>JAQFVV010012438.1:6814678-7289547 GCA_028023455.1 Epiperipatus broadwayi | reverse complement strand
TGTGCCTGTTACAATATATATATATATATATATATATATATATATATATATATATAATAATCCCAGTGCATAATGGTATACTGACATAAATATACAAATATTAAATCGTCCCACATGGTTAATGTATTTATATATTAGTTCACAGAGGATGGTACTAGATTTCTTAACCATGTGGGGTGATTTAACATTTGTGTATGTGTGTGTATATACATATAAAACAAATTATTAATTTCTTTATTAATTTTTTACTTCTTTTAATTAATGACATCAAAATTTTAATAAAATTCATATTGTTATCATTATTATTCAATATATATATGTAATATAGAGAGTATACCAATAACTCTAACAAGCTTTTATTGATAAGTGCCATAAGAAAAAAAACATTTAAAATCTCTCTATCGAATTATCCCTATCCTCAGTTTTGGTTCAGCTTAGTGAGATGCTAGAATATTCAGACACTAGATCTAAAATAACAGCTCAAAAAACAGCACTTATTACATAACTATTAAGTAGAAACCCATATAGCTATTTAAGTTAGATAGTTGGATTTAAAAACATTTATGTCTCTGAAAATTTCAGATTTTCTACTTAATAGTTACGCATTGGATAAGTACTGGTTTTTGAGTTGGTATTTTAGATTTAGTGGCTGGATGTCCTAGAGCCTCATCAAGGTGAGCCAAAAGCTTGAAACTGATCTGAGGATAGGGATAATTTTAGATATAGATTTCAAATGCTTTCTTTTGCGGCACTTATCAATAAAAGCTTATTAACGTTATTGGTATGCTCCCTATATTACATATTTGTAATACAAGCTTGAAACAAGTCAAGCAATATGTGACTTGCTTTATTGATTATATATATATATAATTTAAATAGATTTGTCTTAATTTTTTTTACAAACCTAATCTAAATGACAAAAAATAAATAAACATATAATTGTTTTTCAAAAAAAATATTTTAAAAATTCGTTTTTTCCCCCAGAGATTTTATAATAAACTAATCCTGTTGACTGAAAATAAGTCTCACATTTCTAATATGGTGATACTTTTATAAGATTTACTTAATTCATCTGAAATGTAAAAAAACATTTATAGTTTTTATTAATAATTTTTTGTAACATAAAGCAAAGATAATTTCCACTTTTAGTTTACAAAAGGTAAATAAATAAATAAATTAATTTTCATTTGTATTTATTGAAGCTGTGCATATATATATATATATATATATATATTGTGCCATTACAATTTAGTCACTAGATAAATTTATAGTAATGTGCATGTAGAAAAGGTAAACCAAAAATCATCATCACAATTTTATATAACCATAAATGAAGCTGTAGGGCATCCAAGTTTAAACCCTACAAGGTCCAGTTCTAAAAGCTTTAAACAGAAAGAATGGGACAACAATTATATGCTTTATTTGTGTGTGTGTTGATAGAAAGGTAATACACACATTTAAACTATTTAATATTTAATTTTTCTTTAAAAAGCAAAGTTATAATGCATACATATAGGCAATGTATGTGTAAATTATTTAATTGTTTTATATTTCAAATATTAAACATTTTAACTTTCTTTAAAACTAACCTATGCTTGATCAATTCTAATATTTTATTCTATACTTTTATTTTGCTTTTCTTTAATTATAATTGGGATTTAAAAGTTACAGATTTAATTAAATAATTGGTTTATAATTCCTAAGCTAGCAATCACATTATTTAGGGTTAGTTTATGAATGATTTGAAAGAATGCAGGATGTGTGTACATTACATACAAAATTTTACATTTCCTAAATATTGAAAGAAAAGGAAGTATTAAATCTGTTAAATTATTTTTTTTTGTACAATTTTTTTTGTTAAAAGAGGAAATCTGTTTAATCAGATATCGATCTTTGTAGTAAATTTTTTGTAAATGATTGTCACTTTGGAGCTATAATTTTTGAAATTTGTCTTATCAAGATCTAAAGAAGGAAGCTCAAAGATTTGAAGTGTTACCTGGATGTTAAAAAGAAAAAAAAAACAAAAGAAAGGAAATAAGAATTGAGTCTATTTTTTTTTTTAAAACAAAAGTGTCTGGAAAAAGGATTAAACTTTTCAGTTGAAAAATAATATAGTTGAAAATAAATTAGAGATCTAATTAAAACAAATTTGTCCAAAAATAGCAAGTGATGCTATCTCTGATTGGTTAAGGTAGCTAAAAATTGGATATAAAAAGCTGTCTTGATTTATTAAGAGGATTGTGATTGATTCAGATTATTAAACTATCAAATTTGAATGTTGAAAATATAAAAAAATGGCTTGCTAGAAAAATTATATGTATGTTCCATCGGTTCCGGACCATCTGGGGAAGCTGCACATCACATAGGAAAGAAAAGATGTTGTGTCTAAAATAATATTCTACACCTTTCAACTGACCAGATAAATAAGATGTTTTTAATAGAAGAAAGAAAGCATTCACCTGCATTCAAAGAAGATGAATTAATCTACTGATAAATATTAATCATCAAGTCCAATTAATTGTTACAACAACTGATTTTGAACTCAAGAAAATTTACAAATGGGAAAACAACTGCTGTATTTCATCCACATGCTTGACAAGAAGAGAAGAAAATTTACTATAATGATTTCCAAATTGTCCACTAAAGCAAATAACCTCAATAGAGTCATCATCATCAAATAGTTATCCACCTCAAGAAAGAGATTGTTCCCAGTAAAACGGAAATGGTAGCTACAGAAATATAAACATTATACAAGACAAGTTTGAACCCTTGGAAATTCGCCACAAAAGATCGGTAATATGACTTTTTATATCTATTTTCTTTATGATATCAGTCTTAATAAACATTTTAGCAATAAAGTGGTATATTTTATTTAAAGAACTTTTAAAGACTATTCAGATCGATTAAAACAAGAATGTCTTACCAATAATAACTTTGAGCTTCATAAATGATCTTGAATGTATGAAAATTATTTGTTTATTAATTTTACAATATTAATGTGTAAAACAATTTTTTTTTTTTTTTTTTTTTATGGTATTATGATTTTAGTTTTAACTAATATGTTATTATTATTTTGGGTTTTAAATAATATTTTGTTATCATGGGATAAAACACGCACATACATAATGATATTTTATATGTGTATAATTGCGATTGAATGAGGAGTAACAAGTAGTGTTAGAATATTAGATTAGTTTGTTCATTAAGTATAGCATTTCAGAGATAGAAGAGAGGGGGGAGATAATGATTTAAAACTCTTTTCTAAAACTAGCTCTTTCAATTTTACTAACATTTTTTTTTTACATTCTATTTACATGTTGGATTTTAAAGTATGTGTGCCAATGAGCAGATAATATTTTTTTTTTAATACTTTTCTCATGGAGTGAAAATCATGGTCAATGTGACGTCCAACTTAATACAAAATACATTTGAAGGGAAAGGGGGAAGAACTTAAAATTAATCTGAGGATTGTTATATAATCAATTATTATTATTATTCATGTCAATTTTCATATTTATCTAGAAATTTTTATGTATACGTTAGAAATGTAGTAATAAATATTAGTTTGTTTTATTAAACGAGGCGTATATATTTCATTAAGTGTAGTCTTTGTTAAGTGTGATTATTCATCATCGTCAATGGTTGAATATTAGTTATTTAAGATATAAGTAAGTATGCTAAAATTAAGCAATAATTATGCATTTCTTTATAAAATTTAGTTTTATGTTTAGGCTTAGTCCTAGAGCTGTAGTTGAAACCCTTGTCATTATTGTTATTATTATCGTCATCATCATCATTATCAACGTTTTAATTAATGAGCTGTTTAACTGTTTAAAGGCCATAAATAAATATTAATTTCATAATATTTAGTGATCTCTTAGTATTATTATAACCACATCCCATCATCTATTTCATGCAAGGATGAGTGAATTGCCATCCTAAATTAGTTATATATAATCTGAGCTAGTGAACTTATAAAATATTGAAACACATTTGTTATGTTAAGATCGGAGAAATGATTTATGTCTAATATACTCCACTTTGGTTTAAAGATGTTTTACTTTTACCTAACTATTAGTGCTTATAGTGATATGGCTCAAAAAGCAAAATCTCTCATTTTTATTAGAAATAAAGTACCAAAAAGGGATTCAAACCCGGTACATGTGAAAGGTTATCAGATATAACCGTGTCTAGATTCAGATAATCTAGTGGCGCCCTGCTAGACCATATTCACTTAGTATTTGTTTAAACATGCACTTAACATCAAACCAAGAAATGAAAGTGGATAAGATCTACTGCCTGTATACCTGAGTTATATTTTATTGAATTATTAGTGTACTCACTTCACGTGATTTCCATAATAGATTTCATATAATACATTGCTCATAATTTGCTTATAATTCTTGATGGTAAATTATATTTTGAACCTTTACTTAGTTTTTGATATGGTAATATCTATTTGATTCATTAATTTTGGTTACAAGGGAGAACAGAGTGCACTTCTTCTCGCAGTAACCAATCATATTCTTGCTGTTTGGACTTGTAAGTACAAATTTGTCTGCTTTTATTGGACCATCTTTGCCTGCTAGGAGAAACCTTTTGCAACATTCCATAAGAATTCCGTGGAGGTTAATTCTTAAATAATATCTTTTGAAATCATTAATTTTGGTTACAATATATATATATATATATATAAATATGCTGGCTTCACCATTCACTGTGGACTAACTAAGACCCTAAGTCCAACCACAGTGAATGTATGTTTCTTTTTCAAACTAAATTTATCATTTTCTCAAATAGTTGCCTAAATTAAAGAAGGAATTGTGTTAAAGAGAAAAGATTTAATAAAATAAAATATAGAAAGTTAAAATTATATTTGCAACTATTTTTAAAATATATGTTGGAAGAATTCGATAAGATAAATTTTCTTAATTAAATAGAATCCATTAAGAAAAGGAATTTAATTAATAAAACATTTTTCTGAGTTAGATAAAATAATAGATAACAGGAAAAATTTGAAACAACGGGCATGATTCGTTACTAATTAGCAGATTAAAAACATAATGGAAAAAAGGGTATAAATAAAGAACTTTTCTTTTGTTCTGAGTCTTATGCTTGCGGGTAACCAGTGCTGAAAGTCAGAGAGAAAATCTTAAGAATTTTGTTGGAAGAAATTTTGCTGAAAGATTGGACAATATAGCGAACTCTTGCTTGCTGTACTTACTTCAAGCTGCACTCTATTCTTTCAGCATATAAATAAAAAATCCAGAAATGTGTTGCTCTGCAAAAATGCAGGGGTAACCTCTTTGCCTTCACTCTCCTGAGCCATTCCTGAGGCCGGAGTTCTAATCATGTAAGCCAGCCAGAGAACTAAAGTGTCTGCCCTGTATCCGTGAATATCTGCCCTCAAACATGGAAAAACAAAGTTGAAGAACTGAGAAGACTTGCGGTAAACCTCTAATGAACTCATCTTGACCCATTTCTTGATGTTACCATAAATTAACAAAAAAATTTCTTTGTAATTTACAAATTCACTCTAGCTAGAATTCTGTTTTTCTATATATATGTTTTTTTTAAATCTAGGTGTTTGTATCTTGTCAAATTATATTTCATTAATTGCTTTCTTTTCTTTTTTTTTTATATCGTAATGGGAGAGGTTATTATATATAATGGTGGCCATAGTTCTTATTAATTTAATTGAAAAATACTTTGTTTATAACTTTCCGCCATTATACTTTCGTAATTAAGTTATTTATTTTCTATAAATATTTATTTAGAAAGAAAAGGAAGCAAATCATAGAAAGTGCAAAACTCTATTTTAAAATCAAGATTTAAATTGCTAAATATTCTATTATAAAATTTTCCAAACTTTAACTTAGTTTTTTTTTTTTGTATATATATAAAAGAAAGATCCTTATCAAATGCCTGTATATTTTAGTCAATGATGGGTTACAAATTTAAAGTTATATTTTAAAGAGCGTGAAATAAAACGTTCACATTTATATTTTACTAATAAAAGAGAGTACATTTTGACAATATGTATTAAAAATTACTAAATAGCATTGGCTCAGGGTTGGTCAGTTAAACTTGAACTAAACCAATAAATATCTGCCCACTTGTTTTGTTTTAGTAATTCAAATTTTTATAAAGGTAAAGTTACTATTTTTCTGAGGATTTTCAGTGATAGTTGAGCTTTCCTAATATATTTATATTTTGCAGAGGGTTTCTTTTTAAATTTAAAGGTCGTTGACCGTATTTATATGGCATCGTGCCTCGGGTGATCTACTAGGCCGCTCAGCATATATTACAGTGCTTCTTTTGCCAAGTTTGCTTAGGTTAACATACCTACATTCAGACCTTCTGAAAAACAAATAAATTGTTCTGGATCTCATGTCGATCTCAGTCCTTTCAATGTACGTAACTGGACATAAGCAACAGAAACTCCGATCCTGAATCCGGGTCACGCGTTTAGTGAACGGGTTCCATTTTTCTCTCTAACCTAGTTTAGAGATGGAGAGCTATCCAGTCTTGTGTTAACCTCTGTTATGTCTCAAGCTCACAGCCCACTATATGCTCTCACCTTTGTGCATGGTCTTGTATATTTATTAGGAAATCTTTCTCAAAATCTCATTGAAATGTTTCAATTATGGCTGATTTAAACCTGCCCAAAGTATTTAGTTGAGTTTGACCACCTATTTATTTCTATGTTCTCGAACCACAGAGTTAATGAATCATGTCTCTCTCTCTTGATTTCTTTTACGTAACACTTCCATTGGCTGGAATATTTTAAAGAAGACATTATAACGTAAAATTTTGTCTGTTCTTATCATTACAATCAATGGATCTTTCATATATGTCTATCCGGTTGCAGTGAAAATAGCCTGCGACACTATAAAGCATTGTGTGAATTATTTTAATGTCAATAATAAAAATTTCTGTTATCTTTCATTCACTATAAATAAAACCACTTAGTATTGTTTTTCTTTTGTGACATACGTATGTACATCTGATCATTATATATGTAAAAATTCCTTTTCGTGGTCTCTTCTCTTCCTGACCACCAGGCATACATTAAGATTAAATTCTAGTGAGGTTTGGGGAGTAAGTCGCTTAGTAGCAATCTAGAGGAGTAGGTGAGGTTCGAACCCCTCTGTCTGCATTTCTAGGTTAGGTTAAAGCAGCTCTACTTTTTTTACTGTTACATTATATATACAACATTCAGGATGTATTTCATGTTAAACCTTTTATTTATAGTATTTACTATGATATACAAATATTCAGTCATTGATTGCATGTACAGTATTGTCAGGATTTTTTGACAAAGACTTATTTCTTAGTGCTTGATTATAATAACCTTTTCCAAAAGACTTTTTGATCTCTTCATACAAATACATTTTAAAATACATGTCATACTTACACCTGTCAGTGTGGGTTGATTTTCTGTATACGTTTATAAGTATGTATATACCTAATAATTTTAAAAATAAAAAAATGAATAAACAATTCTAGGACACTTTTTTAAATAAATTCATGTTATATATGTATATATAATTTAGTTATAAATTATTACAAACTTAAATTTAAAAATTCAATTCATTTTCCAAACAGTTTTTATAAATAGTCCATAATTTATTTATTTTTTACTACATTTCAATGATTTTCTTATGATCATTATGTAAATAATCTAAAATGTTTTGTATTGATTATATTTCTTCAAATTTTGTTGTTTTATGGTACTTTGACAACGATCATATGAAAAAGTGTTGAAACATATATATATATTTGTGTATGTGTATATATATATAGCGTTATGCACTGGGATTATTTTCTATATATTTATTTAATTATTCATAAGCTGTGAATTCAGTGAATATAAAACAATATTTAAAAAAAAAATTAATTAAAAAGTTGTATGGATTATTTTTTAAAAGTTATAATCATTATTTTGTCCATGTGTAATATTTGCTATTAAAAAATTTAATTTACTTTTTAGGTATTAATGTCTCTTTGGAAAGGATATCCTTTATCTGGAAATAGTAATCCTGTTTTTGAAGATTTTGATGATAAACTATATTATGAAAGAAAGCCAGCATATAATGATGGTGGAATGACATTAACTCGTAATGAGAAACGATCAACAGTACCACCACCAAAGCTTACTAATGGAGAAATGAAATTTACTCCTGATAACATTCAGCAGTCAGACTGTAATTCATTTGCAAGACCACAAAATCATTGGGCAAATCCACCTGTATTTAATGAATATGATACTGTGCCTTTATCAGCTGATGATGACAACCAAGATAATCCTCCTTTGTATCCTAATCATAATCAGAATGACTACATAAACTATCTTTCTGGTAAAAAATCTATAGCTGAACATTCAGATATATCAGATTCTTATTTTATGCCAAAATCAAACAAACCACATGTTTATTCTGGTGAAGTAGTTACTGTATATGTAGATTATCAAAAAAATGACTACGAAAATATTTAAATTTTATTTAGATATTGTATTTATATATAAAGTTTCTGATGAAACATGATCATAAAAATTACGAAATGGGCGATGCTTATACTGAAATAGAGTAGCCCATTATTCACTTCCATTTCTAAAGATACTTTTATAATCTTTATTTATTTATCAGATCATTCTGTTATCACACATAAAATCTCTATAAATGTTGACATACATTACTCCATTTTCAGAATTACCAGAAATTACAAATATATGTATGCACATTTTTTTTTAAAATATAGAAAGTTGTTTGTATCTTGCTATTTCTCTTTATAAATAATATTGATACATTTAACGATCACTTATGTATGTGTGTGTAAATATATATTTATATACACATATAAATACACTACATTGATATTGACCCAAAAAATAAAAAAATAAGATAGTTAAGGCTTAGAGATGTTACAGTATTTAATTGAAATTTTTTTAGAAGAAAACAATAAATTAAAAGTTTATATATATATAATAGAAAAAGTAATTTTTATTTACATACATAAATTGATTATTTTACAAATAATCAGTGAAATAAATAATAGAATTAAAAATAAAATGAAGACCTCAAAAATCTCTGTTTGATAATAAATCTTGAATTGCATATACCATGATAATATTGAATGCCTTAATGCTACTAATGATGTTCACATACATTCTTTACTTGATCAAGTGTCTTTGTTACTTTTTAGAAAATCATTAAACATATATGTATGAATAAAAATTTTAATAAATAATATTTTTCTAAAAGTGCCATTTACGTGATATACCAAAGGATTCATTATTGATATTAAATCTATTTACTGATTGTGAATTCAAGGTTTACAGTGTGCCATATAGCTGAACTAGTAGGGCTGGAACTGAATGGTAATGGGAATAATGAAATTTTACTTATTTTATAAGTATAAATTTAAATCAGTAATAATATAAATAAGATTCTAATTAATAGTAATATATATTTATAATTATACAAATCTTATTTAGGATTATATTTGTAAATATAAAATTAAAAATTAGGAATGAAAATTTTATAAGAATTATTTGTACTATACTTTGAAGCCTAGCAATCACAAGTAGAAATGTAGCTTCCACATCATAACACCTTCCTATGGTTAATTAGATGCTTTTTTGCATCATACAAAAAATATATGCGTTAATATTTAATTATGTTTACATGTGTGTAAATGATGAACTTTCTATTTAAGTCAGAGTTGTTCAGAATTTTGCATAGTAAAATATAAATAATATGTTTTTTTTAATATTAATTTAAATGTTATTTTCTTTTTTTAGATTATAATGTCAGTGTATATTTGTATATTTTATATTATTATTTTTTAACAAATGTTCACTTTTTTAAAAAAAAAAATATGTTCGATTTTTTTTTTCTAAGTCAATATTAATCTATCATTATACACACAAATCTTTTTTTCTCTGAGGCTCTAGAATTTTAAAATGTATTTTTTTCTGTAGCAATCAACATATTTTAACAAAATAAATCCCAATGTAACATAATAAAAGTACAATATATGTATATAATTTTAATAAACAATATTAAGTATTATAGTTTCAAATTTTATGTATAAAATAAATATTTATATGTTTTATAATAATATTTAGCTTATTAAAAATCTCAATTCATATTGTAATTAGACGATTTGTATTTCTTTGAATGTGAAATTAAATTGACGACCAAATGGCATCACTATCTAAACACTTGTATTAAGTATTGATAAATTAGGGAAAGCATATTTATGGTCTGATTACCTACTACATCATAAAACATCTCATCAATTTGAATCATAATTGAATAGTGAAAATTTATTTTCTGGATAATTAGATGTTAATTCGTTTTTTAAAATCAATGTTGAAACAAATTTTAATCTTGTAATAAACTTTTTTAAAAATTTTATTACATGCATTTTTCAAATTTTTTTTAATTAAAAAAAAGTTTTAAAGTTCAATGACAATTTACAATTTATATTTTTGAAAAATCACAAACTTAGCATTCTTTCTAAAGATTTGTTGTTGAGGTGCATATTAGGGACCATTTATATAATATTTTTTAATCGTTTCAATGTTAAGCTTAAAGTAGAAGAATGATAATTGTAATTTCTTAAAAAATGGAAGATCATGGGCAAGATTGAATGAAATTTGAACAGCTAATAAAAAAAAGAGATGGTCAAATATATATATAAAAAAATTGGGTATACCAAAAGTTGATCTTTAAACTATGCTATTTTGTAGTGCAAATGTCACACATGATATAGTGATTCTGCTTAAATTTTAATGCATAATTACAGCTTAATTGGGCATTTAAAAGCAGTAAAACAGATAAAAATAATTACCTCAAGTCTTTTATTATTTACATTATTGTCACTGTCATTATTAGTAATTTCAAACATTTCTAATGCTCCTAAATTATGTTAGAAGCATTTTCTCAAAGTATGGATTTGTAAACAATTTTGCTAATGCTTTTGAAAAATTCAAATGTTGAATTTTCTTTTGACTTTTTTTTTTTAATATGTAAAATGAATTAGTTAAGAGTTAAAATATTTAACATTTGGAAAAGAAAATACCATTAAAATCTGAAATGATCTCAGACTTTCCAGTGCTAGAACATATGTATGAAACTTTATGCAGCAATACCACATAAATTTTTCATAGGTCTGGTAATTGAGTTTACATGAGGGCATTATTTTAGAAAAATTACAATCAGGTATTATAACAAAATAAATTTAATTTTTTATTATTCTAAAAATTACTTGCAGAAATATAATATTTATTTTAAAAAGTATAAAAGAAATAACTATAGATCACAAAGAAACAAAATTATTTATATTCAGCTACACATGGTACAACATCTGATGAACTCCAAAAAAGTGACATAAAATTTATACTATGCAAGATAAATTCAAACTAATTTGATTTTTGTAAAATAGAGATTTTTTTTATGAAGATACAGAAATGAACACCTGTTCAATTTAAAAAATAATATGAAGTTAAGACATTTAAAAATTAATAATGATATAATTTACCACATACAGCAATAGAAAGTTAATGAACAAAAAAGTCTATTCCACAGATTTCCAAAGTTTTGAATTGCAATAAATATTAAAATATGAGAGTAATTTATACATTTATAAGGAGAGTTTTACTCATCAAGAATCATTCAGATCAACAATTCAAAGTTTATTCAGTTAAAGAGTATATGAGACTATTTCTGTCTGTTTTCTGTCAGCTTGTAGATCTATGTCAAACCAATTTTGAATTGCTTATCAATCAATTCTCAAACATCAATTATACCTTTTTATTACAAACAACTCAAAAATATATGTGAAGGGACAAATTGTTTCAAGATATGCTTGGTTGAATGAACTTGTAACACCATATTATGACCTGTAGTATAGCTATATGTTTTCACAGTTAAGTTATTTCTTTGTAATTGCATATAAAATTTAAGTGTTTGATTAATTTAATAATTAGCTTGTTATATAAATAGTAAATATGTTACACATTATTTTATTTTTTAATCTTTAGTGTAGAAATAAGAAATCTAATGAAAATAGAATTTGCTAAAAAGAAAACCTCTGCTGAAGATGAAATGGACAATTGAAGAAAAAAATGATGTAAATCCTCGACCAAGCTTTCATTTATCAAAACAATAAGAAGTAGCGTGAAAATGTGATTATGAATATTTAAAGTTCAGAAACTAAAAGAATTGAATATTTTTAAAAAAAAAGGGTCCCCATTTTTACAATATTAATGAAAAAACTATGCATGTCTCATTATGATAAATCTCACACCATTGGTGAATTATTACTCTCAGCAATGAAAGATGCTGTTGGTATTATGTTTTGTAGCAAATGTTTTAAAATAATTTGAATTAATTGCATGCATCAAATAAATAAAAGATCAGCTTATCATCAGAGTTAAGGTGAATCAATTTTATTCTATATAATTATATGAATCAATAGATATATAAAGTTTGTTCCAACTGACTGTTTTTTATCTTTTATATTGAGACACTGGGCTTCATGAAGATATACTAGTTTATCAATCATTTGAGATATTTGTGAATACATTTTTGTAATTCTTGACATTTATATAAAATCAAAAGAAATGCACTGGATGAATAGTGTTGGTATACACATACATATGGACTGTGTATGGGCAATATGTAGCAAAAATAATAGCATTGTGACATACATTCTTAAACTAAGAGGGAATCATGAACTCACTGTTGTCTTTGTAGAAAAGCATTAGTATTTAGAACTATGTCAAATGATTTGAAATTTATCAAGATAAATCATTACTATCATGTTTATTTGAAAAACTGTGCAAACAAATGGAAAATTTTCATCAATCTCTTCTAAGTGTTAACAAAACTTATTGAACTTTGTAAAAAAGTTGCAATGGATGAACAAAATGATTACAGAAAATTTTTGCATAATGGGAAGTTTATTATGCAACTTGTTTATTTGGCAGATATATTTTTAAAATTAATTTAAATTTATAATTACAAAAAAATACATGATAGAATTTGGAGTTTTACCCAAAAAACGTTATTTATATGGAAATAAAAAAAGATTCAAGTATGATTCAAAACTTTTATCACTGAATATAAAGTGACCCCCATAGAAATGAAAATCTGTGAGAAAAACATTTGGATTGTGAAGCTATTTTGTAATGATGATATGACTACCGGTACATTTATAAAAGGGGATAAACTACTAATTGGTTTGTCCAAAGGTACTATATTGAAAATGAATTTTGATTGTAAAATTTGATAGTTTTAGTGTGTCGATTCAAAACATTTATCCAATTCTTTGAACCACAACTTTAAGAGTGCTACTTTCTTTTACAACTTTGCATATGTGTGGGTTGGATTTTCAACAATGATAAAAATTAAAAACAAATTTCAAAATAAACTTCATTATCATATAAGTCATCGTCAAAAATAGAAACATTTCATTATATATTTGATTAAGAAAGTTATATATTAATGAAATGCATTCACTAAAAATTTTAAAGTAGGAAAGTCGTATTTTTTATTTACCTCCTACCTCAACCCTTCTACAACCTTTAAAATAAGTTTTACTAGTGAATGAGTGAATTTCGGAAAATTGTTGTTTCTGAAAATGATTCTCAGTTCATAAAAATTAGGAAAGCCCCATCTATGTCTAAAGTTAAATGAAATATGATAATTTCTATTTATAATAAAAAATAAAAGCTGTTGCCATCAAAAAGTATTTGCTTTAAATTAGCCACATGTACGATGATTATATTATAACATGTAATAATCATTAAGTATTCAACAAAACAAATATAAGAAAATAAAAGTTAATTTATATTTTAAAAGACGAATGCAAATTTAAAGTTTTGTGCATGTATTGTGTGGATATGCATTTACCTACCTTTTCTAAAGCAATAGTGATAAATATTTACTATTTGAACAATATTTCATATGGCATCTTTGTTTTCTCCGAATACATTTTGATTTGTATGTGTTTAAATATATATAATTTTTTTTTTTTTTAATTTTGTGCATTTAATTCATCTTTTATAAAATCTTTATTTGAATTCTATTAACTTTCCAGAATTAAATATTTTTTGAAACAACAAAAAATCATAAAGAAGAATTAGAAGCCAAAACATACGCTTACTTTATTAGTGCTCGAGTCTTCAATACAATGACGCAAAATTTTTAATACGTTTTCTTAACAAAAAATCATTAAAATGCTCTGCTTAGTTTAACATAGTTATAGAGTGTCAGTCTTTGAATCGATTCCAGTTTTGAACTCTCGGCTTTCAAACTTCTTAAGAATTCTCAAGCAATAAAATGGTTTCATTATTTATTTATCAGCCAAAAATGATTTTTAAAAAAAACATTTCAAATTTTATAAAATTTATATAAATTTTTAAATAATTTTCATAATAGTTATTGGTTGTCACTATTTTAGTAAAATCAAATATATCTTAAAATTAATTTGAAGATCCCTTTAAAAAGTGTGAAGGAGATAGACATCGCTGAATTTATAATACAATAATATAAGAAAGATTGCTTTAATGAAATATATACTTGCTATACTTTTAAAAAACTTTTTTTTATTACTTATGAGCTAGTAGAATAAGAATGCCAAATGTTGATATATACAAAATAATGTGCCGTCTGTGGAATAATTGTTTCACTTAATATAATTGCAGCTTAGTTTCTCTTTTATACATATATTGTTATATTTATTGTTCTTAATTTCTTGTCATAAAAACTTAGCAAATTATTTATTTTAGTTCATCTATTTTAATGAAGTTTATTTTTTGTTTTGGAATGAAGTGCTCCTATAACATTTTTTACCATTGGTGAAATGTCAATGTTAGCCACACATATATAGATAGATGTTAATAACAATAATTTTTGAATTTTCCAGCATAGTCTGATAGTAATCAACATTTCATCTCTTAGAAGCAAATTTCAAATTAAATATACAAAATAATATGAAGTTATGCTATTGTTTGCTTGCATGGTATGACAATAATTAAATATTGTAGGCAGTAAGATGTAAGCAAATTTTGAACTAAATGAAGTTATGTCATCATTTTTATTTTAATATGGCAGTAATTCAAGGATATTGGTAATAATTTGCACAATATTTTGTCTCATGTCCTAAATAGGCTGCAGAAAGGAGTTTGCTATTAACTAAAAGGAGACCTTTGATTCTCTTTGTGGCCTTAAAGAAAATGAACAAGGCAAATTCCTAATATTGACATCATACATTCTTACCATTACAGCTATTATTACTATTACATGATTATTCATATAGTAAATTTTAAGATGAATGGGATGATCACAAACACTCAATAGATATTATGGTGAAGTTGTTGGCTATTTACTTTCAATTTTAAAATTAAAAAACACCACAGACTTTATTTTTGATTCTTAACTGAAATATTAATTTGAGTTTTATGGAATGTAAGATTAATATGTGTGTAAATGAAATTTTGTATATAAATAACAATATAAAAAATATAATTGAGAATTGTCAGGGAAATCTATAGAAAAGTCTCAAAAGTATAAAACAGCATCTTGGTACTGAAGAGAAAATTATTTAAAAGTGAGATGATATGAAATAGAAGAGTTTTATAAATAATTATGTAATAAAGATCAAGAAAACAAAATATTCCATACATTTACTCCATCTGCTTTGACAAACATTTTAAATGAAGTGAGAGATGCAATTAAATCTATGAAGAAGAAAAAAGCTCCAGAAAATGATGGAATTAAAAATTGATTTCTTAATAAAAGCAGATGAAGAAATTTTAAAAAATATCTAAATTCTAAGGATGTATCAAGTGTTTGTAAGAATATTAATCATAATACTGATATTTAAAAAAAAAGATGGTAAAGTATCAAGCTAATTACAAAATTGTCTACTGCCAACAAAAAGAACAAATTGGATTTTAAAATGATTTTAGCACACTGAATCACATTTAAGTACTGAGAGAAGTAAAAAAAAGAGTCTGTAAATATGGTGATTAAAATATTGGATCATCAAGATGTAGACCTAAGATATTGTCATTCTGAAAGATATTTATCAGAATGCAACAATGTTTAGATTACATGGTCATACCAAGAAAGTTAACATTGAGATGGTTGCATGACAGATTTATGTTTCCAAAGCATTTATGGCAGTTTTACATGAAACAATCATATTATAAGAAACATTTTGTGAATTAAAATAGCAAGCTAATGAAATGAGTAAATGGAGATTATGGAAGTCATCTAGATTTTGAAGACAATATGGTATTTGTAAATAATGCTCCATAGCTACAAGAAATGTTACAAGAGTTATCAAATGAAAATAAAAAACTAGGACTAAAGATAAATACTAAAAAGACTAAAATAATGTTCAATAGATCCCCCCCCCCCCCAAAAAAAAAAAGATTGCCAATTATAACTTAGAAGTTATTAACAATGAATATCTTTGTTAGATTAATAATACAGATGGAAACATAATGAATGAAATTAATTATAGAATTAAAATTGGATGAAATGCTTTTGGTAGAAATAATTTAATATTTAAAAAAATATGCCTCTGTTTGAGAAAGTGGGGTTGTAATATATATTTTAACAGTTCTTACTTGGGACCTGATATGTGGACAGTTATTAGAAAAATATCATAGAGACTTAAGACCACTCAATGAAATATGGAAAGCTGTGAAATAGAAGAAACAAAAAGAGATCAAAAACAAAATATATAATGAGAATACAGAGGTATCACTGAGATTATTAATAGAATTAAAAAAATTGAAGTGGATCTAGATTGGACACATTGCTATAAAAAATAATAATGGTGGCCAGTTGAAGTCTTAAACTGGAATCCAAGAAATTATAAAATACCTCAAAAGAGATTACATGTATGAGATTGCTGGTGTGATAGAGAGAAGAGATGGTAGAATTCAAAGGAAATGGATTCAACTTTGAGATACTTTCAACTTACAATAGATGATTAATAAGTGAAAATGATATGACGCTCTGAATGAATTATATATTATAATACTTTTGGTATTATCAATAATATTGATATTAGAAGAAAATATCAACACGGTAAGAGCACTAAATACATTATATAAACACAGTAATACAAAAATGAATAGGCCTTATTTAATATTTTACATTGATTAAAAATAAAATGTGTATATTTATAATTTGATTTATGGCAAAATGCATGAAAATAATTATGGTCCCCTGAATTTTTTTCTTTTTAAATTTGAATTTACATTTTTATTTAATTAAATAATAATAATAATCACGTCTTGCCTTTCTTTTAATTTTTATAATTCAAAGATGCAGTAATAGTTTATCTTTTTTTTATATATATTCTAAATATACCTTTGTCTGGTGAATAAATTGTATGCTATGCTATATCAGTGCCAAAAAACAACAACATTAATTGCAATACTTAGTTTCATTTTTTAAAATATTATTAAAACAATTTATTTTTTATAATATTCACAAAACTACTTAATAATAACTTCTTTATGTTACTTGTCAAGCAGAATTAATTTCTTTTTGAGTATATAAAGGAATCAAACAAGTATTGGTTTTTGATTAAGTTTCAGAATATTTTAGAATAGCAATGAGATAATCTAAGATTATTTTTCTCTTTTATAATTCAACGTTGATTATTAAATTTGGTGATAATTTATTATATATATAAAAATATTATACACTAAGCTTTACGCTAGAAAATTACTTTAGAAAAGCATGTTATGAATTAACTGGAAGATCAGCATCCTTATCTGAAAATAGACAGAAATTGTTATATTAAAGGATGCAATATTAATACGCGAAAGAATATTTAAAATTAATAAACTTAGTTTTCAACATAATAATTAATAAATAAATAATTTTATATATTTTTCAAAAGTATGTTTATTTTAAGCTAATTTACATTGCTAAGACAGATTACGAGTATTATTTAAAATATCCAATCATTAGTATGCTTCAGAAAAATGAAAATCTCTCCAAATTTTATATAATTCATTCAATTATTTCACCCATAATCTTTTTTTAAATCTCTTGCAATGTTTTGAAATCCTATTTAGAACTTCATCTAACTGTCACTTTTTGTAGCAACATACTCAAATCAGCTTAATTTCATTCTCTTAATTATTTCAGGAGTGTCACTGATAATTGTTTATTCTTTCATTAAATATTTTGCATACCTCAAAACTTAATTGTTTACGTGCAATCTCTTTATTGCTTTTTTAAGTATTTACATCTCAAACCCATAATTTATATACTAAATATATTTTTGGTTTCTTGGATTTATATCTATGAGTAATAATTTATTCAAGCATTAATAAAGGTTTACTGTTTTTTTTTTTTTTTTTTTAAAAAAAAAGAATCCGCCAGTTATTCATTTGTGAAGCCTGGAGCATTTGACATTTTGAACCATCTCTCCTATTTTAAAATATTTTATGACAAATACTTTTTTAAGGATTATTTTAAAAGTTGCTTCTTTTTTTCAAAAGATATATTTTAAATTAAAAAATAATCATTAACGAATTCACAAAGAAATTTATTTTTTCAATTCTAATTACTATATTAATAAACATAAGTTACAGTTAAATAAATTAATGTACGACTCTGAAATGATATCGAAGGTCAAATTCAAGTTTAAAAAAGCAATCTGCATATTTTACAGTGATAAAATAAAACCGATTAAAAATATATTAGTGGGTGATTCTTAATGTTTGAATAACTTTTAAAAAAACTGTGTTCAATTAACACGTGATTGCACAGTGTGCCGGGGTTTTCAACAGAAATGCTAATAAACATAACCCCCACTCCCCGAAAAAAAAATAAAGAAATATTGGTTTACCAAAATATTAATTATAAGACTTTTATTAGATTTTCATCTTGTCAGAAAAATTTCTTTTATATCCATGAGTATGGAATTGAATACGTCATCATTTTTGTGTAATCTATGTCACAAATTCCACCAGGTATGAGTCGAGATGTTTTTGCCTTGTTGTCCCTCGCCGCTACTTATTAAGCCATTTCATGAAATCCAACTCAATATTTTATGTGTCAACCTCAGTTTTTGAATTCACAAAATTATGTGTAGTTCACGCTATTGTATCCAGCATTTGTCAATTCATCAGTTTTGTATGCCTTCCAGCAGTTAGAATATACAGTGGATCCCTCTTTGTCATTATGTTTGATGGCTTCCATCAGAGTTTCCACTGCTCTGCCTTGGATTTTGATGATAATTTTTTCATCAGTTTCCCTACATAAGCCACCAAACATCCACTGATCAGGGAGAATTCAGCCTGCTTGGTTCTTTCTTCTGGAAAAAAAGCTCTCTATTCGGTCCTCCAATTTTTCATGTTTGTTGTAGCATGGCAGTGGTGCAAATTTCTCGCATGTAGTTGTTCCAATCAATGGCTGTTTTACTTGATAAGCCAAGTTCATTTTCTTCCCATTCTACAGAAGTTAATTTGCAAGCCCAACTGTAAATGAAGTGGATCACCATTGGGATACTTAAATCTTCCAACTACATTCCCTTATAAATGGAAAATTTACTGTTGCAGCCTCAAACATTACAATGCCATTGCTTGTCCAAGGTGTGTACATAACTTATGTCCATTCAGACACATTTTCACTGATGGTAGGAGGCTTTGTTGAAAATAGAGCACAGCATCCATTTCAGTTGTTGGCAATTTTCAAATAGCTATCATTTTTTAGTCTTCACAAATACACAATTGAAATAAATATACAATTGAAATCAACAATACAATAGTTGTTGTCAGAAAGGAATCTGGACAATAACTGAAAATGTCAATGTATTCCAAAAAAAGACCATGTTGATAAAGAAAAACATATTTTCATGTGAGATTGGATAACATCGCAAGATTTATTTTGTTTCAAATTGACATCATCACAAGATTACACATTTATTGCAGATGTAAAAAGGTGTCCTATCTGCCCTATGTTCAAGGACTCGTACTAAAGTACCATTTATTTTTAAATAATCATTAGAAATCATTTTTGTCATTAATTAGGTCTTCTTTTACACACTATAAAGTGAAAGTTAATCAAGCTATGATGAAGAAAAATTTCTTGTTCCTATTTCCAAAAACATAGCTATATTTCCTGATTAACTGGCCTACTAATTATTATGACTTACACTGTTGGTGGAATCAGCCTTTTATTTATTTTAATAAGGGTGCCAGAATGCTACAAGAATTTACTGACCTGTCACATTGCATTGCACCCTGTAATTTAAAAGGAAATTTATTATAAAGATTGGGGTCTAGATTTATTGTTATTTTAAAGATCTCTATGAATCTTTTCTGGGGATAAACTATTAAATATAATGGCAAAGGTAATTTCTTCAATTAAATATTAATAAACTAACATTAATATTCAAATTAAGAATGTACAAAGAGAGTGCTAAATTAATACTAAATATTTTATTAAAATCTATTTCAAATATTTATACAAAAATTAGTAAAGAAAAAATTGGAAAAAAAAAACATACACTAATTTAAATACTAATAATCAGATGAAAAGTTCTTGTTCTATTTAAATTCTTGTAGCTAGTTCCTTGAACACATTGAAAATCAGTCACTATCGGTATTATCATTAATGGTTAATGTTAATTGGCCAACAATTAAAGTCACATATTGGGAATAAATAATCTTAACTTACCGGTAAGCTTGTATCAGTTCTTATAATATACATGTCTTCTTTTGAGATCCCATGTTCCTTCAAATTTAATTGATCTCTCCTGCTGGCATCTTCACATTCCTGATCCATTCAACAGCTGGAGCAAGAAGCTCCATTGTGATGACCTATTCGTTATGAAAGATGGTGTTCACAAGGCTTCATTTCCATTCTTGCATGATGACTTCATTCAGCAAGTGAGTAGTGTCCCTGTGAAGATGCACCTCACTGCAACATGTCACTCTCATGGAAACCTCCAACTCTAAAAACACATAACCAGAAAATAAATGAAAGACTTAGATCGAAGTTGTTCTCTTCTTTTTATACCTCGATCCAAATTTGAAACTTCTGTGCATGTTATTATTATCATAATACAGGTTTATAATCTTATACATTCATTTTCTTTTTCTGGTACAAAGTTCTTTTTTTTTTATAAATTATTTCCACCATCTTTAATCAATATCCTAAAGGTTTTCTTGATCGTAATCTTTATACTTTTGGAATTCTTTTTGTTTATCTTGTTTAGTAATCTGCATGCCTTTTTTATTCTTTCCAATATCAACTTTTATTAAATTACAGTTAAATAATTGGATTAAAAAAAAAACAAACTCTCATTGTACATTTAAAAAAAACCATTATATTAAGCAAATTGCGTCTTTTTACGCAGCCTTTAAATTCTACATTTTTTTTTTTAGCTTCTAAGTATTTTCAAATGCCAATATATTCAGACCATCTATTTGTAAATGGTACAATATGTTATGAACACAATCTCACAATTGTTTCCAAACCTTTATATCTGACATCTAACCTTTAAACACTCCCAACTATTTCCATTTTTTGGTTAGCCAATAAATGTTTCTTTTACTTCTTTTCCTGCTCCTATTCACATATATATGTGCTTTATAATTTCCTCATAACTTCTTTTCACTTATCACTTCAGTATTGCAAATCATATTTTTTTAAATTTTTCATCTTCCAAATTTTTAATTTAAAAATCTCAATTTTTTTTTCATATTCTTTTTCTAATCACCCAAATCTTTGCTATGGCTAATCTTGAAACAAAATATTTAACAATGTGTTTTTTTTAATAGTTCACAAAATAAATCCCTGACCTTCAAGTTCTTATGAATTAGACCTGCTGTGGTATTCACATACATGTCGTTTTGCTGAGAACTTTCTAATCTTATGATCTCATCAAACAAAAAATTCTGACCAATTCAAGGGATAAATTTTTTTTTAATTTATTATGCATGTCATTTATTGTCCAGATTTTGTTAAGACTTTCCATTTTGATATTATTAGGACATCCTTTTTTTTGTTACAGTAGAAAATCTCAAAATTTGGGATTTACCCACTACTGAAATAGACATAGTTCACTCCTTAAAAAAAGAATCCTGCTATCTGAAAAAGAGCTTCCAAACTGCCATGATATAACCCTTTATATACACACTTTAGATGAACAATGGCATTATTACATTCAAGATTTAAAGTAGGCCTTTGTAAGGGAACATGGTTGGAGGATACCACAAAAGCTATTCTATCAGCACTATGTTTTATTTATAGCTGGTCACAAGAATTAACATTTATTGAATATAGCAGATAAAACCATAATAGACTGGATAAATAAATTCAGGAAGTTTGTGCCACTGTGCTGCTAGTTTGAGAAAAACAAAATTGCCTAATTACAGTTCTTTATAATCTATTCTCTATTACACCTTTTCAATATAAACAATCAATGTTCCATTTCTAAAATGTGTTTTTCAAATAATCTTTAAAACATAAATGGAATCTCTTTCCTATGAAAAGCATGATCAAGCTTACTAATAGAATGTATTTAAAAGAAAAACTACATTATTACATCCAAATAAGCTGAAATCATAAGCAACACCTTTAAATAAAATTTTCTAATTTCTTTATGTAGGTTCATCATGGAACATGAGGGGAATGTCTTATTTCCATGCATATTATGATCAAATAAAATATTTAACAATTTTTTTCTTTTTTTAAAATTTGTTTTTATAACAATCCAAAGGTTTCAACTATATCATATAATCTGTATCAATTAAAAACTATGTATATAAACAAAGTCCATACTAATTTAATGAAATAAAAATAATAATAACAAAAAATCCCATTTCCTTTATACAAAACCATTCGTCTTGCATTGGTGGGCGAGAGGTCAGAGCGACTGCCTTGCACTAGCAGGCAGGCCGTTGCTATGACACATAAAAAAAAAACAACAAAAAAACATTCTTTAAATTAAAAAAAAAAGTCCAATTTAATTCCCTATAATTACTTAACTATCAAGTTATAACTTAATTATATCCATTGAATTTTATTGAACGTTTTTCTTACCAAATAATCTAAAACATAAAGCATTCCTTCCCTCTATTTACCAATTGTATATTTTATCTTTAAACTGTAATATATTTTCAACAAATCTATTTGGTTTTTTTTCATCTAAAAGTCTATTCATTAAAGCGTTCATTTCACTTACATAAATACTTTCTTCTATAATTCATTCAAACATTTTTATTGTAAAATCTTTGTGTTTCATATATACATAAATTGCAGAACTTTTATTATTCAAATATTGCTTTTACCTTATACTTTATTTTTCGTAATCCCAATATATGACATTTCTTTATTATCCCTAAAACAATCCAAACGTAATAATATAAACTATATTCATAATTTCCCCCAAAAAAAAAAAATCTTTATTATTATTACCAACAAATTCAAACATTTTTATTTGGTATTTTTTATTAATTATATAAAAAACTTCTTAATTTTAATAAAACACCATTTATAAACATTAAAACCAATATAAATTCTTTTATTTCCTATATTATTTTTATTTAATTTTACTTTAATATTTATTTTTACAATAGTTTTATCACAAAAAATCCATTAATAATATTGTTAAAGTAATCATTTATAATACATTCAAGTTTTAGAATTCCAATTTTTTTAATGAATCATCATTTGAACATAAATTAATTGCTCTCTAAATTCTATTGATCATAACATTAATTTTATTATTTTTATCACTATCAATTACTCAATAGAGCAGAATCACCTTGTCTATAAACTGAATTTTCAATTACTAATTTATTATTACTAATTACCTTTTTTATTCAAATATCCATATAATTAGTTATATTATTTTCTTTTTCCATAGTAAACTTAATTTTATCCTCTTTACTATCAATGCACATTAAAAAGTTATTTGCTTTTCTCCCGTTACCATTAAATATCAAAAAATAATCATCCACTTATCTGACATAAAATGTTAGTTTATTATTACTACAAACAAAATATTCCATTTCAAAATCACTAAAAATCACTTAAACTATTTTCCATACTTAATTCATTTTTTTGTTTATAGTATTAAACATTTGGATCGTTTATGGGATAACAAAGAAGTGTCGTATAGGATTACAAAAAATTAAGAACAATGTTAAAGCAACTTTTAAATGATAAAAATTCTGCAATTTATATACACACAAAACAATTTAAGCATAAAATTTTTACAATAGAAATGCTTGAATGTGTAAAATCATTCTATGAAAGAATTATAAAAGAAAGTATATAAATAAAATGAAACATTTAATAAATAGATTTTTAGTTGAAAAACAAAAGTAAATAGATTTGTTGATAATATATTAAGTAAAAAAAATTAAGATAAAGTTTAATGACAAAATATACCCAATTTTTTTGAATATAGCTAAGGTAGAACTTGATAATTAAATAATTATAGAAAATTAAATGGGAGAGTTTTTTTTAAAAACCGATTTTGTGTAAAGAAAATATATAAAGATTTATATTTTAATTTTTTTTGTATCAAATTATTATGGAATTTTATGTTTATATTAATATTTAGTTAATACTTTATAATCTATATGATATAGTCAAAATGTTGGATATTTAATATGTATATGTAATTTGTTATAGTAATTCTTGTAATTCCAGTAGTTTTAGACTTTTCTCAAAAAATGTAATTCAATATAAATAATATATATATATTATAACGTTTTTCGTTTTGCTAGGCCTCTACACGCTAATATAAACTGCGCGTGAGTTGATCAAGCTATGTCAAAAAAGAAGGTTATATTTCTTTCCCCAAAAAACACAGCTATATTTCCTGATCAAACTTTGCCTATTGATGGTTGAGAATTATGCTATTGATGAGATCAGCTTTTAATTTATTTGATAGGCGCCAGGTCTTTTTATTCTAAAGAGACTGCTGATCTCTGTCGCCAGCATGTCTCGCAAATAAAAAAAAATAAAATATTTTTAAAATTATTGGTCTTAGATTTTAAGAATCGGTAATTTTACGGTAAACTAGAATTATCTTTTTTTTGAGATTATTATTGCTGGGCTTATTCAAACATATTGGCAAGGTAAATTACTTTTAAATCTTATTAAACTAATAATAACTTTAATACTAAAAAGAATAATAACCATTATTAATAATGCACAATGAAAAGGTTGATAAAAGTATAATCTCTTTTATTCTAACAAACGAAAATATTTATAAGTTAAATTACGAATTAACTAAACTGGAAAGTACACACATGCTAATCCAGATAATGAATCGATTTACAAAAACAGTTAGATTAAATAATGAACGCAATTTAATAATGTTCCAAGATCTTGTATAAAATTCTTTATAAGAAAGTCCCTTGAATGTGAAAGTAAAGTCTATATCAGGATGGTAGTCTAAGCTTAGATAAATAATTGTTTGCAAACTTTTAAGTCACTATCAGGAAAATTTATTCTTAACTTACCGGTAAGTTCATGTAGGTTTATGGGATCCCAGATCATGAGAATTTCCATTGGTCTCTCCTGCCGGTGTCTTCCATTATTGTTCCGTTCTATAGCTGGAGAAAAGGCACGGTTGTAGTGACCCTTTTATTGCAAAAAGCGGTCTTCACAAGTCCCATTTCCATGCTTGCGTGACAGCTTGGTACAGCAAGGGGCATACCTGTGTAGAAGTATATTTCTTGCCACAGGTTATGCTCGTGGAAACCTCCAACTTTCAGAGACGTAACTAGAAGTTAAAGAGAAGACCCAGATTGAAGTTGTCATCTCCTTTTTATATCGCGCTCCATTTTTGGAACTTCTGCGCACTGTTTTGTCTTTTTATCAGCGTATAAGATAATAATCTTATACACTCTCTCTTAAATTTAAGTTACAAAGTTCTCTTTTTTTTTTAGCATTATTCTTCCATCTTTAATTAAACTAAAATATTTTTCTTTTAGCTTATACTTTTGGAATTCTTTTAATTTATCTGGATTAGTAATCTGTATGTCATTTATTCTTTCCAATTAGATAAAAAAAAAATAAGAATGACAATTTTAACCTTCATTGCACGTTTTAACAAAAATTATACTAATCAAAAAAAAATCTAAATTTACTTTTTTAGCTTTTACCAAATGCCAATATATTTGTAACGTATATAAATAAACGTTACAATATATATATATATATATAACAAGTATACTAAAAAAATTGTTCATTATTTTAAAATAAAAATATTAAATACATCAACATAATATGTTGAGTATGCTTTCAAATAACTGGTAATCAAAAACATTCTCAACATATTATGTTGATGTATTTAACATTTTTATTTTAAAATATTAAACAAGCTTCTTAGTATAAATGTAGCATATATTATTTATTTTGAATAATTCATGTAACAAAAACAAGTTTTTAAGGAAAAGGAAATTGTCTTAAATATTTTATTAATTTGGATGAAATGGACTACATTTTGAAAAGTATTTTTGTTTTAATAAGAATTTATATTGAATTGCCATTCACTTGAATCTTGTTATATAATTATAATTATAGATGTGTTCCATGTTGAGTTTGTGGATTAATGCAAATTGTGTGAAGATATTTTAACATTACATGTATTATTATGGATTTGAAAGGAAGTTTAATTAATTATTGAAATAATATGACTATTTTTATTAAAAATTTGAAAAAACATTTTTTGAACAAATTCAATTTAAAAAAGTGTATTATGTAATTAATAAAAAATAAAATTAAAATTTGTTAAATTTTTGAAAATGTATGTATAGAATAATGTGATACCTAAATTTATTTGTTTAAAAAATTGTTAAATTTCTTGGTGTTAAATTAGAAAAAAAATTGTTAAAAAAGTTTATAAATTGGTTGCATAAAAGTAAAATTGAAATATTGAATAATTTTAGATTGTTATATAATAATTTGTTAAAATTAATAACAATTGATGAAAAATATGAGTTAAAATATTTTATTATTAAAATGTTAAATTTAATGAAAAAGCTAGTAGAAAGGTATAATGGAAAATTTAATCATTTAATGATTAATAAGAATAATTTTAAAAATAAAAAATAATAAGATATTTATTAATAATAATATAAATAAACTTAAGATATGTACAGAAAATTTTGTTATTAATTTAAATGACAGGACATTTAATAAAGAAGAAATATATTTATTAAAAAAAGGTTTAAATTTTGTATAAATTGATAATTATAATATAAAAAATATTTTTTTGAAATAAAAGCAAAAACAATTAATTGGTAATAATTGTAATAATAATTTTTTATATAGTAATATAATGAATAAAAATTTTAATTAATGAATTAAAATCTGGAATATGATTTAGAAAATAAAAAAGGTTATTATTATAAAAAATAGAATATTATTAAAAATATAAAAAATAAATATAATGGTTTATTTTTAAAATGGAATAAAACATCAAGTGTTATTATTTTAACTAAGGAGAAATATAATAAGAAGACAAATGATTTATTAAAGGATGAATGTTTTGTAAAATTAAAAAAAAAAAATGAAAGTTTGTTAATGAATAAAATAATAAAATTTTAACACTAATGGGGAAAAGGTTATATTAATAAGCAGAATGTGTTTAGATAGAAATAAATGGATGTAAATTGTGCAAAAATACATGGATTACCTAAAAATTCATAAGCCAAGTGTACCAATGAGACTAATAATTAAAAATTATAATACATATTACAAAAGCATTTAAAAATGGTTTTATGGAAAAAAATTTAAAAAATATACAACTTTGTATAATGAAAATAATGTTAATAACTCAAAATAGTTTATTATGAAAGCGAATATTTTTAAAAAAAATAAAGAATTTAAGAACATATTTTTGTTAAATTAAATATTATCTATACTAATATTGATCCAGAAACTGCTATTAATAAAGTTATTAAATAATAGATGAGATATGATCAATTATATGAAATTTTGGTGACTTGTAATAATACTAATTTTTAAATATGAAAATAATTTTTAGGAACAAAAGATGGATAAAATATGAGGAATAGTTTATGTAGTTTTTAGCAACTGTTTATATGTATAATTTTGATAAAAATATTTTGGTTGTAGATAATAAATCAATTTTTTTATGTGAGATATGTGAATGATTTTTTTTTTGGCATTTAATGGCAATGAAAAAAAAAGCAAATAAATTTTTAATGTGCATTAATAGTAAAGAGGATAAAATTACATTTGAAATAAAATAATATAATTAATTATATGGACAGTAGGATAAAAATAATAATAATTATTAATAATAAATTAGTAATTGAAACTTCTGTTTATAGAAAAAAATGTTCTATGATTTATTAAATAATTGTTATTCACATATTAATAAAAATAATAACATGAATGTTCTTAATAACAGAATTTATAGAGCAATTAATTTATGTTCAGATGGTGATTTATTAAAAAAGAAATTAGAATTGTAAAATTTTAATGTATTATAAATAACTACTTTGTGATAAAAATATTGAAACTATAAATAATAAAGTAAAAATAATAAAGGAAATAAAAGAATTTCTATTAGTTTTAATAAAATTTGTATTGTTTTTTCCAAATGGTATTTTATTAAAATTAAGAAGTTTTTAAATATAATAATAAAAAATATAATAATTTGTATAAAAAAACATTTAAATTTGTTGATTAGTAATAATAATAAAGATTATAATTTCTGGAAATAATGAGTTTAGTTTATGTTATTAAATGTTTGGATTGTTTTAAGGATAATAAAGAAATCTCATATATTGGGACTACAAAAAATAAATTATTTACAAGGTTAAAGCAGCATTTGAATAATAAAAATTCTGAAATTTATGTACATATGAAACAATTTAAACACAAATACTTTACAATGAAAATGCATGAATGTATAAAATCATATTATGAAAGAATTATAAAGGAAAGTATTTATATAAATAAAAATTCTTTAATGAATAAATGTTTGGTTGAAAAAAGAAAATCAATAGATTTGTTGAAAATATATTACAATTTAATGATAAATATGGGTATATTTAAGGTGGAACTTGATAGTTAAATAATTATAACAATTAATTTGAAGTTTTTTTTAAAGAATGACTTTGTATAAAGGTTTGAGTTGTTAGAGACAATAGTTTTTTAAGGTGTATATATATTATATAATGATTGTATATTTCTAATTTTTTTTCTTTTTATTAAATTAGTGTGGAATTTTATGGTTATATTTATTATGATTAAAACAATATTGGGCTATTAACACCTAACCCGCTGTTTACTTTTATTATTAAATTTCTCTGCTGAGCACTTTTGAGTGAAGTAACTCTCTGTAATTATATGCAAATTATACAAGATTAAAGGTCAATTGCTCCATTTCTTCGATATTGAGAAGCATGTCTATGATTGATATCATTGCAATAGTTTTACTCATATAATTTTGGCATGCAAAGTTTTCATAGCAATTTCGTTTTACATTATTTATTTTGATTGTATAATTTAGTTGATATTTTGATAAAGAATATCTAATATAGTCAAAACATTGGATATTTGATATAGTCAAAACATTGGATATTTGATATATATATATATATATATATATATATATATATATATATATATATATATATTGTAAGTCAAGATTGTATAATCAGTCAACAAGATCAAAAGACTAACATGGATTCTCAACCAACAAACACCCAGTCACTCATGCCTCTTAATTTAAATCCCTACCTAGGATTCTCAGCTTCCATCACTTAATTAACATCCCTGATGAACTTCCCTTCTTCATACAGCTCAACATAGCTCAGGTTTTGAACACAGATTCTCTCTCTAAGTGTTCTCCTGTACTAACATCACTCCCCATGAGTGCCTACTAATTCTTTACTTTATTATACTTATTATTATTATTATTATTATTATTATTATTATTATTATTATTATTATTATTATTATTATTATTATTATTATTATTATTATTATTATTATTATTATTATTATTATTATTATTATTCAATTGAATGTTTATATTTATCTCAGGTCTTGGGTTCAATCTCTAGGTTACAAAATGTGGATGCATTTATTTTCTATTCTACTCATTTAAATGATTATCAACATCTTATAATATAATTAAATAAATAACTAAATAAATAGCTCCACTCATCACAATGCAAACTACATGTAATTTAATTAAAATAATATCAGTTTATTATAATATTGACACAATAGATGGAAATGACTGACACCTATAAAGTTAGGATTATCTACTGACTTTTATAACACTTCTGGAAGGTAGTGGTGGCTTACAATAATTGCATGTGCTCTATATACTTAAATATATATTATTCATCATCATCAATCCATTCCGGGTTTGAATTAATATTTAACGGTTTATTTAATAAGTGAGTCACTTGGGCATGAATTCGAGTTTAAGTTACCGGGGGTGACTAATGATTGTATGGGAAGGCCAAAGGGCTAACATTAACTAGAGGTTGTGGTGCTAACTAAGAAATGTAGTCAATGGCATAAGAAACAATGATGATCAATTTGGCAATCTGAAGATTAAGTTCATCGCAAAAGAGGTGGATGTTCCTGGCCACAGATGTGCATCTGTTTCAAGCACAGGGTGCATACCACTGGAGATTGCTAGCATCTGGTCTGCCCTTATGCAGTTTGATCATTAGGACATATGAACTGCATTGAAATACATAACATTTTATAATAGTAATAAAATATGCCCATTGCCACACATATGATAAGATAGAAACACAATATATATAAGTATAAAAGAAATGGTAAATAACTAAGTCTTTCTCCCATACGAGGAAACATTAGGAAATCAGTTTATGGCTATATAAATCATGAGCATTCCTGTTTAACCATTTATGATTCAGTTTAATAATAAATAACCCGTTCACAATATCTCTTTCAATAATTTTACATCTAATATATAATAATCAAATAGTGTCCCAAGTCTTTGAGAAAATTATTTATACTTGGAATGAACTGATTTTGTAATTCATGAATTGATCTACTTTGTATGTGAATTGCAGTTAAATTTATACAAAAATCTTAAGAACGCATTAATTAAGTTACTTCGTAAATTATGGATAATATGAAATCATAAATATTACTGCAGTTTGTGTTATTATAGAGAATCATTTATTTTACCAATGACATTATGTGAAGTAACCATTTACATAACTATTTATTACAAGTAATGTTATTATCTAACGCTAAAATTAGATCATATATATATAGAGCAAACTTTAATTGAAGAAAACACGCTCGCCATCCTTCATTGATTTTTATACACAATTCTAGGAATTTAAAATAACTCCCTTTGACATGATGTGTGTGTGTGTAAGAAGAGAAACTTTAAAACAATTTCTACAGCTTGTTATTATTTTATATTTAAAATTTTAAACTTTTAAGCGTTTTCACTTCGCTCCCTCCCTTGAGACTTTGAAAACAGAGAAAATGTAAACATGTTTGACTAATTAACATTTCTTCCTTCATCATTCAAGGTAATATGCATAAGTACATTTGCAAAATATATAAATTTTAAAGTTTAAGCCAGTAGATTTAACATTAATAAATATGAGATGAATATATATAATTGACAAGGTTAAGACTAGAAGCAGATTATATAGTTAAGTTACAGTTATATATGTGGATTAATTAAACATTTTACTGGCACTATCTGACTTCGTGACTTCTGTGGATGTGTAGATGGATTCTGATCTGGACTGACATAACAATTGTAGGACATAGTTTGAACTGCATTTGGATGGAACTTCTCGGATGCCACTCTACCAATAACTTTGGAGAAGCTGACTCTGACTATTCACTCACGCTGGTTGGTACATTTAACATAATTCTTATTGAGCAGCGTAACAAGTATATCTTAACTTTTCAAATAATTTTAAATATGATAATAAAAAATTCTAAAATATTTATGACAGAATTCTAAAATAATCATGGAATGAATAATAACATTGCCTTATACAATGTTTTCATATCTTGTGTTATGCCTGGGGTTGTATCTCATAATTTTACTTACTGGATTTCAAATCCATTACATGAATTACTGTACCGTTAACTCTTCACTTCCTCACACCTATAAGTCACCCATTTGTTTTCCTGATCTTATGTATTTTTTTTCTGTTGAACACCTTAAACATGTGTTCAACTAAAACTATTTTGGATGATGGAATGTATGGATAAAAAACTATGACACTTATGTTCCTTTCATTAATGGCTACCTATCTCTCTCCCATTGTTTAAAATACTTTTACATTTTTCTTAAATGGATTTTCAATTTTAGGAAATAAACAGTGAAGATTGCCAATTCCTCTACAAGCTTTACGATAAATGCTTAGCCAGAGCCAGCACTTAAAATATCTCTGTCAGGAACCCCTCCCCAAACCCCTGACCATGGTTTCGTGCTTTGGCACTCCTCAGAGAGGTGTCAGGGCAGATTCAGACATTAGATCTAAAAATACCAACCCAAAGCCAAGCACTTATCTAAAAGTTATCTATTGAGTGGAAAATCTGAAATTTTCAGACATCTACATGTCTTCAAACCCAGCTATCTAACTCAAATAGCTATATGGGGCTGATAGATCTTCAGCCATACCATATATTAGTAGTCATGGCAATATAAAATTGCATAAGACTTTTGTCAGAGACTATAAATAGTCAAAATAAAAGTCATAGAATGATTAACTTTAACTTTTAGAAAATGATATAATGTTGTATATACGCACGCGCACCAATTACTAATGTGTGCGGATAATAATAATAAATTATTCATATACGATAGGAGATAAGTTGATTTAACTAAACACGAAGCAAGTATATCTTATTACAGATATACACCGCTTCAATATATATATATATATATTTAATTTGTTATAATAGCTCGTGTAATAAAAACAAGTTTTTAAAGAAAAAGAAGTGTAAATATTTTATTACTTTGGATTAAATGGGCAATATTTTGAAAAGAAAAGAGTGTTTTTGTTTTAATATGAATTAATAATAATCAAATACTTTATCTTTAAATTATAAAATGCAGAAACAAAACATATATTGAAGTCTGGGTTGATATCCAGTTTGCCATTTTTCTCAAAAGGCTACTAAGATATTAAATTTAATTCACATTCTTAAGTTAATAACTATTCAGACAAATTTATTGAAGTTTTTTTTTTCATTGATAATTGATAAAGAATTTGAGTCTTTAAAGCGTTAATTGCTAAACAAAGTATTTATAGGTTGCACCAAAATATCACATTCCCTCTGTACATCATATATTTAGAATTGGCAAGAATAGCATAATCATCATCATACTTTAAGTTCAGAAGCTTAGGGTACTTCTTTTAATTGAATCAAATTAAACTCATTTATCAAACAATCATCACATTATAATCTTGCTTTATAAAATTATATACAAATAATTCCAATAACTACTGTCATAAAAATTGGAACAAGTTAATTCATATTCTTGTTTAAACATCACTTTTTCTTTCATATGCCTGATTTTTTACTAACAGTATTAATGCTTCCTCTCAATCAGCATATAAAATTGTCATTGGCCAACTAAACTTTAAACTTATCCAACTAATTGAATCAAACTTACTAAAACAATAATACTGCTCTAAACAGTTTTTTACATTTACCTGACAACAGAATTGTATTTAGTGTTTTTTGTTAGTCTAAAACTGCAATGAATTTCTGATAATCATTTCTGTATGACTGATAGCAACTATTCAATAAAGATCTTTCAATATTTTTTTAATAATGGATAGGGTAACTATGGTATTCTATGATAATTAGTGTAGATATGTCTATCATCCATATTTTATAAATTAGCTCAATTAAAGTATTTTAAAAATCAGATGGCCCAGATTTAACGAGTCCTTATATTGTTTAAAATTTCAATAATGTTGAATCTAATATATTACTACCATATTTAAATTGTCATCTAGGTATCATAACAGAACCTTCAGCTTTTTCATTTTTAAGGTTGCACAGAGTTTTTTATCTTCATTAAACTAACTAAATAAATAACTGGTAAAAATATAGCATTAAGAACTACCAAATTAATACATTCAGTCATCTGCCTAAGATCACTAAGTATGAAAAAGGATGAAAATGATTAGTCAATGAGATTAACTTATTAAATAATGACAAACTAAATGTTGTTAATGATAGACCACTGGATGAAAAATTATCCACATTATTGACTTATGAGTAAATGAATATTCTCTGTATGACCATCTAAGAAGTCATCAAATGTACATAAAGGCTTTTAGGCAAGAAGACGTGAGGTAGCCATCATGAATACATATATAGTATGAAAGCTTAGAGCTGTTGCTTCAACCAAAGTCATAAACATATATTAAGTTTGTTGCATTATGGTTACATAGGTATGGTCAGAATGATGATACAAGTGGAATCAATTTTTGATGGTTTGATTTATACTCTAACATTGAATCAGATCTGCCACTACCAACAATGCCAATTTAACCAAAATATGCTTACTGAAATAAGGGTTGGTTAGCTTTTGATTTCGTACAGTTGGGACATAGCAAATACTTTTATATAAATGTAGATTCACAGAAAGGCAAAGAATTTGTTATTGTTATTCATGCCTTTTAAAATTGTTAGAGGTAATCAAGATATCCTCTTTTCATACACACCAGATACCATCAGAGCATTTAGAAAATTATTTGTTATATATGTTTTTCTTGACTATTGCTTCTGGTAATAGAACAGCTTTTATTCTGGTGAATTTAGAAACTACTGCTTCACCCAAAGAGACAATGGGCAAGCCGAATAGATCAGTGAATGCTAGTTAAAAATAGTCAGTAGGATTGCAATGTGCACTAATACAAAATGACACTGATATAGCATACAATATAATTAAATATCCATAACAAGCATCAACTGAAACGTTAATGAATCACACACTAAGAAAACAATTATCCAGACTTCGACATAATTATGTGCAATGAACAATATAAAGCAGCTAATAATAATTACTTCAAAATAGAGCAAAATCTTTTCTGGTGATAATATTTAGAGAAAGTCTGTATCAGAAATTTCTAGTAATAAAAATAGCAGAAGATCAAAATCACATGCATCAATTACAAGTGATTGCAGCTGAACAAAATCATAAATCAGGGAATTTCCCAATCAGTTCATGAAGATCAACAAACAATATTTCTCACAAGCAATACATAAGATACAGATGAAACAATGTTGTATAAGTCAATAACAAAGAAGGAGCACCAACCAGTTCCGAATACAGAGAAAAAATGCTGGAATCCCTATACAAAAAAAATCTCTGGATGGTTCTGAAATGCGTATTGGATTATGAGTTGTCCAAATAAATAAATTTTATGCCATTATTATTTTTTTTTAACAAGGAAAAGGAGAAGACTGCAGAAAATTGCTAATATTAAATGAACTCATTAATTAAAGAACATAGTTTAAATAGATGTATCCGGTCAGATTAAGCAGAAAGAAAATAAAAATTATTGTATAAAAAATAAAATTGCCTAGTTTGTGCATTTAAAATTAGTATATAAAACAAAGATTCACTCTAGTATAAGGATATGCACAATAATAAAATTATGTATATATTAATTTGCAAAGAGACAATAATGAAAATATGCAAATTATCATGTTTCCTTCAAAATAAGACCTAACCAGAAAAGAGAGCCCTAGCATGGTTTTTCAGGATGCTTGTAATAAAAGCCTTACCCCAAATATAAATCCTAGTTAAGATCATTAGACAGATAGATAATTTCAGTTTGTCTACTGAATTACAAGATGAGCACATTAAATTATAAAGTAATGAAGGTACAAATAAACAATATTGTTGACATTAATGCTTTAAATAAATAGTAATATAAATTACATGGTTCTTTTGTATTTTTCCACCATTTTCACAAATGTAATTTACCTATACAGAGAACAATTTATCTACCACAAGCCAGTATATTCAACAATTTATAATGTTATTTATGTATTTTTAGGTATATATTTTATTTAATACTAAGATTTAGAATGCTTAATTTAATTTTATAGTTTCATCATGGTAGCTTTTAAAAACATTTTTTTTCTTCTAAAAGACTTCCTTAGAATAACCGAAGAGATTTTAATAATCTAAGTTTAGCTTAAGTTAAACCATCAATCTTTTTTCTAAAGAAGAGTTTTTAAAAAGAATACTCAGGCAGGGCAAATTACAAGTAATTTTGAATATGCCCACATTTTTTGTAACTTTTGGGTGGACAAACTATTTTTAACTGTAATCATTTTTGTTATCACTTCTGTCTTGAAAGCCTTCAATTAACACTTGATTCAATAGTAAATTTAAATAGAATAATATTCTGATCCCTAGATAAGATGAGCACAAAGAAGAACTATTCCAGCAAGTACAAATTGGAATTGTGAGGAAATCCTGAGCTAAGAATCTTGCAGCTTTCTGTAAAGAGAAGGACTTGGAAAAATAAATGTAAATTTTTACTTGGAATACATGTAGATTTTTGTACAGGTTCATGAAAAAATAAGACCTCCCTGAAAATAAGCCCTACAGTATCTTTTGGAGCAAAAATTAATATATGACTTAGTTTTATTTTCAGGAAAATATGGTAGAGTCACATAAAATTATCTAGAATTGTGAGAGGACTTTACAGTGCATAATGTGCATATGAGCAGTATGGTGCTTGCAAATTGCAATGTATGAGTATTACTGTATTAAATTATAGTTCAACACTATGGAGAACTATGCATGCTGGATTGAAATTGATTTAATTTATGAAATTTAACCAGCCAGTTGCTAGATGAAATACTAACAATCTACTACTATTATTTAGAGCAGGTGTGTCAAACTCATTCAAACAACAGGCCATTTAATGCAACTGGTAAGATTCTCATGGGCCACATCACACAAATTTTCTTAAAATTATATTTTGAAGTGAGAATGCAGGATTATAGATGGGATAATTAAAGCATGTTATGTAGTTTACTGAATTCAGTTCAGTAATATACAATTGATATATTATTGCATTTATTTTATTACATATTTATAAAACTACAATTTATTGTTTTTACCGGAAACTTGCCAACACTTTCATCCTACTAGTTTTCCAATATCTGGATTCAAAGACTGAGAACAAACTATTTTCATTATGGAAGATAAATGTTTATCAGTTAATCTTGATCTGCAAGCTGTTTTATTTAATTTCATGCATGAAAACAATTGCTGAAATAAGTATATACTTCCAAAAAAGCATAAAATTTGTGCAGCAAATTTTTTAATTTCCGGGTATCTTTCATCTAAATAGGAATATATTTTGGGAGTTCCTACTTGTCAATATTTGTTTTTTAAAATCGAATCATTTTGGAAATCAATTCCAGTTGTATCGAAGTTGGAGCTTTTTCAAGCTTCAAAGGCAAAAGGTCCATTGAAAATAAAAAAAAATTTCTTCTAACTTTTTGAAATCATCAAAACATTTATCAAATTCATTTTTTATTTTTTTAATTTTTGCAGAGTATTGTGAAAATGAGCAACTGTGATTTTGTGTTTTTAACTGCTCACATGTAGGAAAATATGTTAAAATGTTCTTTTGCAAATGATTTTTAAACAAATTCAGTTTTTGTACAAAGCTTGCAACTGTATTGTACATGTTCATTGTCAATTGATCTTTGCCTTGCAATGTGATATTAAGATTATTCAGATGATCTGTAATATCTGTTAAAATTCTAGGTCCTGTACCCACAATGGAACTTTTATAACCAATATATTTTCATTGTTTTCATCTTTCATTTCAAAAAATATTATTTCTTCCAAAAGCAGATAGAAACAATGAAGTAAATTGGTGATGGTTAAGTGCTCTTGATTGAATAAAGTTGACTATCTTTGTAACTGTTTTAAGTACTGATCCAATTTTAATAATTTTAAACAGAGAACTTGTTGGTGAATGAGGCAATGAAAAGCTTTGATTTTAAGTTTATCTGGATACTGATCTTGTAATTTCCTTGTCAGTCATGACACAAAATCTTTAGTTTCATCCATCATTGATTTAGCACCGTCAGTTATCAAAAATATCTTCATCAGTTGTTGTTCCATGAAGAGGAATGAAGTCCAACAATTCTTCAGTAATCCTCATGTTCACAACCAAGAAAAAAGACAGCAACTTTTGCAACATCTCTTATATCCATGCTTTCATCAATTGCAATTGAAAAGAACTGGATTTTGGTAGATATTTCCTATAGTTGTGATGTCATCTGCCATTTCAGTAATTCTATCTACCACCATATTTTTTGATAGTGAGATGACTCAAAATTTCTCTACCTTTTCTGGATAGACAAAATTCAGCAGCTTCTATCATACATTCCTTGATTAAAGAACCACCAGTGAATGATTTTGAATGTTTTGCTAATAAATAGCTTATTTTGTAATTAGCTCTTATTACTGATTCATTACTTTTCATGAATTTTGTAAGCACTTCTTACTAGCTACTTAATGAATTCATGTTTTTAATTTTTCTTCTTATTTTTGTCTCAAAGCACAAAAATTGTTCTTTGTGACTAGTTCTATAATATCACTTAATGTTGTATTCTTTAATGACACCAATCATTTCTTTGCAAATTAAGCATGTAATCTTATTGTTCAGTTCCACAGAAAAATTGTTCAGTTTTCATCTTTCTTGAAATTTTCTTTCCTAAACAAGAAAATAAAATAGCTTATTATTTTTCATTTCCATTTTAAATTTTATTTGAAAGTAAGGCTATTTAGTATATATGAAGAACTCAAATTTAGCTTTTTTATGCCATACAGTGAATGTATAGTGAATATGTCTAAACCAGATAGATGCTTATATGTAACTAAATATAGAACTTGGGTTTCAAGTCTTTCAAAGAACAAATTAGAAAAAACCTTGGAAATTGGTAAATCCATTAAAGATTTGAACATCTGCTTATAACATTACCATTGTAACTAATAAAAATGTTAAGACAATAATATTGATAGACTACAATTCCAAAATTGTCAATGCTTTAACTAAATCCAAGAATTTAGTCTCTCTTGAGGCTCAAGGAATGTCAAATATTTTGTTTTTTTACATGGATATAAGTAGTTGTCACATGAGTTCTAGAAGACACTATCACATGCTGTCATACAACATTCTCAGGTTTAAATCTTCATATTTTAGAAACTGTTCTAAAATTAAAATCCTGATAAGCATGATTCTTATTATCAAAAGACAAACAGAGAGACTATCAAAAACGTTTAATGATTAGACTATATCAATAAATGTCACAATTATTTTTTAGTTCCATTTGGAAACACTTTATATAGCATATTGAATAAAATACTATTAACTTCAAATTTATTATCACTTTTTGTTGCTTTTGAATTCCTGCTAGATGTTTATTGAACAAAAATTGCTTTCTTTTTAAATAAATTGCATGAGATATTAATCAAAAAAGCCATTCAATTCAAATTCATCTTTTTCTTTATTATTACCTTCATACTTTGTTTCAGGATTTTATTGCACAAAATATTTCAGGTATTTTCCTGACAAATTAGATATTTAGGATATCTTTAAATTAAATAGTTTTTTTTTTTTTGGAGGGGGATTTCTTAATATCTCAGGAAAAAATGTCATAATATTTGATAACAGTATCACTGCATGTTTAATTTGCTCTTATTTCATTTTAGAGGTTATGTATTTATATTTTTTATATTTATATATGTAACGAAACAAGAGTTGTTTTCTACTATAACGCCATCTATAGTAAAGTTGAGCAATCAGTGATTACCAAATGGTAGCACATTTAAATTCCCATCTATAGATATTTTGCAATTATTAATGAGGCTTGGAATTCAAAACTGGAAGTAATATTATTTTGCATCTAATAATTATCTTTAAATCTATTTCTCTAAGTATATATGTATATATTTTATTATTCTCAATTTTTTATTAACTATAAACATCTTTTTCACTTATTCTAGGAATAGTACTAATAACACATCACTCAATATTTTACCCTAACTAATATATATGATAAAACAAGATGAGTACTCTACTCCAGTACCATCTATAATAAGATTGAGATATCCTTGATGATGACCTTTACATAAATAAGGTCAAACATGTGTAACAAAAATAAGAGTAATACATTTTCAGGAAATATATAATAACAGAAACAGTAAAAGTTTATAAAAAAATATATAACAATAACACTAATAAATTAGATAAAAATCCATGGTTTGCAACAAATAAAATATAATTGAGAACTGAGGAAATAACTTGAAAATAAAAACTTTATCGTGATTACAGCACTTTGAGAAAATCAAGCGAGCATTGGCAGATATGATTCACAGAAAAAGTTGAACTAATTTATATTCTTTGTTAGTGATTATTTAATTAGTTCTTTATGTTACTGATTGTCATAACAAACTGATGTATGCAGGGACAAGATTGACATAATGCAGCTGTATACTTATTAAATCATTTTAGAAATAATACACATGGTGAATTTCACTGAAAGTGCACTTAACATTCAGTTATAAAGAAGAAAGAAATTATTTCATTACACAGATGAACAAACATTTGCAAATTGAAAATAATATACAAAGAAAGTTTTAAACTTAACAATGAGTTTATTACTCTGGATATATAATATTAGTAGATAGTTAGTGTTTTAATTAGTGGCTAGCTGATTGAATTTTATAAATTAAATCAGTCTCAATCATGCATGCACAGTTCTGTGTAGAGTTGAACTATAACACTGCATTTTTCTTATTAAATTAGTTATTTTACTCTGTTAATTCTTTTTCATTAACTTTTCACTGTTATGTTCTCTTCAGTATTTTTCACTGCTCACACACTGCTGTTTGCAAGCACCATACTGCTTGTAAACACATTACACACTGTACAGCCGATAATTCTAGTTTTGTTTTACATGACCTAACTTGCATAGTTTCATTGTTGTCTCCTTGCAAATTAGCATACCTAGTTTATTTTTCTATTTGCATAATTTTGCATTGTGCATATTATATTTTTTTCTAGAGTGAATCTTTAATGATTTTTATATTAACATTTTATGCATACAAACTCAAAAGACTTCATTCCTTATACATTGGTGTATAGTTTTTTAGTTAAATATAAAAATTCCTCCCCTTCACTCTAGAAATAGGTCCACTAAATTACAAAAAATAATCTTGTAATCCTTTAGGTATACACTAATATCTGACAGATCTTTTTTTCTTGCTCTGTTATTGTTTCTTTTTGTTCAAACTGGAGTTTATTATCTAATTTAGTTGGTATATCCTGTGTATCTTGGCTTGAAGATTTTGTTTCTACATGTAATTTGGTAATGCAATTGTTTTAATATTTTCATTCTTCCATGTAAGCAGTAAATGAATTTGCATGTTTTTCTATTATATCTATCAACTCACAAAAACAGATTTTTAAATGCTTAAAATGCCTTCTTATTTATCTGTCACCTAATGTTTTAATTATGAATATTTGCATTGACAGTAGCTTAGTTATAATTCCTGATATTCATTTTTTCTGAGTATGTCTCTTGTCCAGGCAGTTTGTCCTATTTTAAATTTGATATTTTCTGTGTTTATTTCCTTTTCTCTAGTTTTGTCTGGAACTAACACCAAATGTGTCCTAAAATGGTGTTTCATCAATAATTCTGTTGGAGTTTTTTTTTTTTTTTTGGTTTTTAAACTTGGTGCAAAGTGCTGGTAAAACATTGCTGTAGTTAGCACTTCATTAATATCTAAATATTCCATTTTATTCAATGTACATTTTAGTTGTTGAACAACCTTTTCTGCTAATCCATTTAATTTGGTGTGATGTAGCGATATTACCAAATTCTGTATAACCTTTTCTTAGCAAGAAAATTGTATTGACTAAAATCCTGCACTGTTGTCTGTAACTATTAGCTCAGTGTGATTTGAAAGAAGTTCATTTAAATACTTTTCTTATATTATCTGCATTGTTATTTTTGATAATTCTGTATTCCATCCATTTGGAGTCGAATTGATAGCTATATGAATCCTTGGAATGTTTCTAAACAATCTAGATAAACCTTTTCTCATAGTTTTGTAGCTTCAAGCCATGGTTTTAACTGCTTCACAAGTAACTTCATCTTTTCTTGACATGTTTGATATATCTTTACAGTTTCCTCAATATCATTATTCATATTAGCCACCAGATGTATGGATAAGCTAGTTCATTCATATAGACTATTCTGGATGTATGTCATGTAGCAACTATAGTATGTGATTCCTCTCTTCAGTTAGAATTAAAACTCAGTTGATCATGAAAATGCATCCTTTCCACATAGATAAACTTCCAGAAGGTATTCCATATTTGTAGCATTTGGCCAACCTTATTTGATCCAAATTTTTTACTAATTGGTATCCTGCATTATTTTTTGATCCATTCTGCTACAACTTTAGTATTTAGTCTCTTTAGATTTAACTTAAACAGTGGTGGAAATTTGCTTTGGACTTTAAATTTCAGCTTGGTTCTCCTGATACATTATTCCCAGAGGTCGCATTCGTTACATCCTATTATAAGGTTGAGATTCTTAGCTACTACATACAATGGTAATTTTTTTTATCTGACTGTTTACTTTTACCAGTACTATTACTATTTTTATATCAATAGGATTCCCATTTATGTCTGTAGCAACCCAAGTTTGTCTTTTTTGATCTGAATATTGTTATTCCATTTCCTATTAATGGCTATCCAATCTTTTTAGCAATGAGTAAGCATCTGTCCTACTACCAATTTCTATTTTGTTAATTTGGTTGTAAATTATATTACATGTATCCTTATTTTCCATTAATTTATTAATATTTAATGAACTCTTGAATACTGCTTCCCCCAATTTATTACTGGCAAGTAAATCTGGCTTAATCATTATTTATTTTTGTACAAACGTTTGACAAATGATTTGTCAGTCCACAATTATTAGATTTTTCCATAGCAATAGCAATTACAGATAACCTGTTTAATATTCTTCTCAACTATCTATGCCTCACTTTGTTTATATATGGTTGGCTTAATTTCATCAGTATTTTTAAATTCTTTTGCATGTTATAGAACAATTTCATATGATATAACTCTTTCATTGTATAATAATATAAGTTAGTATAGACTCACTTATTACCTCTTCTGAGTAGTTTTCAAACTGGCATTCCTTTGTTAATTCTCCCAGTACAATATCATAGTCTGTATATTTTCATTTGGTGACTGCATTGTATTTCGGAAATGAAGTCATGCTATATATGTCAAAGTCATTGATTTGAAATATGTAGCTAACTTTTGTAGCAACTATTTGTAGGGAATATCTCCAGATGTTTTGGGGGATCACAGATCATTAGCTATCTAATTTACATCTTTTCTCAACATCCACATAAGAGTAGCAATTTTTAGTTGATCATCCACAATGTTTCTTATCATTATATATCTTTTGACATGACTAATGTATATTTGCCATTGCACTGAATTATTTACATTGAATGATTATCATCATACAGTTCTGCATTGTGATGTTATCAACTGTTGCTCTACAAAAATTATTTACACTAGAAACAGTACCAACTGACTCAAACTATTGATTATAGTAACTAATGAATACAGGGATTAGATTGACTTAAACTGCATACTCAGTAAATTATTTAAGAAATAAGTTTTAGACTTAATGAATTCATTATTCTAAATCTGATAAGTCAAACTGGTGCCCCTCAATGTGATTTTTTGTGGCCATGACTATGATGCTATGCGATAAAATAAAAACAGAATGATATGTTGCAAACAATAAATTAATTTTAAAAAAACCTTTTAAAAACAAACTTTTATATTTAATTACATGAATTAAAATATATACAATAATTGTTGGCTACATATATAGCTAATTTATAATTCTCAGTTACACACATAGGTAAATATTTTGATGGCATGCTTTTATGATGATGAAGCATTTGAGATATGAGAACACCAAAGCTGTGAATATTAATAATGTGCTTCCAAGAATATAAATACATTCCAGCAAAACTTTAGTCAGCCAGTCACATCACAAACATAGCCATCCTATTTGCAGATGTTGGATTTTTCTTAGAATTGTAACAAAAGGTAATTGCACCAGTTTCTTTGTTCTGATCAGTGTGTTAAAAATTTTTGGGTTGTTTTCTTTTATAACTCATTCAAAAAATGTAAGTAAACATAGATGCAATTTTTTTAATTTTTAAAATTTAAATCTAAAGCCCTATTTTTATTACAGAAAATGCCACTTCCAATGCTAAATAAAAAACAAAAGATTGATGATGGCATTTATTTTTAAAACTCAAAATAATTGTATTAAAATTTTCTATTTTCAGAAAAATTACACACACTGATAAATATTTAAAAACATCTTCACATCATCTTCCCTGCACAATTTTTCCAATATAAAATTGTCATTAAAGATGTATGAATTATATACTACTAAATAGTTTATTTATGAATTTCACTAATTATGATGCAATATTGGGTTACAAAGACAAAAATCTTGTGAAGTAGATTTTAAGAGTCTTAATATTGTTTTTGTGTATTTTTCTTTTGGTGTTTTTTTGTGGGCATCAACTTGATTTAAATATTTTTGCAAGATAAAAGTTATACAATCCTGACTTAATAACTGCACTTAATTTGCTAAGTCATGTAAATAATCTTTTAGAAAGATTGCATTGACTGAAATGGCCATCACTCAATTTATTTATGTAGATGGTTCTTCAGCAAAGTGATTTTTTTGTTTTAATTTTAGAAAATGTTTTGAAGTATTCCTTCTTTAATTAATTAATTTTTAACTTGATTCTTTTGTACTTTTTTTGGGTGCATAAATACTGTTGGGATATTAGAGATGTTCATAATGGATTCACTAGATATATATAATGGTTGTTTATAACTATCTTAATAAATTCTTGTAATTGATGTATTCTCAAATACTGCTTATAATTTTATTTTGATTTGAAATTATTAAGAATAAAATATGATAAATTTTTAATTTCAAATACTGGTATGTAATTATAGAGATTTGAACACAGATGTTCAAGTTTTTTTTTAGGCATCCACTCCATCTCACACAACTGAGGCACATGCCACACAAATGTGAAAAAGATAAACAATCTCCAATATAGGTATTTTGTGCTAAACCAGCACTTCTTAGTTGGTCCAGATCATCATCTACCATACATACATATATATAATCAGTGCTCTATTTATATTAAGATAGCAAATCTTCAAACTTTAATGGACTCCTCCCTCCAACTCTTCAGCCATCCATATTATTGAAAATCTGATGATAGAATGCCCAAATCCCTTGTTGATGCCAATATTATTGCCATTCCCATGTTGATTCTAGGTCACTCTCATGTATGGAACCTTGTCCATTCAAATACTGAGAAGAAGGGTGATCAGGATACAGGCTGAATCTGTGATACTTGAAACATAAGCATAATTCATATACTTCGAGTTTAAATGTAATTATAATGGATTTGAACAGACTTTCAAGCTCCCTTCAGTGATTCACATAAGGGTTTAAAGTGACTTAAAATGAACATGAATATGATAATAATATTGGCATCAATAGGTGATTTGGGCATTCCATCACCAGGTTTTCAATGTTATGGATGGCTGAAGAGTTAAGAGGATGGAGTAGATTGAGGTCTGTCCATTAAAGTTTGAAGATTTGATATCTTGATATAAACTGAGCACTGATTATATATATAGATGATGATCTATACCAATGATGAATGCTGATTCAGCACAAAATATATATATTGGAGATCGTTAATCGTTTTCATATGTATAGATGATGATGATCTGAATCAACTGATGAACGCTGATTCAGCACAATATATATATATTGGAGATCATTGAACTTTTTCACATGTGTGTGATCATTTATATCGGTTGTATGAGATGGAGTAGATGGCTTGAAAGTTTGTATTCAACTCTCCTATAATTACATTTAAATTCCAAATATATGTATTATGCTTGTATTTCAAGTATTACAATTACTCTTTTGGATTAAAAAAAATCCAACAGTATCAGTACTCACTACTTGTATGTTATTACATTAATAAAAATACTTATCCTTTAAATATTCCTTCTTTATATACACAAAGATATCTCTTCTAATGCTATTTTCAGAGAGATTCCACTTCTTACTATGCAAAGAAATTGTACATTTATTTAACCAGGTGTTTGGCAATTAAAATATTTGCAAGACTAGCTGGCGTTTGTACAAGTTTGCATGAATTAATTTAATAGAATGATAAACTTCCTCATTATAAAAGTTCTTAAGTACGTATTTATATAAATATTTTTTTTTCTATAATTATTAATTCAATGTGACTATAAAGTCTTTACTTTAACAATGAAACACATGTTGTTGTTTTTTTTTGGAAATACTGAAGTATAATAAAATTCTGAAATTGCATTTCATGTTTTATTACAATTTGAAAGAAAATCAAAACAAGTTCTGATTTTATTATTGTAACTTAATTTTCAATCGTTTAATTCTACAATATGTAGGTTGCCGGGTCAAGACCAAAAGCAGCATTCTTAAAGTTTCTCCCTACAGACATTGACTGAAATATTCCCTTTCAACACTTTAGAAGCAGTTTGAAAACACATATAAATATAGTATATATCTGTGTGTCAGGAAGGTAGTTTGTTGAAATACACGAATTTTCCATTTGTTATTTCCTTTTTTTATTAAAATTGTTTTATCTCTATTTTTTGATTTTGATCTAAAAATAACACCACCACCAAAAAAAAAAAAAAAGCTAATATTTGGATTGCAATTGAACATTATAATTTTCAAAACGTCATCATTTTTCAGTATTAAATGAAATACATGCATTTTCTTTTTTTTTTATGAATATCATTTATAATCATCACAAGTGCGAGATGTGTGACGTATTGGGACTACTGGTGATGATAAGATGTTAGATAATCAAAGTAATACTATAGGATAATTAATCTTCCTGACTTTGGTAAAAAAAACATAATTACAGATGATATTCATATGAACTAATAAAATCAGATACATAGATTTATCTTAAATATATTAAGCTAAAATTATTACTTTAATCATATTAAATTTAATTATAGTCACATTTGATTTAATGTAGTGATAGAGTGCTGCGTAAATAACTAATGGATCATGAATCAGTTTGATTCTGTCATCTTCTAATGTTTGAATATCTTATGACCTTCTGAGTGATAAACCTCTTGATTACTTTTTATTTAATTATAATAATATGTCTATAAATTTAATAAAAAGTTGATGAATATTTTATTTGTCTTGTTATTTTATAAGTAAATGTTTAGCTTAAAAATCAAAAAGACCACCAATAAGAAAAAGTTCCAAACATTGGCATTAACTTCTAATATGTCTGAGCAAATAGCTTTGTGTTAAGAACAATCATCTAAAAAATCATTGGTTTCTAAAACAATTTTCATATAAGGATTCTTTTCAAAATTTCAGTTTTGATATAGGAATCAAATGATTATATTCTGCTTATCTTCGAATATCATAAAGCAATAAATATTTCTTAGAATACGTTGCCAATTATAAAATACAAAGTCCATAACTTTCACAGAAGTAACCTTATAAAAATAATCACTTTAAATTAGAGTTTTAAAATATGTGTTAAAAAATTATTAGTTTTGTTATGGTTGTTGTTCCACATTATTTATATGTTTTCCTGTAAGACATTTTACTAAAATGATAAAAAATAATGCAAAATAATGTTATAGAATTTTGAAACTTAAAAACAACCCATAAACTATTACATAATCTTTAAAGATTTTTATCTTTAAACAATTCACATCATGCCAAATGATAAATTTTTAAGACAAACTTGTTAAAACATGAAGCAATTTTAAAAAAATTTTTAAAGAGAAAATACCACAGTACACAAAACTTATTGTCAAACATTGAATTTTATTTATTTTTCATAAAATGTATTTTTTTTTTTATTTTCTCTCATTTGAAATGACTAGAATTGATTGCATATAGACCTTAAAAATAAAATTGAGAATTAATTTTATATCAAAATATACATTTATTTAACACTTTTAAATTAAAAACTCTGATATAAATTTTGAAATGAGATTTAGTGTATTTCTATCAAATGGATTTGCTTCAATGGTAATGTAATATGACAATAAAATATTTCTGATTAATATTTTGGTTTCTTTACTATAGAAGGCTGGCAGACAAAATTTTGAATATAATAGATATAGGTGCAGTAAGTTTTCAGTAATGCACAAGAGAAGGTGATATATGTTTTATATGGTTTTATTTATATAAAAAAAGGATAGACTTAATGAATTAATTAAAACACAAATAAAAATTAGATCTTTCTTTCAGTTGATTGTAAAAATTGCTTCTTTTAAAATGGTTAAAATTTTATTTTCTTTTAATTGTAAAATATCTTTGTTAAAAAGTTTATTTTATAAATAAAATAATATTTAAAGCAATTTTTACTGTATTGTGAATTTCCTTTAAAATATTAGACTGCACTAATGTTTTAATTTTTCATTTAAATAGAAATAATTACAAAAAAATATCTGAGTACTAAATATTCAAAATGATATATATATATATATTATAATAAATGCTTTTATTTGCTACAGATTAAAAAGTCAAAGAATAAGTGTTTCTTCAATTACACTTCGAGATTTTTATGTTTAACTTGAAATAAAAATGTGGTGTGTCCAAAGATTAATTAATTCAATCCCTATTTTTTATAACTAAGGATTGAATTAATTAATTCTGGACACCTCATATTTTTATTTCAAATTAAATATAAAACACCAATTGTGGTTGAAGAAACATTATTTTAGTTTTTTAGTCCGCAGTAAATAAAAGTTTTTATTATAAAATATTATATATATATATTTTAAGAAATCATCACTAATATATATATACAAATATTCAAGATTTAAAAATTACTATTTATATATAGATTTCTGTATTCTCTGACAATATATTCCATAAATTAATATCTATTTATTTATAAATATGCTTAATAATAATAATAATAATAATAATAATAATAATAATAATAATAATAATAATAATAATAATAATAATAATAATAATAATAATAATAATAATAATAATAATAAAATAATAATAATAATAATAATAATAAAATAATAATAATAATAAAATAATAATAATAATAATAATAATAAAATAATAATAATAATAATAATAATAATAATAATAATAATAATAATAATAATAATAATAATAATAATAATAATAATAATAATAATAATAATAATAATAATAATAATAAAATAAAAAAAATAATAATAATAAAATAATAATAATAATAATAATAATAATAATAATAATAAAAGCATTAAATTATTTCAATTACAATATTTTGTGTAAAAAAATAAGCCTCTTATTTAATTTTATAATGTTTGCAAAAAAAATAAATAAATGAATATTTATAATTAATGTCAGCAAAATAGGAGTTAGTTGACTCCAAATCAAGATACAAAAAATAAAAATGAAAAGAAGTTTTACAAGAAAGAACTTATTGATAAAAAGAATGAAGGAGTTTAAAATTTTAAGGTTGCAAAACTTTTCAAAAATCCGTTAGCATAACATATAGTTAGATAAATCTGAGTGATCAATCTTTACATGAAATGGTGAATAGCAAATACTTCATTGTCAATAATTTAAAAAAAAGTTTATAATATGGTGTCAGTAGTCATATCACTGTTAAAATAGATTATGCTTATCTAATTACTAGCCTATTCTCTGTATCTATCTACTTACCTTTTAGCTGGCCATCACCACACCCACTCACTTAACTATATATATTTATCTAAAAAATCCATAACATCTACTTTCCTTCCTGTAAGTCTAATCACTTATCTATCTATTTATTGACCCACATATCTACTAATCTATTTATTTATTTATCTACTTACTTACCTATATATCTATTTTTTATCTGCTCATCCATCTAACTATCTGTTTATCGCTATAAATTTGTTTGACCATCCGCCATTTATTTTTGTACCTAGTTACATATAAACAATAATTATGAGCACAGTTTTTTATACAAATATTAATTATTTCAATAACTTTAACCAAATTTTAAAAAAAATAGTAAAAAAAAAAAAACGGATAAAAAAAAGTGCAGTGCTAGCCAAAATCTAATTGAGATAAAAACTATCAATTAATACATATTTTCTATTTCTGCTACCAGTAAACTAATTGCAAATATTAAAAAAAATATTTTAAATCCCCCCCCCCCCCAACAAAACAATGTCACAAAACAAAATAAAACAGTTTATTTGCAAGAAAATTTTTTTAAAAATGAACATAGGAGCTATTCAAGTAAAGAAGATAATAAAGAAACATTTGTGAAAAAGCATTTTTATGCCCTAAATGCTGATAATAATTAAAAACCTGCAACAACTAATACCATAGTAGCAATCAGTAAAATATCTTACTATAAAATAATGACATAACCAAACTTTCAAGATATTGTCTGCTATATGTATAATTATAAGTTCAATAAACAAACAATCCAATTTTTAAAATCTTTTATCAATGACAGAAACTCTAAAACTTTTGATTAAATACGAATTCTATTTTTTCTATTGCAGTTTTGCTACTTAATATATAATTGAATAATCAATAAATTTTGGTAACTAGAAGAGAAATAGTATATTCTATTGAAATCTATTGTGTAAGTAAGAAACATGTATTGTTTTGTTGGTTTTAAAGTTTTCATTATTAAAAAAAGAAGAAGCCATCTTCGATTTTTAGCCTTAATCAAATAAGTCAATAAAGATTATGACACAAACCTAGTTAATATTCCAAGAATCCAGATTCACAAAATTGCTATATAGTCAGTTATACACCAATTTTATTTTGCATGAATTAGAAGAAGAAGAAAACTAGCAGAAGGACAAATTGAGAATTATAGTTTAATCTTCTTAGCTATGAGACATCCAACATACTTATTCCTCAAGTCATTCTTCAACAAAAATATCCCAAAGAATAAATGTATCGGAAATACAATATACAGTACAATATTCTGACAAATATTATGGAAAATAATTTAAAAACCGTTTCCAATTTATTAGAAAACATGTCACCGCAGAAACAATTGCTGCTAACTACCATTCTACATTGAAAAGATCTTATAAACATATAGTGTCAATACCCTGGGGAAATTACAGCCAAACTATCTCTCAATGAAAAATAAAATTGTCAGGTGATATTGAAAGATAAATTGATTACAGAAATTAATAACTGTGATAAGAAGAATAGCAAATTGTTAAATATTTTTTTGTCAGAGAGAGAATATTGGAAATTTACATGATAGATATTAACCCCTGCTTAGAAATAATTTATTTATATATTATACAAAAATATTTCCAGTGAATATCGCTATCTGAAATAAATTATCAAATCACCTCAAATGTTAAGAAATTTTCTGCTACAAACTCTGTGAAATAAACATTTAGAGTCTGCATCTCAAACAGCTAATTTGATGCTATGCATTGTGACCTCTCCTTTTTTGGAGTTAGGAATCTCTCAACCACTATGCCAAGAGAAACCTGTTAGCCACCTTCCCTTTCTATTTCCCACTCATAAAGTTTTTTCCATATTCTTCTCTATCTTGCTCCATTCCATTTCCACAACATAATATTTGTCAACTCCTTAGCCTTTATATCTAAATCCCTCTTACTTTTTCCCAAACCTAGCATAAAAAACAAAAACCCACTTTCTGTATAATCACTTTGTTTATATTCTTTCACAACTTCATTATTTGTACCCTTTCTGCATGCAATTAAGAAATGCCTAATATTTTCTATACCTTCCTTACACAACTTGCAGATTAAATCATCCACATTTTTTCATTTATGTGTATATTCCCTTGTTGCTTAAGATCGAGCCTTAAATGGTAAACTACTTTCCTTTCTATTATCATAAATTAACTTGTACCCATATATATTTGAACTCTTTTTATTCTTCATACTAGTTCTCCAACTATTTTTTATTAATGCATCTATTCAGTGACATCCTTTGTGAAATAAACATTTAAAGTCCACATCTCAAAAAATCTAATTGTAAAAACTGTTTTGAGATGCAGATTCTAAATACTCATTTCACAGAAGGCATAGATGAAAATATCTTAACATTTAAGGTGATTTTATATAATATATTATGTATTAATAGACAAAGGATGAATGAATAAAATTCAGACAGTTAAGTTTTCCATAAACGGAAGGGAAATTTAACAATGATCATAATTTTTTATAATAAATTTAATTAGCAAAGTGAAGACAAGTAATACTAAAGATAGCAATAATAGTATAAAGTATGGATGGAATATCAATGAAAAAAAATATATAAATAAATATCAAAAAGTTTTAGAAATAATTATAACAAATTTTTTGGATGTGATTTTAAGTATTGATGATTAGAAAAAAAGAGACAAATATGATTCAGGGTAAGATTGTTTAAATGAAATAGATAATTTAGAATAACCAAAAGTATATATAAAAAAGAACAACTTGTAATGATGCTGTAAAACACAAGGAAAGTAAAAATGATATTAAGATTAAACAATAATTATTTAATTAAAAGGAAACTGGCCAAGATGGATAATTGTATAAAATAAGAAGATTAAATAGTAAATTGTTGGAAAACATTGTTAAAATGAAAAAGACGGAGAAAAAAGGAAATAAATTAGGAATGTAATGAATAAGAAAAATGTATTTTTTTGGAAGAGGAAAGGGAATATAGCTACAAAACAACAACAAACCATTTAAAGTATGTAATGAATATGACAAAAAAACCCTTTAAATACAAGAGATAAAACAATAGCAGGAAAATGTTAATTTTATTGAGTGATGACTGGAGCACTTAAAAAAATGAAAAATGAATAGACAAGAAGTTTGGATGACTGGAGAGCAGAGATATTGATGAAATTGAAAATTAGGACAAAATCAAATTAATATATTTTAAAATATTAATACAAAGGACAGATTTTTTGGATTACCTGAATGAGATTAAATAAAAAAAAACAATTGATTACAGACTAATTTCTATATCACAACTGATCCATAAAATATTTTAAAATTTTTATCAGTGCATCCTTAGCCTCAATTTCTATTACTAAATAAATTCCTGATAGCTCAAAAATTTAAACTATCCTCTATCATTATGCACACATTTCATGAACAACTTTTGCTCATCAGATAAGCAACAAGAATTAAACATTTGAAATATTTTATGTCTGTATTGATAATTTAATATTTTTTCAATATAAGACTCATAAGGTAGGGTGTTGTTTATTATTTATTTTAACTTGCATGATTATTGGAAAAATGAAGAGAGAATAACATAGTAGTAAAAATGCATATGGGTTTAAACCTAATCCGTGTCGTTGATAGCTTATTTATATTTAAACATTGTATAAAAAGGGTAAGAAAATATTTATATATGGCTTTTACAGATATAAAAAAGACTTATGACAGTGCAAATTGAAATAGATTGTGGATAAATTGAGGTAACTTTAAATAGAATGGGCATCAGTGGATTTGATTAGATTATATGAAAACAACTATTACATTTATCAGTCAGAAAATAGAGTTAAAAATGATGGCGGCTTAACTAACCTATATTTAAAATAAATGGAGTAAGGAATAGTGCTGGGGATTCATTTTTTTTGTTATTTTCTTATATGCAAAAATAAAGTAGGGAAGAGATAGAAATATTTTTGAATATTTATGCACTAAAGATATAGAGGTTACATATAGCAAAGAAAGATAAAAATGACATTGAGTTTTTTTTTTAAAATAAAAATATGGAGATAAATAGATTTAATTATGTGGGAATCATTTTGAGTAACCAAGAGCATTATTTCATGACTGGAAAATTGATGACAAAAGGAAAAAAAAATATTGATGAAATAACAGTTTTCATATAATAAACATGATATAGAAAGAATTGTTTGGAAGTTGCAGTATTAGGATCAACACTTGAAAATAATGTTTTAATAAAAAGATATTGCATTATCTAAAATAGGAATCAAAAGGAAAGAAAGAAGACAATCTTTGGTAGCAAATATGCAGAGAAAATAAAACAATTCAGGGGTAAATGGTCAAGATTGTTTTTTTTTTTTTATGTAAGCCATATAAAAGGCAAGAGGAAAATATTTGGCAGATTATGCAGCAATAGAAAAGCCAAAATGGTTTTTGATTGAATTTTAAATAAAAACAAGCAATAATATAATGTAGAGGAGAAAGTTAATAGAATATGCTAAAGAACTAACAAAGATTTTATAAACTTGTTAAGTAGACTACTGATTGTTATAATATAAATTGATATAGGAGAATAGTTTCACTAATACATGTCAAAAATCTGTAGCACAGATATAGAGAATGGAAAAAGTTTGAATACATGCAGAAATAAGCAGATTGTCAGGTGTGAATTATTTTATAATAAAGTAATAAAAGTACAATAGTTTATTTTTTTTATTATTCAAACAGTCTTTAAGCACCAAAAAAATATACTTATAAATGGAATACAGCAAGTTGAATAATTTATTTTGCAAATCGTATAACGGAAGTATGGAAAATATTAATGATTTATTAATAGAAATAAACACACACACACAAGATGCAATTAATAATATTATGGAGAAATAAATATTAAATAAATTGTGGTTTTTATGTTGAGAATGGATTGATAAGGATAACTTTAAGATTAACTGTTTGAATGGATAACGCTAAGTTATGGAAATGGATTAGAATATAAATAGACTTAAAGTTTTGTATGTTAAGAAAGTTAGAAAATGATAAGGGAAAAATATGATAGCTAACAGGCTTCTTTTGGGTTATTGGCTGAGAAATTTCTGACTTTGATAAAGGAGAAGCTATGTTACAATGCAATGCTGAAATACTCAACTGCTATAATAATAAATGATATTAAATGACTAGAAAACCAATCTTTCAAAAGAGGTTGAAGATTTGGTGATACAAAATTCAAAATAATGAAGAAGAAGCAATATCTCTAGTAGCTGGACCTACAAGATCATCTACTTTATTCAATCCTCTTTATATATGATGGGGAAATTGAATACTAAAAAAATGAGGATATGAGAGAGTAATATTATTTGTACTAGAGGATGCAAAGAGCTTGCAAAAACTGATGTTTATTATAAAGATTTTGAAAGCACAATTGCTTATCATGGTTTTCCATTTATTTTGCCAAGGAACAGTTGAAAGAACTTGGCTATACATCCAAGTTAAAATCAGTTATAAGTCATGTTCAAGCAACTTAGTAATTTTATTGCATTTTTCAGTAATAATGACTTAATGAATAAATTAGAATAAACTTTGAAGAATATTAAGCCTGTAGCAATTCCGTAGTACCTTCATCTGGAATATTTTGAACAAGTTGGAATATTCATTTTTATTCTGTCGTTAAACTGCTAGAAATAGACTTAAAAAGAAAAAAAAAACAATATTTTATTCTTATGATATATTTAGATTTACTCTATAAAGTAATGAAAATGTCTATATTAGAGTTCAATAAAGACATTTTTATTGACAAATGTTCTTTTATATGATAAGCGTCAGCTTTATTTTGTGTGTTTTTTTTTTTTTAAAAAAATATGCCGCTTTGTTTTACAAATCAAACAAACAAAAACAGCAACAAGATAGTGATTCTCAGAGCCATCTCGAGGACGATTTGACTACCCAAGGCCCAGTGCCTGCATGATCTACATTTTCGGCGAAAATGAAATGATAAAATGTTTTATTACTTGTTTAGCATATTTTTTTTGTTACTAAAACTCTGTAATTTAACCTATAAGGATTATGACGCGTAAAGTAAACAATTATAGATATACTAGTTGTGCAGTAGGTAAATTTTTCAGCTATTTAAGTACCCTTAATATTTTAAATATTTCGCCTGTACTTTCTAGTCATGTTTACAGGTCAAGAATGATTATCTCCGTTAGCAATTTATAATGACAATATCGGATTCGCAATAAAACATTGAAAGAAATAATATATATCTTGCAATATATGTATTTTAATTTTTTTCAAATATTGATTCAATAAAATTGCTTAAAGTCGTATTTGTAATTTATAAACAATAATGAATAAGTAGTTATTTGTACATTACAAGAACTACTTTGTACAATTTTATGGCATCAGTATTTGAGTAAATAAAATAAAATACATATAATGCTATAAATTGTATTTTCTTAAATGCTATTTTTTTTTAGAGCGAATTGTCATTCAAAATAAATTTTGAACGGAAGGCATTGTTCTAAACTTAATTTATATACCTGCAAATAAGATATATTTTTTAAATATCTAAGTATTTTTTTATTATCGGTAAACATGAAGTTACCAGTGTCACAACAAAATTCGAATTTTGTTTTAAAATTTTCTCATCAGAGTGTTTCTTGTCGAATTACTATCCATTGTAGTTTTCGTTTATAGAAAAGATAAAATTCGCAAAGCATATTCCTATAGGTAGGATTGGAATAAAGAATTGCTGATAGTGTGAAATTGTTACGAAATATTTTCATCGAAAATATCACCGAGGAGCAATTCGTGAAGGTCATTGGTGGGATAGAGAGAAATTCAAGAAAGTGTTTTTTTTGGTACCGATCAGCTGCGACTCTCGAAGCAAAAATACAAGAATATATTTTGCCAGGGACCCACATCATTACGGACGGATGGGGTGCATACAACTTAAACACAATCCGTAATGGTGTATATATGCACTCTGTCGTCGAACACCAGGAGAACTTTGTTGATCATCACGACCCTGATATCCACACACAAAATGTGGATGAGAGCTAAACGCAAGCTCAAACATGAGTGTGGTACCAGCAGTACTTTATTCGAATCCTACCTACAGGAATTTGCGTTTAGGACTCTACACGACTGACGCCGTCTTGCGAATTTTATCGCTATTATAAGCGAAAACTACAATGGGCGGTAATTATGAATATTGGTAGAATATATTGTTATTATTTTAATAAATTATTTTTTATAATATAATTATTTGTTATTAATTATTTTTTTATATTATAATTTTATGCCGCTGTGTATTTGATATTTCGCAACAAATTTTTAAATAATTCGACAAGAAACACTCCGGTGAACAAAAATTTGAACTACAAAATTTTATCGTGACTTGGTAACTTCATGTTTACCTTTTTTATCATTAATGATGACTGGAATGTTGCTATTCTTCCACATGCACCTTACTATTACTTTCAGACAGCCAATAGCTGTTAAAACAGCGGTCTGAGAAGCGATCAGGCCTAGACACATGACAGAGATTTTTTGACAAGAAAAGAATGATACACTCTTCTCTTTTACTTAACTTTTATATATATAAGCCATTCTTAAGCATCTTGGCTTGAAAGCATAAATATATAAACATATACATTTATTACTCACTGAGTTATTAATTTATGATATTACAGCGCGAAATCTTAGATTTACTACACCGCAATTTTCTAGATGTTAATATAAGTTATCAGCAACGTATGTAAATAATATTTTGTTTAAATCGCATGTTGTTATTAAATCAGTAATGACTGAAAGGTTGCTATTCTTCCACATGCACCTTACTATTACTTTCAGACAGCAATAGCTGTTAAAACAGCGGTCTGAGAAGCGATCAGGCCTAGACACATGACAGATTTTTTTGACAAGAAAAGAATGATACACTCTTCGCTTTTACTTAACTTTTATATATATAAGCCAGTCTTAAGCATCTTGGCTTGAAAGCATGAATATATAAACACATACATTGTAAAACTCTCCCCGCTTTCGCTCTAGGTCTGCTTTTTCTCCAATTTTGGTGGTAGTAATAATAAAAATTAAAAATGTTCTAAAGAAAGTAGAAATACAGAACTGCAAATAATTCTGAAAAGAAAAACATCCTCAAATTAAAAAATATACCACAGAGGGAATGTCCCCCCCCCCTTTCAAGATACGTAATTCTATTGGATAATTTTATTAAGTGGGTGAAAGAAAATTTACAAAACAAATCTAAGTCAAGCTGCATATCAATATAAATACCATATATTTAAAATGGAAAATGCGACCGAAATCTAAATGTTCATAATGAATGAAAAATGCGTTTAGAATCCGAATTTAGGTTGAATATACTTAAAAAAAAAAAAAAAATACAAATCGTTAATAAAAGTTTGATGACATAAAATAAAATATGCAAATACAAATGTCACTAATGAGATGCTCTACATTTTCTACAAACTTGTTTTGTTTAAAAATATTGATTAGCAGAATCAAGATAACAAACTTGGGAGCACGTTTTTAAACAGGTTGATTAGCGGATATTATATATTGAGATTTCCATTACTTAAATTTATAATACTGTACTTTATTGCTTGTTGATAGTCATATTATCCTGCTTATATATATTAAATGAAATTTTTTTAATTAGAAAAAAAAGTAGATCGAGAACAACACGTATACGTAAATTTAATTAAAAACTTATCTCTTTATATTGTATGTACTTAAATCAGTCTGGTAAACATTTTTCTTTTTGTAGCGCCATCTTGCTACTATTATTTGAATTTCAGTTCGGAATTGGTAAATAATAATGCTAAAAAAATATTGCTGTAAATAACAATGTAAACAGGTTTAAACTGCTTGATAAAAAAAAAAAAAATCAATTTTATTTTCAGAGTGCTATAGTAGCACATTGCAGCTCAGATCCGATCATGGCTTAGAAGTACGTAATATAAAAAAGTCAGAAAAAATGTTCAATGGAAATCAAAAATTGGCATTGTATTAATAAAATTTCAAATAATGAAAATTAAAGAAGATTGTGCGTGCAAACCGTAACTAGAATTAGATAAATGTTGAAAATTTGTATCTATATACTGTATACAAAAGCAGCGTTCTGGTTTCCCCCCCGATACTTGGGGGAGCCACCACAGTCTTCTAACACTGAGAGACTCAAAAAGTAAAATGTTCGGTAGATTGCAATTTATGGATAGTAAGAGCATAGCCAAAATAGTATTTAATTGGGTTATGAGTAAAGAATAGGGTGAGAAAGGTAATATGGTATGCAGAAGATATGGATAAAGACTTTGTCAGTATACTTATACTAAAGGTGGGATGATTGTGTTAGGATAATTGTTGAGTATTATAGTAGCAAGGAATGGGATAGAATAGACGCATTAATGAAAAATAGAAGTCGGAGAACTAGTATGGAGAGTAAAAAGAGTTTAAGTATATTATAGAAGTAAACAGGCTATTGAGTGCAAGTTAATTTCCGATAATAGCTAGGAAAGTAGTTTACTGTTTAAGGATTGTTAGCAACAAGGGAATATATACAAAAATGGAGAAATGTGAAAGATTTAGTCTGCATGTTATGTAAGGAAAGCATAAAAAATATTAGGCATTTGTTAATTGAATGTAAATGCTTACAAGCAGAAAGGGTGCACATAATGAAATTGTGGGAGAATAAATATAAACAAAATGATTATACAGAAAATGGATTTTTGGTTTTTATGCTGGGTTTGGGAAAAGATAAGGGGGATTTAGATATAAAGCCCATAGAGTTGACAAAGATTATGTTGTGAAAATGGGATTGATCACAATAGAGAAGAATATGAGAAAAACTTAGAGTGGGGAATGGAAAGGGAATGTAAGGTGGTTAATAGGTTTCTCTGGGTATAGTATATCACACTCAGTAAATTTAGTTTTTTTTTTGTAAAAAAAGTCATTGCTTTATAGATTTAGATTAAATAATAGCTGAAATTGTTTCTTTTTCATAAATTTGATTTGACATTATTTTGCAGATTTCGGTGAATCAAGTCAAAAAAAAATTATGATAATGTTTTCCTCCTGCCAACATCCTAAAAAGTAGTTGCTATTATTTGTTCATTGAAATTGTTTAAAGTTTAGAACACACAGTGATTATTTTGACATACATTTAATCCCCAATATCTATTTTTCTTTGGTCTCCTTTATAGGCAAGAAAAGCCCATAGTCACTTTAAAATTATCAACAGTTTTCTACCATCTCCTCAATGTAGTATTGCTCCCATTGAAACCCACACAGAAAATTATTTTCACTTAATTTTGGTGAAAAAAAAAGATATCTTTTTAGATTTTATCCCCCCCTCCCTCACTGTAATTTCACAAAAATCTTCATGTTTCAGTTTTCTATACTCATCACTTGTGTAAGTGTGCAAATAATCTAGTGGATACTTGATCTAAAAACAGCCTAAACTTTAAAAAAAAAACCTTATACAAAGTAATAAAATGTAGATGCTTGACCTAATCAAAAGCAATGGTGATAAATCCATAAAAAAAGACTATGTTCTATAAATTAACAAAATCTGGCTTGACTGAAGATGATAAAACTGGAAAAGAATATGCTAGCTCTCATTCAGCTATGTTCAGCCCCGACCCCCCCCCCCCAAAAAAAAAAAAAAAACACTCATTATTTGTTCATTAAAATTGCATGTTTTTCCATTCCAACTATTGTTTAACAAAAATCTGCTAAATAATATCTCAAAAGTAGGCACCACATTTATCATAGTATCTTCAGTGTTCAGAGACTGTATGTTGGTTCTCCCAAGTATCTAAAAAGTCACAAAGTGCCTAGTAAATAATTACCTACAGGCATACCTGCAGAAAATTTTCCAGGAAGGCCAAGCTTGTAAACAAATAACTGCATCAATAAATTTTTAATGAATTATTTAATTTTTTTTTCCGAAAGTACATCATATATGGCGTTAATGCAAAATAAAAGAAACAAAAATTATATACTTAATAATAATTTCAACAATCACATATACCTATAGTTGACATTTTCAATAAATCCTGTGCCAAACATAAACATAAGCACATTGTTTAAATAGAGGATTTTAATTATGTTGTCTCACAAGGTGTTGAAACTTTTTCAATGGTAAAAATTGTGCCAGATACTATCATATCAATAATTATTGCCAAATTAATAAAAGAGAAATAGTCACAACTGTTCCAAACATTCTGATAAAATTAGCAGAATATCAATTGGAAAAAAATTATGCATATGTCTATCAAAATAATACTAAAGAAATAGGAAAACTTTAAGGAGCATATAATACAATACAAAGTTGTGTTTCCTTTTTGTTTTTATAAATTTAACAAAACAAGAATATAAACATGTAATAAAATAATTACTTTTTTTTACAGGCAATGTGTAGCTAGATTGTCCTAAAGAAGAAAGCCCAGAAAGTCTGAATTGCTGTTGCAGTTCTGCAAATTGGATATTAGTGAAAACCTGCAACACACAACATATGAAATTTCAACTGACTACACTGCAAAACATATTTCAACAAACAAGTCAGGTTAGACCCAATCTTTTCAAGATAAGGAAAGTAGAATCCCTTTCCAGGAAAATGGAATCAACAATTGCAAAATCAACCTTACTCATTGCAAAGGTAACCTGCAATGAAGTGGTTAAGGTCCTTAAGTTAACCAAATTGGAAGAGCTGTAGGTATGAATATCTTATCTGAAAAACATTTACCATTTTTTGTCCAAATATTTTGCAAAATGATTCTATATCTGACAATTGGCCAAAATTATTACCATTACTAAACTAGAGAAGTCATCAAATTCTGTTAAGAACTTCATTCTATTTCCTTGCTCAGCTGAATTTACAAACTTTTTATACAAATTCTTCTACCAATCCTTGAGCCGGCTTTGCCTATAGAACATGCTGGTTTCAGACCAGGTCATAACTGCTGTGATAGTTTTCACTTTGTTATAAAACAAGTACTGTATTTGTTGATCTTAGCTCTGCTTTTGATATTGTTTGAAGGGACTGATCTACAAACTAAACAAGGTCATCAAATGCAAAGATATCTTTACATTCTTAAATATCTTCAATGATACGATATTTAGGGTTATCAGTGGCCACAACTCCAGCAAAACTTACTCAATTAAAAGTGGTCTATGATAGGAATCAATTTTTTCAACTGGTATATTTGTGGTCTTCTAACACAGCTTCAAAAAAGTTAATTTATGCTGATGACATTGTCCTTGCTTTCAAAGAATACACTTTCAGTGAAATTGAAAGGAACCTAAACTATATGCTTGTTTTCAGAAAATATCCTTTCAGTGAAATTGAAACCTAAACTAAATTTTGAAAGTCCTTGAGGATTATTTCAGTTTTTGATATCTCAAGTCTAATCCAGAGAAACCAGTTTCCATTCAATAACTATCTAGTCAAAAAAACTTTTAATGTTAATTTCTGTAACTACAAAATTATGAATTCATATCCAAAATACTTGGAAATTAAATTGGATCAAGTTCTTTCCTTTAAATCCAATCTTGCGGACACAAAGAAATCTGTCACCAGAAATACCACCTCCAAGGTGGTGCAGTGCACACGTTAATGTTGTGGATTCTCAGATCAATGAAACCTTGTTTATTACTGCTGGTACTCTTAAATCAACATCAATAGGATGACTATCTATATTCTCAAACATCCCTCCAGTTAACCTCATATGCAGGTTGGCAATTGTCAATGGATTCAACAAACTTGTTGAGCTACTAAATCATTCAACCAATCGTATTCTGATCAATCCTCCAAATTTCAGGCTAAAATTAAGGCAACTTTTCTGGCTTACTAGTAATTCTTGGCAACTATGCACATTAGGTATCAACAGCATGTGGATATGTGATTGGAACAATTCCAATATAAATAATTGCACTATAATAGCTGACCCTACCTTCCAAGTATCTGGTTTCTTCCTTCCATGGAAACTCTGATCAAAGATTAATAGAATCAGAATTGGCTAGGGTAGAAGTGGTTATATGTTACACAAGTCTCCAAACTTTGAGTGTGGAAGACAATAAATCATGGCACATATTTTCAGTTTTCAATTTACCAGGCTCCTATTGTCCTCTTTTTCTACATGACAGGTAATTCTCAATTGGATAAGAACAGTTGGTGTTGGATTATAAAGTAAATAAATTAGTTCTGTCATATGTATCTCTCATTTTCTTGAGAATTTTGCATTTGGATTAAGCTCAACAATGTTTGATCACATGCATGTTAGCTCATGCCACATCAAAACAATGAAGTTAATGCTGAAATTCACTGACAGCGATGTCAGCAAAGGCTTGCTATTCATTGGAGTAGATGACTGAGCCAGGCATGCATTCCCATTCAATGATGGAAATCAAGTGTTTACCTGTCCAGATGGAATATGCAGAAGTAGTAGCAATCAACTCTTTCCAAGCCAAACAGCTAGTCTGCATATTCAATGCCTGTGATTTTTCCACTTAGCATCCTACAGTGGTTTTATATCTGATGACTGACAAATCTGGCTTCATCAATTTGGATCAGTTCTTTATTACTACCTATCATTTGTCCTCTAACTTAAACTGATGTGTGAGCAAACTTGCCAGAAGTTGAACCAATCCACTACTGTGTTGGGAGATTCATAAGAAAATCCCCTCCCAATCATTGATTATAGATGAGTTTATCCCCCTCCCCCAAACGAGTCTTAGACAACTACAAAATAATAATTAATATTGAGTTTATTTTTTCACATTATTTTATAAAAAAATTAAGCATTCATTATTTTCTATTATTACAAAAAAAAAATTACTTTTCTTAATGTAATAATCAATTTTTACTAGCACAGTATTAAGCTGTAATTCTAAGAGGGATAATTATTCTTATTTTATTGTATTTTTTTGAAGAAAGATTTATCAGTATTTTCAGTAGAGCTTTGGTAGCTCCACTAAGTATGCAAAAAAAAAAAAAATCAAAACAACATAAAGCACGTATTATAATGGTACTTCTAAAATATTTTTCCAAATTTTTTTGAACGTTTATATATTTTTAGAAAATTCTTGAAATGAAACCGAAAATGCTGTTTTGCTATCTGAAGAAAATCTTGATTTTAAGGGTGAAATTAAAAATTCTAAATATGAGATAAATATTGATTGCCAATAGCCTTCAGGTATGATTCCAAGATAATTGCATCTATATTTCTGTGTAGAACATCATTTAAGCATTTATTATTACCCTCCCCCCCCCAATGAAAGTTTATAAATCTCAAATTTTTCTTTAGACTTTCCCTTCAAAATATTTTAAATAAGTCCTCAATATGTTGGGAGTGGCAATTCAAGAATAGAATATTTTGATATTTAAACAAATAACAAACATTGAAATACTACATAATGATGCTACATGACATCTTGATGTGTTGATTCTTTACAATTCATTGACATTTCTTTTAATCATTGAAAATCAAAGATCAGATACAAATGCACACATCCTTGGATTTAAACATCACATGGGAAGATAGAAAGCAAGAAGTAAATTATTTGGATATTAACGTACACAGAGGAGGAGATACACTTAACTATAAAATGGTCATGAAGCCACCAGAAGTTTGTGGACAGATTCACCCAGATTCATATACACCCATATCCCACAAGTTTGCTGGGTTAACATCGTTTCTTTTTAGAAATTACCATTTGTGCAAATTCGAGGCAGATAGAATGTCTAATCAAATCAGGATACAAGTGTAATATAGTTTATAGTAAGATTAGACATTTTATTAATATGGGAACACACAGTTAGAAATAACAAACCATGGCTGTTGTTGCCCTCTTTACACAAGACATTTCTATAGGACTTTCTCTACAGATTTTCATCTGAGCTTTCATGCACCTCTCACAACTAATAGGTTTATTAACAACACTAAAGACACCATAGCTTCTGATCAGACCCCACAGGTCATGTATAATGTTGCACACCACTGCAAAATTAGTTTGTACTGAGAGGCATGATATTAAACATAAGGTAAAGGAGGCTTACTTCATAGCAGGAGACCACCATTAATTGTAAAGAAGCATGTTTTGCTATATCAAAAAGATGGGCTAATTGACTCATTTGCATATTATACACATAGAATCATTCCAATGAATGAGTCATAACAGGCTGTCATTATGAGAAATTTGTTTTATCAAAAGCACTAAGCCATTTTAATTGCTATCAATTTATACAGCTTTACGTAATAAGTGTGTTAGCACTATTTAAGATTATTATAATTATTGAAAATGTAGCAAAAATATGAAAAACTGATATAATTTAATATTTTGGGGTCTTTCTAATTTCTACAAGAAAAGAATTTATTAGCACAGTAGTTCATTTTCTCCTTTTTTTAAAAAAAAATTATTATGGATTTTATAATTCTTATTGCCTAGCAAACTTATGGTACAATTTTTAAATCATTCACAATTAGGTTTAATCTGTGAGAAGTACAGTGTACATAAATAGCTTTTGGATATATATTATTTTGGATTTTAATGCTTCATTTTCTGTTGTAGAACCATCATATCCTTATCAAATTAAATTGTAAAACTCCAAACTATATTCAGTGAATTTATTTAGAAAAGCAGAACCAATATTTTTCACATCTTATAGTTTTGTAAACTCTAAAGATTCTATCCTTATATTTTTATTTTCATTAATAAATCTAATGCAAATGAAATCTGCCAGATCACATCAATATCTATTGTTTTGTCAGCTAGGAGTAAAGATCTGATTATTCGCATAAGATATGCTTTTTCATATTTTTACTTCATAAAATTCTATTAGCTGACATTCAGTTTTTACATAAATGAACTATTTCAGAAACGTTCATCAAATCTTTTAAAATTAAATTTTGACTCTGATCAGAAATTGGAAATAAATCATGTAAATTTTCAAATTCACACCTTTTTCTTCATAATGGCAAATCATGCCTGGTACAAAATACAATGGTTGATATAAATAGAGATTAATTTAATTCTATTGTTTTTTGCATTCATTCACCAATTTAACAAATGATGTTTTTCTAGATATTTATAGCTTGTTATAAAATTCTGCACATCAATAGCAATTTCTTTTAGCCATTGAAATAACAAAATTGCTGGAAACTTAGCTAAAAATCTTTATATTTTATAAATGAAGTTTTTATAAATGCACCTTGACAACCCCAATGTATTTATAATACAAACAAAATGCGAAATATCTTTTTGTAGTTTTGAATAACCTAATTATGGCATTTCTCTAATCAAACAAAAATACTTACTTTACAGAAAAATCTATAGACTTTGTTGAAACTGAAGTAATAGAAAAAGATTTTAAATTTTAAAGTTAGTGTTATAGATAAACTCCAACATAAGAACCAATATATTGCAATAAATTATTTGATAAAATTGTCTGGATCATCATTATAAATTGATATTCCAGGAATCTGAGCAACTTGTATATCTGAAGGTATATATTTTTCCTTCTCAATTTCTATTTTACACCTTTGTCATTTTTTTTTTTAGAGAAGAAAAATAATTCCTTATATCTATTCTGAAAGAGGAAAAATAGTAATAAAATATTTTTTTAAAATTATAAATATATCTTCATTTTAAATTGATTTCAATGATATTTAATTCTTGGAAAAAAGGTATTTGGAATTAATAGTTTTTAGCACAATTTCATATATATAAAGAGCGGTATGTTTGATTAAAATCAACTAATTACTTGAGCCCAAAACTCAAACTTATTTCAGGTTAAAAGCAAAATCAAGTAAAAATACCATGATACAAATTAATATTATATATTTATATTTTAAAAATGTATTTTTCTTTTTAAATTTATTTTACTATAAATTTGCAATTCATACTTCATTCAAGGATTTACTAAGTAGATGGAAAACAAACTGGTCACACGTTCATATCAGTAATACCTCTCTTTCCACAGACAGAAAAGGACAAATCAAAATCAGGGACGTATTTTATCACTATAATACATGAAATACATGTTTTATAATAACTCAGCAAAGGGCCCAAGTTTGTCGAACCAGTAATAAAATTTTAAGCCAATCAAAGCATCTTATAAAGAAGATCATAAAGTTACCATTTCAATCACAATTATGACTATAATTTGTGGAATTTTTTACTTGATCATGACAGGGGGTAAGTGCCCCATTTACTCTCTCCTTGTGGTTGCCCATTTAGATAAAATGTTAGGATTGCAAATTGATTTAAATGATCTTTGAGATTTTATAAATAACAATATAAAACTCAAAACCATGTTTTAATTTCTAATTTGAAAATTAATCATATATAGATAGTACTGTGAGACTGAAAAAAAAATCAAATTAATGAGCAAAAGTTTTGGCTATAATAATTTAACTATAAAATTAATAATTTATTGAAACAAGAATTAATTGGGAAACATTTATAGAAATTCAAACAAAAATTAAATATTTATTTTTTTATTGTATTTTAAATTGTAGTAAAGCTTACAATAAATATATGCATCAGATTGATGTTTTTTTTTGCTAAGCTGGTTAATAATCAATAATGATTGCACTAAATATATATATATATTATTTTTTAGTCAGATAGTTAATTAAAATTTATCAACACATTTAAGCACATGTTACTGAAATGACAACTATGAAGTCTATAATTTTATTATATGGGTCAAAAAAACAGAACATATGTTATAGTCATATAGATACAGGAATTGTACAAAATTCATGAAAACAATATTATGTATATTTTTGACATTAAGTAGGATAGAAATATATAACATTTTTAAAATTTATTTTAAAAATAAAATTCTAAGTTATAATGAGAATATGTAACAGAACTTTGAAGTCAGTTTTATAATCTTGTATAAGGAAATATAGAAATGCCTAAATTAAAAGGTATCAAATTATTGGAATTGATTTTCTCAAGCATCAATATCAAAACTAGAATCTCAATCATTAAAGAAGGAATAAAAAAACTTGCTAAAATTAATAACTGTGACTGGAAGTTAAGACTTATCAAAAATAATAATTAAAAAACAACACAAAAGACTATAGATAAAAAACATAAAATCATAGAATAGCTAAATAAAAAAAATTCATTGTAGGCTTCACAAACAAAACATTTAGGGTTGGGTTTACATCTCAAACCATTTAGTTTTTAATGTGAACTCTATCATGTTGAAATGGTAATATCATGATTGCAAAAATTGGATAATGGATGACTAGAACTATACTATATAATCAGGTGATCATTTTCATTTACTTACAGTAAAGGCTATGTCTTTTGATCACCAAAAAAAAAAATAAAAAAATATCAATCAGGCTGCCTTTACTAACTATAAAACAGCCCCGAGATATCATAATTTGAGAAACCATTATTATGGTATTCTTTTAATTCAATCATTACTCGGCATGATTGATGCATTTTGAAAAAAATAGTAAATATTGGTTCAACTAATACTATCACCTTTTAAGATGATGCTGCTTCAATTAATATGAGGAATATCATGATGATGTTTTATATTTTCCATGACACTTTAAATTTTATGACTTAAAATAATATTGAACAATTCTTATAATGAATGGGATTTTACTAATTAAGAATGATATAATATTTTTCTAATTATTGTTCCTGTTATTTTACTGATCCCTAAAACCATTTTTTAAAATTATATTTATAATTTAAAAAAAAAAACAAAACAAATTACTTTGTTCATTAAAAAATCATCTCATGATTTTCTCTGCATACTTTTAACATTAACATTGGAGAGTAGTTTAATGTATTTACTCTATTCCAGATTCATTTGCTGTATGCTTCAATCACTATAGTATCATCACTCAGTATCCATAATTTGCCATGTTTGCACTATAATTCATAGATTCAGAAATAACATCATTATATTAAATGTCTATTTATAGATAATTCATGGTTATCAATACCAGTAGGAACATGGCTCTCATTATTGATAAATATTGCAATATATTTATCGTATAATTAAGAATAGCTACAATTTTCTGGTTCAATTAACTCTAAGACTGACTACAGATACTAAATCACAAATGTAGCATGTTAATGTATTAATCACTAAAGTAGAAGACCCTTCTTACTGCAGATTAAGATGGTGTTTATTCGATAATTATTTTAATAACACAAACTTTAATGTTGACATTATCATCAACTAATAATTTATATTAAAAATCTCATTAGAAGGTATAGGCTAATTGACAATAATTATATTAATGACAAATTAATTAAAACAAATTAGGAGTCCATGATATTCTCACATTGTGCAGAAAAATTTCACATATGTCACATTCGTGTACTACAGTGACAATCATCTGCCCTAATAATTATAGCTCTATATATAATCAAATTAATTAATGGTTCTGTCAAAAAGTTAACTGTTTTTAGATTAAATGAGCAAGTCTATGGAACAAAAAAATTAATAAAATTTTTTAAAAATATTTTATGCAATTTTTTTTTATTATTAAAATATAGCAGGGTATTTGATTGATATTCCATTAAAAAAAAAAAGATATTTATCTTTAGAGTTTTGTGATTTATTTGTTTTCAATAAAATGCGCCCTGTTTTTAGATCCTATTCATGATTATTACGGTTTCTAACCGTTGTTTGCGCCATCTCTTGTTAATTTTGGTCACATTTTTTTTCATTTTACATTTATTTTATAGTAAATTCAAAATTTTATAATTCTAAAAAAATCCGAATATGATTTTTTGAAAAAAAACAACCAAACAATCAATTTTCATTGTAGTGTATTAGTATATAGCCCAGCCTCTTTTCTCTGGTTGGATGGCTGTCAACTCCGTCCAATGTTCTCCAGGTGTTTCTAAATGTCAAAGTCAGAAATTAAAACGTTTTACGCATCCGTAATTGATTTTGAATGCAAATAAATATAATTATCATAATTTTTACATTCATAATTAAGATTTTATACTACTTTATCAAAATATAAAAATTTTACAAGAAAAATAAGCATGGGAAAATAACCACTCTTCAAGACAAGTGAATAATGTTGACTGCTACTGACCATAATTTGCATATCAAAGACATTTGTTGATAAGAACAAAACGCAATTATATTTCATAAATTTTTAAGGATTTTATAATTACTTTTTATAGGATATTGACTAATAATGAGTCTAGATTTAGATTTTTATTTAAAATATTTAATTTTAGACCAAAAAAAATACATTAGAACTGAATAATCAGATATTGTAATGTATAAGAACTGAAAAAAAATCACCGTCATTCACATAATGATTAGTTGAAATATAATTCTTTTGTTTTACTGCTAAATATTTTTCAAATGTTTTTCTTATATTTTTTTTTCAGTTATTAACATTATTTTTAATTTTTCGTTACATTTAACCAATTTGAATCTAAAATTATTCAATTTTTAGAAGATGAATTGAAAAAATCTGTGTATTTTAGATTAATATTTTATGAATAAAAACAGACTAAAATGAAACTGATGAATAGTTCTCAGATTTTTATGTAATGGATCAATTCAAAAATTAAACAGACTTTATACAACTTATACAAGTTGATTTAATCAGCTAAAGGATTAAAATATGAATTTTAGCAAAATGATTGATTTCTCTTACATTTAAATTGCAATTAACAAATGATTGAATCAAATAATTATTCATATTAGCATGTTCATTGAAATGCTCTATAGAAACCTGAACTATTACTACAAATATTTCTATGATGCCTGAAAGATTTTCAGCCACCCTACCTATATCTCAGTTAATTGTTTTTGCATCTATTTATTTTATTTTTGTCTTAGTATTTTTCCAATTGTTTGCTTTCTGTTTGATAATGATGTCAGCATTAACATTATTATAACATTGATCTTCATATTCAAAGATTAACATATATATTCTAGTGAAATAAACTTATTATGACGATTGCACATCAGCACAAGGCAATGTTGAACCATGTGACTTTTGAACAGTACATTTAGGTTTTTTACTAGTATTACAAATAAAAAATGATCTTTGGAGCAAGTAACCATTTGGGATATAAAAGTATCAGAATATAATCAATTTAGAAGTGCATAAGGTTGTCATATTTTTTTAACACATATATACAAACAAACTAATCATTTTACATTAATGTGTTCTGGATAAGTCAGGATAACTACCTTTTTATTAAATATCACATACAAATTTCAAAATTATGTTTTTATTAATAAATTAACAGAAATGAATTCATTATTAAATACATTTATTTCTAGAAAGTTACATATGCATAAATAATTCAAATTGGCATATGTTTGTTCATCTGCGTAACAATTTCTTTCTTCTATATAACCTAAAGCTTAGTGCACCATGATTAAGGTGCACTTCATCACAAATGCAATCAGCTTTAGGTGATAAACATGAAAGAAACCATTTTGTTATGCAGACAAACAAATATATGCAAATTTTAATTACAAATACAAATGAGAGAATCAATATTATGCATGAATAATTGATGAATTACTGCTATAATTTTTTCTCCCAAAGATGTTTATAATTATCTATAGTAAAGGTATCTTCTATATCATCTTCTTCAAATTGATCTTTAGGCAACTTTTTCAGCAACCTCAGCTTACGCTCCATAGGTGTTAATGTTGATAAATCAAAAGGTAACTAAAAAAAAAAAAACCTTGAATAATGTTAATATAAGAATAATATGTAAATTTATATAATGCTAAATGAATTTGTTTTTTTGATTGTTTTGGAGTCAAAAAAAAATTCTTAACAACATAAAATTATATACAATAAGTACAAAAGCTACATATTTTTAATGAAGGCATTAAACAATGAATGATAATACAAGAATTACAGAAAATCAAATACAGTATAGACTAGATGTCAGTAAAACAAAAAAATCATATGGATATTATCACAGATATGGAAAAACAGAAGACCTAAAAAAGCAATGAACATAAAAACTACAAAAGACTATGAATTAAAAAAGAATTTAAGAATGATAATATATAAACAAATGAAAGGAACATTATATTAAAAATAACATAATGCTTTGTTGTCATTATCAATATTTATTCTATATATATATATCAATGGGTTAGTGAAAAGATAAGTTTAAATGGAAATATATATTTTATTAAAGGCAGGAGAAAGTATTATGGTACTAGTGCAGCAGAAAGCTAATGCTTTATTGGAAAATATATTCTATAAAACCTATATTTTTTTAAAGGGTTATAAATGACCTGTTATATAAGTTAAAAATTTATTTCAATTACATATTATTTAGTGAAGTAATAATCAAAAAAGCAAGTCATATATAATGTAACATTCTTTTATAAGCATGTATTTACAAAAATGCATTACAGAGAGCGTGCCAATAGCTCAAACAAGCTCTTAATTAATAAGTATGGTATGAGAAAATATTTAAAATCTCTATCCAGAACATTCCCATCTCCGGACCAACTGGTTTCGAACTTATGGCTCATGTCAGTTGAGAACTAGAATATTCGGACACTAGATCTAAAATATCAACTCAAAACCCAGCACTTATTTCATACATAATATTTAAGTAGAAACTCTGAAATTTTCAGACATGAAAATGTCTTTAAATCCAGCTATCTAACTTAAATAGCTATATGGGACTGAACTAAATTCAGATCTACCATATTTTAATAGCCTCAGCATAGCCAAAGCCTTAAAGGTAAAATTATAATAAACAAAAAAGCAAGTCATATATAACGTGACATTACTTTTATAAGCTTGTATTTATAAAATGCAATACAGATAGCGTACCAATAGCTCAAACAAGCTCTTAATTAATAATATCTTAATTAACAATATCTTAATTAAGTAATGATATCTCTTATTATATATAGTGAAACTTGATCCATCATTTTTCAATAATTACATTTTAAAATGTTCTACAACTATTATTTTTCAAATCTATGTATTTATAGTTTAAATATCAATTATATTGATTAGATATTAGTACCTTTTTTTTTTAATAACAATCTTATTTAGCTACTTTTTTTTGTTTATTTTATAAATAAATAAATTACTAGTATATTTACAGAAACAAATATCTATCTCAATTTAAAGTATGGCATTTAGTGTGTGTGGAAGAGTTATTTGATTTTTGGAAAAAATTAACAAACATCAATTAATTATTTTTTGACAATTAATTTTCCTATAGGAAATCCTAGTCATAAAAGAAATTGGATAAAAATTTATTATTAAAAATCATAAAAGTTTTTGAAAAATGGTAAAATTATTTTAAATACCCTGGATACATTTTAACTTATTATTTATACTTAACATTTTTAAAAATTTAATTAACAGAACACTATTCAACAATAACAAACCAATTATATATAGAAACAAATTTGTATGCAGTTTTAAATTTATCAGAAAATAAAATGATTAAATGACAATTTAATGGATGGACCCAGAAATAAATAAGTATTTTTGTGGTATTTGATCCCAAACAAAAGCAATAGATGAATATGGTCCAATAAGACATGCAAGAACCTTGGATAGAAGTTTCAATTTAAATTAAAAATAATTATTTAGTTTAGGGGGGGGGGGATATATTGTTTAAAAGAATAATTTTTTTTTGATTAATTACAAGAAACACTAAATAAATAATTATATTGCAAACTATTTTATTATTAGGGAAAAAAAAAATTAAAATGAATGAATATACAACAGGCAAAACTCTAAATAAAAAAATTTCTAATCTTTATTTTTATGCTGAGATTTTTTTTCTAATTTGTACAAAGGAGTACAACTGGATAAATGAGAAAGCATAAATCAGGAAATATAAATAAATATTTAAAGATACTCAGCAAAATAAAATAGGATGATTGGATCAAATAGTAAGTGATAGAATTATGTAATATTATGTTAATTAACTTTCAGGCTAATGATAATAATCAAACAAAGAACTGCAATATTTTAAAATTATTTCATCACAAGATCTTTTTGAAAGTATTAGTCATATTTCCTGTCATCATCTAACCCCAAACGGAGAATAGAATGCTAGCAATAACTTTTTATTTGTACCTAATACTAACAAGGGTCACGGTAGGGGATATCCCTTCAGAATAAAGGCCTAATCTTAAGACTCAATCTTAATTTTTCTACTTTTTAAAATAACTTGCTCCTGGGTTTAGCTAGCATAAAGCATAGGTATGAAAAATGATAATCACATACACCAGCCACTTTTAATGAATTAATTATGGATGAAAAATGCATACATACATCAGAATGTAAAGTGAAATGAGAATAGATTGGATGAACAAATTAACAACATATTTATTAAGCAAATAAAATGCAAAAATCATGATCACATTTATATATAATAAATAGTCTGAAAGTATATACTTGCCAGACATATATTTATTTTCTGGTTAAACATTAATGCACTTTACAACTTAAACTTTTAACACAAGAAAAAAACTAGAAAAAAAAAAAATTAACAAGGCAAAAAAATAAACTGTAATATTTCATCTATATGTACACAATCTTGACTTAATCTACTACACTATATCTGTAAATAAATCCCCTACACATTTACAAATTGTTGATATTACAAATCTATATCTTTTCAAATTAAAAATACTTTTAAAAGTATTTTTTTTGCTGAGACAGTCTGTGCATTTAGATTATTATTAGATATATTTAAATATGTCTACATTGAAATTTATGTAATTTTAGAAGGGATTTGAATTCAAACTTTCAAGCTCCCTACAGCTATCCACTCCATCTTATACAACCGATACCCATAACCACGTAATGTGAAAAAAACTAAATTATCAATATACATATTTCATGCTGAACCAGCCCTTATCTGTTGGTTCAAATCATCATCTCCACCACACATATATAATTAGTGCTCAGTTTATATTAAGATAGCAAATCTTCAAACTTTAATGGACAGGTTTCAATCTTCTCCACTCTCCAACTTTTCAGCCATTCATATTATTGAAAATATGATGATGAACCACTCAAAAGCCCTTGTTGATGCAAATATTATTGTCATACCCATGTTGATTTTAAGTATATACAATATATTCGTATTTAAATATTACATATTGAGCTGGTAATCTGCCCATCCCTTTTCTGTATATTTAAATAGACATATTAAGATCATATATGTGAGGGTCAGATGACTTAGAGTCAACATGACTGAGTGCTAATTCAGCACAAAATATGTATATTGGAGATCATTTATCTTTTTCACATGTAAGTGGTCATGTGTATCGGTGTATAAGATAGAATCAATAGCTGTAGAGAGTATAAAAGTCTGAATTCAAATCCCATATATATATATATAAATGTCATATCTTGAAATTTTCCAGACACTTTTCCAGAGATCACTTATTTTCTTGAACAAAAATTTATCTTAATGTTTCAATAGGATTAATTTTTCTAACATAATTCTCTCTAAAACTCTTAAGAATTATCTGTATCACTTAAAGTTAATTTCATTAACTGGATGGTATTCTTTGATCTTGTTTGGCAGGCAGACACAAGGTTATCAAACCAGTTTAACTGTAAACACTGCTAGCACATCATTAGACACAGCAAGTATAAGGTTACAATTTAGGACTCCATAGATCTTGGCAAATGATTGTCCTTAAGTAGTAATCTTGAGAACGCTATAAGCGTATGGTTTATCATCATTGCAATAATAATATCCTTAAATGTACTCTTCAACACTGGTAGCTTGCTTCCTTATTTCAGGAGACTAAAGTCATAAGATTTTTTGTTATCGATGGAACAAGCCAGCGAATGTTGCTAATATGCTTTTACTTGATTGATTTTGTTCTCTATAGCAAATTGTAGATTGCTTGAATTCTCTCCGAAATCTTCATTTTGAAATTTGCAATCTACAAACTATCCAAAAACAAAATAAAATCTCTTTTTTGAAATGTCTTTTATAAACTTTCTCCATCTATGACCTTTTTACCTTGAATTTCTTAATTCTCAATTACTTGTGCAAAAATCTTTTAAAGACAAAACTGAATATTTTATAAAAAATCACAACTGAATAACTTTTATTTTCACTATTAGTTAATGGTATTAAAATTTATATCTTGGGTGATTATATATTTTTTTGACAACTTGTAATTCAAAATAAGGTAACAAGTATTACCAAAAATAATCTCCCTATTTACTGTAATGTACAAATAAAAGATTATATATCTTGTAATGCTTATATAAACATTAAATATGAATATTATTTCAATTTCTAGAATTGAAAAATTTTGAAAGACACTTGTACAACCTTCTTTTTAATTTTTCTTAGAATCTAAATACTCTAAATAATTAGATAAATGAAAAACAAAAATTATTCAATGTTTATAGATTTATCCCCAGTACATATACATTTAGAGACCCATATCTTTAAATAACAAACATGTATTTTTATTTGCATTATCTACATTTTGTTCAATCTATTGTGACCATGATACTATAATAATTTCTAATTCAAAACTTCACATATTTTTCCATTATTTAAAATTTAAATTTATAACTGCACTGTGAAACAAAATACAATTGTTATATTGCTATTTTGTCTTTATTCTAAGGATAGCTGACAATCTAAATGGAACCAGCCTTCGTTCATAGTGCATTATTCAGCAAACTAAACTCATCTAAAATATAAATTTAGTTAATGGATAGTTGAACGTGTATTATCATTTAGATAGTAAATACACACACATATATAGATACGCAATCAACATTTATTTTATCAAACACAATATTAAGAAAAAACATCTCAATAAATTAAATTCCCTTAACTGAAAGAAAGATAAAAATCTTAATTCAAGAGATGAGTCATAGATATATACACACAATGAACTAAATGTCAATATCTTACGTCATTAGACAAGACTTAGACTTGGTAGACATCATAATGACTCAAGCCAGTCACTAGGTAACCAGATATGGAAGGTGAAAACAGAATTCTATTAGGTAATCTTATTTTACTTTCCATCAACATGACACATGTAACAATAAGCACGTATATATCGATGAAAGAGGAAATGAAATCAAGCTTACTAAAGAATGGGAATCTAGGATAATATAAGAAGGAACACAGTTGATTTCCATCTTCTTATTTTGTTGAAAAGAACACAAAAATTGTATAATATCAATGTCAGAAAATAGAATGTTTAATTATCAGAGAATATGGTTGACTTATTTGAACAGTTCAAATTATTAGTCTAATCGTCGTGATGGAAATATTAAAAAAACTACAGCCAATAATTAAAAAAAAAGTTTTAACATATTCGCGCAATTGAATAAAATTAGTTGAACTGATTTAAATGGATATTTAAAATAAAAGAACTATATGCGATTATTCGAATGGGAATAAAAATCAAGAAATAGATTATCAGCATATATATATAAAGAAAGAAATAATTCGTTTCTTCTAAAACTTATTAAATGCCAAAGAGTGAACTAAGAAAAGTTAAATATTTTATGAACTGCAAAATGATGTACTCTGGTTAATTTAATATTATCGTGAGACCAAAGTGTCGTTAGCCCTGAACATAGGAGATGCGATGATTTAATGTTCATCTATATATAATGTCTGCTTAAACATCAAATGCCTGTCTCGAATCTCAGAATGGATACAGAATAAAATAACATGAAGAAAATAATGTCAGTACAAGCAAGCCGCCAAGGATTTCCTGCGAGCTATGGATTACTTGCCAAGGAAGGATAACTGGAACAGCTATGAAGTGTCTATGACAGATAGTACTTGTCAAATCTATGAACTCCATTCTGAATAATTCGGGGAAAGTTTTAAATTGTTATGTATTTTTTATATATGTCTAGAATTTTGTTTTCATTTCACTTCTACATCTGGGAACCGAAATATTTACCACTTGGAAGAATCCATTGTAGCTAGAATCAAGAAAGCAAAGGTTGTTAAGGTCAACATTTTTTTTTATTGATAAAATTTAGGTTGCTCCCCTTGACACTATGATCATCATCTTTAATTAAGACAATAGGGAATGAGGTACGATTTTACTTGATATTGTTCCATATTAAGACCACGCACTTCTACAGGACAGAGTGTTTACTTATTTTCTTTTTGTTAACTAGCAATGTTTATATTTATTTATTCAGTATGAAAAACTAATCCTGCTTGAATGTTCTTTTCTATATATTGTAAGAAACTTGTACATAGCCCGGGGAAGTGAATGGAATCTCTACAACTGGTAATGAATTATGAAGTTAATATATATATATATACTTGTAAATAACATTGTAAATAGTCAGCTAGCTTTGTGTTCATTATAGTGATGAATTAATAATTTTTTTTTTGTTATATTTTTTCTACTTTGTAAATATCTTTAGTGTTTCAGCATGTATATGTATCATGGAAAGGGTTGAGTAAATAAATATGTTTATTTGTCAATATGATATACATACTTGATGCACACACATGTACATATATATTATTATTATTTTCAACATATTAAAAGACTGGAATTTTCATTTTATTAGCCAAATCCTGTTCAGTTGATTTTCATTAAATGGTCTCTAGTTTGTCAGTTATTAATCCATCCATCTGTCAATTCATAACCAGATATACATACACTCATACACACACATTTTCTTATACATCACAACACAATAGTATGGTTAGATGAGTCTCTCATTCAATTGGAACCTATATATTGGTGTGGTGGTTGCTGTCTAGAACAAATTCAACCCTGAAGAGAGCTGAGGGCAACATTCTCCCTGGGTATGAATTCTGAGGTCTAATAGAATCTGAAAGAGGGGTGAGATACAGATGAACTAGCCTAAATTGTGTCTGCATTTAATGATTATATCTAGAGCTAGCCAACTGGAGGTAGATATGATCATTTGTTAGGTACTTCATTGTGTCAATCACAGCATCCTACCCAAAGACCCTAGGTCCAACCGTAGTTAGATGCATCCCCCCTCTTCTGGTGAAAAACCCGGACTGTTATCATTACTTTCATATGTAAGCCTTAACTTATGCTGACTTTATACTTTTTTACAAGTTTGTGTTTATCTTGTCATACTATTCTGATCTTTTCTGGATCTTTGCATGTATTAAGGCATTATATTATCTATGATTTGTTTGCCTCATTTTTGATCTCCTATGTAGAAAAAGGTAAGTATTGGGTCTGTCTAATGATTTTTGCTGGTACATCTGGATAAAATATTAATTTAGTTACTTCAATATTTATCAAGTAATTCCTTTAATTCTTCAGTAATGACATAATATTTTATGTGAGTATAAAATAATCATTCAGTTAATTTAATAATCAGTAATTCTTTTATTTCTCAAAAAATCTTCTCGTTAGTAATATTTTCTATCATGCTAGGAAAATTCTGCATAACTGCATAAATTTCTCAATTATTATTTTTATGCCAAATAATGATAGTGTATGTTCCCTTCAGAAATTTATTTGCATCTCAGACATACACATCAATATAAAACCAATTGGACATTACACGACTTTGGCTTACACAATATTATCTCAGTAGCAAATTCTTTTTGTCTTCCCCAGTTTTGCCAACTAAGGAATTAGTGCGCAACCTGTGGGTCAAATTTTTTAAAAAATTCTCTTAAGTTTTGGATAATGAAAAGATTTTTTACCTTGAAATAATTTAATTTTTAAAAATAAATTGTTTTTTATATATCATAATAACTGTTCCAAAAATTTCATTTCAAATTGTGTTTAATACTAAAATATTAAAAAGTATAAATTTATACATTAATTAAAACTACTATCATTTTATTATTAATATCCTTATATACTTATAATATTTAGGCATAATAAAAATAAATAATGGATCACATCAAATTTTCATCCAAGGAAGAAGATCATCAATATAAAAAGGAGGTAGCAAGGACCCCACTGACCTAGTGTAAGCATTGGTAATCAATAAATGCCAGATGGTATTGTTTAATAGATCCCTATCCAATGCTGTCTGTACAATGTCATCAAGACTATTTTCTAGTTTATCACTTTTATCAGTGAGAAGCTTTTGATTCCCGAAAGAGAGGCACTTGGATCTTTTGAATCTAATGGATCTTTCATCTGATAACCATCTTTTATTTCTTTCTTTTATTATTAAACTATCAGCCCAAATTTAAAACCATGTGACTGTTCTCAATCTAAGCCAATTTTCTTGTATAATCAAAGTTCTGAAACCAGTTCAGTATTATTATGGTTATCTTAGTTTTTAAAATAATTATAAGCAACTTTATCTTTTGGATAAGACTGGAATAAACCAGAAAAACATCATATGACTTCAACTTATCGTAAGTGGGTAGTGAAGATTTTGCTACTGAAATAAAATTGTGAAAGTTGAAGTCATGGGATGTCTTACTGGTTTTATATACCTATAGTTATTTAAAATTTAAGATCATTATAATATATAGAACTATATGACTACATAAACAAATTGACTTAGATTAAAAACACTAACATGTTTTTCAATTTGGGCTGGTAGCTTGATAGTAAAATAAAAAATAAGAGACAAGACATGCAACCAGCCACAGATCATTTAGGGGTCACTTTACATTCATTCAGTAATAGAACTCAAATATATATGAAAAGATATAGAAAAGGCATCATTTACACTTATTTATTCACAACTATTTCTTTGGCAACATTTAATAGTACAACATAACACCCTCATCATCATATAATCTGGACCATGACAACACTACAGCACTTTAGCTTTCAAAACTTATATGAATCTCAATACATAAAAGAATTCTATCTATAATTTTCAATAGTACAATTATAAACACACAGTGTCATATTTATGTACTCAACTATTTCCATTATCTAATATAAAGTATTGAACGCCATTAGAAAAATTTAACTTCATTTAAATTTCCAACTACATTCAACTATTAGCAATAGAACATAGGTTAGTATATGTACAATTTTCCAGAGGTATTATTTTTCTCTCTTTTTCAGGTATTGTTTTGGCTTGACCAGTGATGGTAGTAGCATGGGAATTGAACCTGGACCCTTAGATTCTTGAATATTGAATTTTAAGAAAACACTAATCTACTGAACCATCCTGCCAAACGAAACAGTTACTAGAAATTTAATATACTTATCTATGAGGTTCCTCCTGATTTGTCCACTTTCTCCTAAGAGCAAAGTTGATTAGTGGTTTCCATATACTATGTATAGTCACACTAGGTTGGCTTATGGGATTTTTGTCATTGTCATGTGAGCAGCTTCTTTGAATATTTTTCTTTGTACCTTTTCCTCTCTATCCAATATTTTTGTATTTTCCCAACTGAACATATGTTCATTGGTACATACATGAGCTGTTACCTTAGACCCATCTATCTTTTTTCTCTCCTGATCATCAGTTAACAGTTGATTATCAATATTGGATCCAAATGCTGATAGCTTTCAATCATTCTGCTGAGAACAGTTCTTTGGCTATAGTTGCTCCCAAGTTGACTTCTGTAAACAGTAGGAATAACAGCAGGAATCCCAGAATAGCTTGAGCAGGAAAAAAGAAAGTGGTTTGTACAATGCCTACCTATATATCCCCTAATAATAGAATACTGTCCTGTACAATTGTAATTTTACTCTAATCAGTTTAATCTTATTTTCTCTCTCTCTCTCTCTTTTTATAAAATCATAATAAAATTTTTTTTTTCTTTTTTCAGATTGTTAATAAATTCATTCTATTACAATATCAGTAAATTACAAGACTTATAATATAAGTTAAATAAAAAAAAAAAAAAAACATTTTTGATTATGCACTATAAATATAATATTTCCTAAAAAAATTTCTACATCCTGTTTTTTTTTTTTTTTAATCTAGTTTTTTTTTTTTTATAAATGAAAGAAAATAAGAGCCATATTAATTAAAAGATTACTTTTTAGTTACAATAAAAATTTTTGTATTACTTTTTTTTTCTTTTATGATATAGAAATATATACATAAGCTTACATTATTTTATATTTAAAACACTAAATACAATTATCATATTTCATAAAAATAATATTAACATAATCATTTACAATTCCTAATGACAAAAATGGATGACAAATCATATTTAAAAAAAAAAATCAATTATTGTTACTATGTCAACTTTTACTTTAAATTTGCTCATTTTTTAATTAATTATTTTTATGCTATTGTAATATCGAAAGATGTCATATTGCCCTCAGTTCAATACTATTACATTATCAAGCTATCAACCCAAATTTAAAAAAAATATGTTACTGTTCTCAATCTAAACCAATTTGCTGGTACAGTCATAAATTTCTGAAACCAATTCAATATTATTAGAGTGATTTAGGGTTTTAATAACTATAAGCACCTCTATCTTTTGCTAGAACTGGGATAAAACCAGTAAAACATCGCATGACTTCATAACAAAGATTTTGCTACTGAAATACAATTGTGAAAGTTGAAGTCTTGGGATATCTTATTGATTTTATACCAATCCTGACCAAAGAGTAGATATATCTACAGTTATTAAAAAACTAAGGTGTCATTATAATATATAGATACTGAAGTGCATTCAGATTTATATGATTACACAAGCAAACTGGCAATTTGCGCTGGAAGCATGATAGTAGAACAAAAGTAAAAGATAATTGTTAGAGGAAAGGTGCATTAGATCCAAAAAATCCAAGTGCATTGCTCCCAAATCCAAAAGCTTCTCACTGATGAAAATCATAAGCTAGAAACTAGTCTGGGTAAATTCAATAGGAAAGCACCGGATAGATATCTGGCATCTACTAATTACTAATAGTTATAGATGGTATAACTATAGTAAAAGAAACAGAATTTGCTACTGAGATATCAATATCACAATACTAGTCATACCCATGTGTGATTGTTTACTAGGGACATTTACATTTAGAAAGTTCGAAGGGTTTTGGAAAAAGAAAACTGACATCACAGTGATAACTACATTCTCAGAGAAACCAAAATATTCTCATACCCTAATGACTGAATTTATATTGCTATTTAAATTCTAATCAGAATATATAAAAGAATTATCTTAATCAAAAAAAAAGCTCTAATAAAATATAAATTAATTCCCTTAAAATGGATTTAATAATCAAGTTTCATTCATCTGACTAATATTTACTGTATTTTAATTATATAATCACCAGAAGTTCAAATAAATATTCGTTTGGCTACTAACTTTACCCTGGTTAATCAAACATTTATAATATACATTACTATGATTCCTGAACTAACTTTTATCAGATATATCGTACTATAAAATGACCCATTCTTATCAACAAGGTCGTTTTTAACAGTAGAAATAAATAATCAAGCCAGATTAAAAAAATGAATTAAGACAAACCATCTTAAAATCATTGCCAAAACTATCTCTGCACACCATGTCATTAAAGGCAAAAAGACAACATATGGATCATTAATAATCTAAAAAACAATTGTTTTTAGAAAACTAATGAAAGTAACCAACTACTGTGTCACTCAGACAGACATTAAAATCAGCCTTTAATCTAATCAACAAGAATTACTTCTTATATTCTTTGAAAAATTTTATATAGAAATTTTTGCATTCAAAAGTAGTAATTAAAAACTTTCTTTCAAACAAAAAAAAAAATAGTTTTAAAAAAATATATGAATTTTTTGCTCCGAGAGGTGGCAATATTTCATTTTATATTCATGCTCTACTTGGGAGTTAAAAAAAACAACAAAAAAATCAAACTAAAAATTGTAAATGAAACTTTGAAATAAAATACAAAAATATAATTCTACAATTACATAATCTAAATTTAAAATTAATAAGATTAAACAAATAATAATACATTTTATTTGAGAGTAAATTTAAATTAAAATAACTTTAACAATGTTAAAAAATATAAAAGAATAATGAAGTCATTTTTTTTGTATACATAAAAATTAAAGCTATTATAAACAAATATTATCACCGTTATAATCTTTCTGGGTTCATGATAGCGTATTGTAATAGAAGAACCATCTGGCATGACTAATAGTGTAGGGAAAAGCCGTGCGTAAACAGCTCTCTTGATTTTCACAACACTTGCTCGATTAGAATTGTACCGTAAACAATGATTTTGAATTACATCTAATAAATATGGCACTCTATTAAAAAAAACAAAACAATTATTCATATATTATTAAATAAAAATTTAATTTCACGACCTACTAGACATCATATGTTCTTTGTTTACTATTGCTATTTATTAGCAATCTAATAGCATATTCTTTCAATTTCACTACATTTATGCAATATAGTGTAAGCTTTAGATGTCGATAGATGCCAGTGCTTAATAAATTCTTATCCAAAATCAAGATAATGGATAAAAATTTATTAAGTATTGCCACCAGGTATTTATTGATTAATAAAATTTACACCAGATGACATAAAGGTAGTGAGATTCTTATCCAATGTCAAGATAATGGATGATTTATTAAACACTGCTATGTTGTATCTATCAATTAATAAAGTTTACACTATATGACATTAAAGTAGTGAGATTGGAAGAAAATGCTACTAGATTACTTAAAGAAAAATGTGTAAGCAAATATCATATGATGCTTGGTCATGCAATATTTTATTGGTTTAACACCAATTCAAGTCAAAGAATAAAAATGCCTAAGGTTATTTAGAAAACTGAGGTTACCATAATAAATAGAAACTGAATTGGATATTCTATATAATTAAGCAAGCAAATTGGCTTAGATTGTCAAGCATTGGTGGTTGAGAGGTCAGCGATAGTTGCTTTACAACTGGTTGTCCCAGATTAGTGGGTTCGCTTCCCGGCTGATGCCATGACACATGAGAAAGAAAAAAAAAATTGGCTTGGATTGAGAAAATTTAAGATTTTTCAATTTGGTCTGGTAGCTTGATTATTTATTGACTAGTTTAGCCTTATGCTTTTTAATAATGTTAAATAATATAAATGTTTTTGAGTTTAATAGAACTATTAAGCAAATATTATCAAGTATTAATGGAACATTTAATTAAGATTAAAAAATAACAATAGCAAAAACATAATGCATTATTTGGCACATAGATTATAGAAACAATTAACTGTGACTATATTGTAACGAGCACATACGCCGTTACATTATGTTTTTTAAAAAATTGAGACATTGAAAAGTTCGCATTTAAAAACTTTTTTTTTAAGATATAAAAAATTGAAAATTAATTCTATCTTAAACTCGTATATATTGTAACAATTTACACCGCACTCAGTGTACGTTTAGGTTTTTTTTTTTAAAATTTTAATTCAGCTGAATTCGAACCTTTATCCTTATCAAACCAACTTTTCTACAGTTATTCTGTCTTTCCGAGGGTGAATTTTTACAGTGACGCATGTATTACTGATGGCCCTTCCCATACGAAGTTTTCCCGTAAAAATCGAGTCATTCACCTCTTATACAAAGTTTTCCCAAACTTTGGGTCATTCAAAGGGGTAAGTGAAGCAACCGACAGCAGAACACAAGCATATCAGGTAATGAAATTTAACCCTCCCAGCTTTAACTTAACTTTTAATTAGACCTCTATGTTTATGGACAATGTATATTTTTTTTTTGTTCGTTGCCAAGCGCCAATCTCGTTATTTAACAAGAATCGTAGGGTCTATCAAATATTTATTTGATCCAGCCGTTTAATGAGTTGCCCGCCTTAATGCTCAGGGTGCGGTAGCGCCTTGCAACGGAGAGAAACGAAGGGGAACGAAGTTTCAAATCAATTCTTTCTATAGCTTTCTATTTTCTTTTATTCCCATTAAAGTTTAAACTAAACCTTTTACAATCCTCATATACCTTTCTGTCTAATCTGTCTCGCTTTAAATTATCATTAAATTCACACCAGCACGCACGTGTATAAGATTTTGGAACATATTAAATTCTCTAATGTGTATCGCACTAAATCAATAATTTAATTACAGATCTACTAATACTTATTCAAAAAACGTAATCAATAAATGGCACACATATACATATAATAAATATTTTTAATGAATTATTATTAAGGAGAAAACAACAAAAGAAAAAAAATTAATAATACAGGTATATTACGAAATATTCTCGCAATTAGGTTGGATTAACTTTAAAAAAAATAATTTAAAATGGCATAATAAATGTATATTTACCGGTATAATATAATTTGAATAACTTGCATATGTGTTTCTGAGTGCACTCGCAAAACGATTCCGGGGATCCTGCCTAGGCAAATATGGTGTCCATCGCTTCCACTTAACATTTCATTCCTTTAGTCCCTCTAAAGTGGCGTCTTCAATCTACTGTTCCTTCTTCTTTTGGCTTAATTCCGGAATGGCCGACGATCTACACTGGATTCAAATAGCTTCAGTTATGAAGGGCAATTGGAGATGTTAACTGTGGTATATATTTACGTGGCATAGGTAAAATGGCTGGAGTCCGAACACCGACCAGGCACGATGGTGATTCTACCCCATGTGATCCATGAGGTCACTTATATATGTAGTTCAGTTCACACAATTTACTTCTCCAACTTTCTACTTTTCAGCTAATGTAACAGCTTCTCCTAATAAATTTTCTTCAATAAAAATTTAGAATATCTGCACTTCTTACACGTCAGACTAGCAGAGCTCAACTGTCCGTTTTTTTCAAATTAATTAATCAATCCCAGTTGCCTTTCTCATTATCGCTGGTATTCCTTTGTTTCAAAAATAGATTTTCTTATAAAAATGTTAACAAAAGGAAAACCACTTAGCGATCTTGACTTTTACTTATCTAATTCTTTTTTTAAATTCCTAAACTTTTAATTACAAATCCTTTTGTCGACTTTAACCAAACAAAAGAGATCGAAAATAGTTCAATAACTAATGGCATTCCATGTTCATTTTTCTTAATCAAAATTATTTCTGAAAAATCCATTTAATTAAAACAAACACACAAAAAAAATATATCCATTCAAGCAGTTGGATTTTGCTTTCTTTATTTTTCTTTCTTTTTATTGAACAATGAGATCCGTTTGGCCAATTAATTCAGGAAGTTTATACTCACAAAAGAAACTTTTCTTTTACCTGCTTTAAAATCTTCTAAATTTTTACTTTCTTGTTCTCAACAATAACATTTACCTACATATATGTATGCCACTCATAATATATGCTCACACCCCTCGTTCCAAAAAATACACGTGCGCTTGATCTGTGCGACTTTTGCAAATAATTATATAATACTAATAATCTATAAATAAAGAAAAAAAAATATCTACAAACTACATTTTCGTTCCTTTTTTGTAACAGGGTTTGAATCCAGTTCCTGTTACAATGCCCCCTGTTGGAAAGACTTCAAAATGAGGTTTATTTCGTTTTGAAGGCTAACAAAAAAAAAAAACTCTGACCCTAACCCTTTCCTATATGTATATGTCTTTTCCCTTCCCTTCTGTTCCCCATAAATTTCATTTTATTATTTGTTATGGTTTTTGATGGTTAGAATCCTTTCCCTGATCATCGTTTCTCCATTTGCATCGATCTATAGGTTTATCCTGTTCGCTTTCACTCATATTAATAGCGTTCAACATCTCAGCCATCTCTTCAATCGATGACCTCCCATTTCCTATCAGCATCTGTTCGATCTTTGTTGGCAAATTGTGCCTGATGATTCTAATTGTGTCGCTCCGTCATATTGCATTCATCCAAGGTTCGCAATTTAGCCACTTGTCGCAGAAAAAATTGCGTGTAGTTCTCTTGCCCATTGACTGTATATTTTTCCTGCATTATACGGTATCTAACGACCTCCTGCCGCTCTTCCGACCAAAACGTTTCACACATACCTTCCGTATACTCTTTAAACGTTCGAGGTTGGCAAAACAGACTCCCACCATGACAATGCATTCCCCGCCAAGTTGCTACACGCTATTATTACCTTGTTCCTTCCGACATTTCGTTTACATTAAAGTACCTCTGTAGGCTCTTGATATGCTCTATTGGCGCCTCTTCTATTTGACCGCCGAATGAACGGATCTTAAGGAATTGGTTAACATTTGTCTGACTACCTATCCCTTTCTCCATGATTTGCTGCTCTTCCCTTATTTTCTCTCCTATGACTCGGCCGGTCTTCCCCTTTTCTTCATCTTTCCCTTCGGCCTCTGGCTTAATTTCATTTTCCTCTACTTCTAATTTATCTGTCGCTTGCTTTTCACTCTCCCCCACCCCTGCCTTACTGATTCCTATTTCTTCATGCAACTTTTTCTCCAATGCTGCCAACCCCTTTTCATTTTCTATCTGCATCTCTGATAACCTTTCGTTCATTTCTACCTTTACCTCCCTTATTTCTTTTCATAACCTTTCTTCCATTTCTCGTAACATTACCATGATCTGTTTAAACATGTCCATTTCCTTTCCCTCATCCGACGTTTCTGAATCCATGTTGCTCTGTGACCTAGTTTTCATCCGATTTTGATTTTATATTATTTTTGTTTAGTGAGATTAACAATACCTGCCGGGTTCAATGTCCCAGCCCCCAACCATTTCTCCACGTGGTATTTATTATTTTTCCCTTTTTGTTTTGCCCTATTTGCCTATCTACCATTAAATTCTATTATTATTTTTCTCTTCCCAGAAAAAAAATATTTAGCTAAACAGCACTCATTTTTACACTTAAAAAACAACAACTATATTTCCTCTCTCTCTTTTTTTTTTCCTTTTCAGCTGCATTCACCCTATCGATCTCCGTTCTTCAAAAGCCCTGTCGTTGGGAGTCCATTGTAACAATTTACACCGCAATCAGTGTACTTTTATATATTTTTTTAAAATTTTAATTCAGCTGAATTCGAACCTTTATCCTTATCAAACCAACTTTTCTACAATTACTTTGTCTTTCCGAGGGTGAATTTTTACAGTGACGCATGTATTACTGATGGCCCTTCCCATACGAAGTTTTCCCGTAAAAATCGAGTCATTCACCCTTATACGAAGTTTTCCTGAAGTTTGGGTCATTCAAAGGGGTAAGTGAAGCAACTGACAGCAGAACACATGCATACCAGGTAATGAAATTGAACCCTCCCAGCTTTAACTTAACTTTTAATTAGACCTCTACGTTTATGGACAATGTATAATTTTTTTTGTTCGTTGCCAAGCGCCAATCTCATTATTTAACAAGAATCATAGGGTCTATCAAATATTTATTTGATTCAGCCATTTAATTAGTTGCCTGCCTTAATGCTCATGATGTGGTAGCACCTTGCACCGGAGAAGAAATGAAGGGGAACAAAGTTTCAAATCAATTCTTTCTATAGCTTTCTATTTTCTTTTATTCCCATTAAAGTTTAAACTAAACCTTTTACAATCCTCATATACCTTTCTGTCTAATCTGTCTCGCTTTAAATTATCATTAAATTCACACCAGCACGCACGTGTATAAGATTTTGGAACATATTAAATTCTCTACCGTGTATCGCACTAAATCAATAATTTAATTACAGATCTACTAATACTTATTCAAAAAACATAATCAATAAATGGCACACATATACATATAATAAATATTTTTAATGAATTATTATTAAGGAGAAAACAACAAAAAAAAAAAAATTAATAATACAGGTATATTATGAAATATTCTCGCAATTAGGTTGGATTAACTTTAAAAAAAATAATTTAAAATGGCATAATAAATGTATATTTACCGGTATAATATAATTTGAATAACTTGCATATGTGTTTCCGAGTGCCCTCGCAAAACGATTCCGGGGATCCTGCCTAGGCAAATATGGCGTCCATCGCTTCCACTTAACATTTCATTCCTTTAGTCCCTCTAAAGTGGCGTCTTCAATCTACTGTTCCTTCTTCTTTTGGCTTAATTCCGGAATGGCCGACGATCTACACTGGATTCAAATAGCTTCAGTTATGAAGGGCAATTGGAGATGTTAACTGCGGTATATTTTTACATGGCATATGTAAAATGGCTGGAGTCCGAACACCGACCAAGCATGATGGTGATTCTACCCCATGCGATCCATGAGGTCACTTATATATGTAGTTCAGTTCACACAATTTACTTCTCCAACTTTCTACTTTTCAGCTAATGTAACAGCTTCTCCTAATAAATTTTCTTCAATAAAAATTTAGAATATCTGCACTTCTTACACGTCAGACTAGCAGAGCTCAACTGTCCGTTTTTTCCAATTCATTAATCAATCCCCTTTTGCCTTTCTCATTATCGCTGGTATTCCTTTGTTTCAAAAATAGATTTTCTCATAAAAATGTTAATAAAAGGAAAACCACTTAGCGATCTTGACTTTTACTTATCTGTTTTTTTAAATTCCTAAACTTTTAATTACAACTCCTTTTGTCGACTTTAACCAAACAAAAGAGATCGAAAATAGTTCAATAACTAATGGCATTCCATGTTCATTTTTCTTAATCAAAATTATTTCTGAAAAATCCATTTAATTAAAACAAACACACAAAAAAAATATATCCATTCAAGCAGTTGGATTTTGCTTTCTTTATTTTTCTTTCTTTTTATTGAACAATGAGATCCGTTTGGCCAATTAATTCAGGAAGTTTATACTCACAAAAAAAACTTTTCTTTTACCTGCTTTAAAATCTTCTAAATTTTTACTTTCTTGTTCTCAACAATAACATTTATCTACATATACGTATGCCACTCATAATATATGCCCACACCCCTCGTTCCAGCAAATACACGTGCGCTTGATCTGTGGGACTTTTGCAAATAATTATATAATACTAATAATATATAAATAAAGAAAAAAAAAAATATTTACAAACTACATTTTCGTTCCTTTTTTGTAACAGGGTTTGAACCCAGTTCCTGTTACAATATATAAAATCGCACAGATGAAAAAAATTATTAAGAGAAAACTTTATTAAGAAAGAAAAAAGGTATTTTAAAACTAAATTTTCAGAAAAAAGAACTTAAAAGATTTAATTAAAGATAAAAATATATCTTCAAGAATGTATATAAATTAATTAATGCTATTGTAAAATGGAAATGATTGTTTTAATTAGTTAAATGTAAGCTAGCCCTTGGGCATTGCACAAGTGTATAAGCAATGGTCAGATAGGAAAGAAAAAAAACAATAGAAACTAATAGCCAATAAAAGAAATCCCTCAGGAAATGGACTAGAATGAAAAGACCATCACCATTGTCATGACGTAATGTCCACTGAATCCACAAAATTAATATAAAAAGAAAAAGTTTGGAAATAAATTTTAGTGAAGGAAAATTAAGAGAAGATAGAGATGTGAAAGCAGAGGTGTGCTAGAGTTGAAGGAGAAGGAATCGGAAAGACGCACTCTTCAATCCCTTCAGTTTTGCTAAAAAGAAAGAGAAATGACATCGTTTTTCCTATATTGAGGACCACAGGGACATCGGGGGAATTAACGCTGGCTCCAAATGGCAAGAAACTGTTAAGTGTGGATTTTTAAAACAGTAAGAACTTAAACTAATGAACTTTAATTCTAAAAAAGAAACTTTTCGTTTAAACCGTAAGAACTTTATGAACTCTAATAAGCTTTAACTATAATTCTAAAACTCCAGTATCTGAAAAGAATAAGAACTTATAATTCTAAAACTTGTTCCATCTTTAATAGAAATAGAATCCTATAGGATCAAACTAATTATTTTATTGAATGTATTATTTTTTTGTAAATCATTTCCATTAATTTATTTTTTCTGTGTTTTTAAGTTTTTATTACGATTTTTTTTCTTTTAAATAAATTATACAAATGTTAAATTTAAGTCAGGCGTGAATGGTTGCATAGATTCACAGTTATGTAAATCTTAGGTTATTTGTTTCGTAGTTAAATTGGGTCAATGGATTGGATATATTGGTGTAATTAGTAGATGTAGTATGAGATTCGCTACGTGCAGGATCTTATATTACGCCGCACACCCCCTTTTTGCCTATGAAATGGGATGGTAAGACGGAAAACGCAGTCCCTTTCTATGGAGTTTTTTTTTTTATTGCTCTTCTCGTCAGACAGATGTAGTATTCCTGTCTGAACGAGTCAATGTCTTCTATAACCTAACCATGTTGTTCAGAGGTACATTCCTGACAGTATGGTATTTTGTGCTGTCGTATTCATGCTACATTGAATACACCGATGTATCGGATGGATTGACGTTTGTTTAACTGCGAACTTTTGGCCTAAGGTTAAATAAGGGATAGAATATTTTCTTTTCAAATGCAATCTATGTAGTCTATTCATACTCAACACTCTAATAAATATTAGACTCATCTGTGCGAACTTAGAAAATAAAAATTTAAACGTAACTTAAATTCTAAAAACAAAGTTAAAATGTGAGTTAAATTTTAAAGTAACATTCTAATGTTTTATAAAAGTTAAATTTTAAAGTAAAAGTGATTCTAAAAATGATTCAAAATTTATATGTGCGTCAATAAATGTTTGTGTGTTAATTACTGGCAGTGGCTTACTTTGATTTTTTTTGTTTTAATATTGAAAATATTTTTAGATAAGAATTCATATTTTATAAATCTCTGCTCTGCTGAGCTAGTGGCAATGAGCTAATGGTATAAACATATAAAATAAATTTTTTTTTCTTAACTTACATATCTGCCTACTATATAAATTTTCTAGGTTCAAGTAGCCTAGTGGCGCTCTAGTGTAGATATGGGTAAGACTCAATTGATCTCCAAACCCCAATCGTTATAATATAGTTAATGAAATTTAAGTGGATATGAAATTGTTTAGATATTACAACACTGAAATCAATTGCACATCTGACTATACTCACACAGAACAAACATTAATAATAATTAGATGCATAAATTTTACGGATAAATCATTATTATAATTGGTTAGGGATTAGAAAACATGCTTTTGAAAAAATTGACATTAAATTTACATATTTTGAATTATAAGTAATATGAAAAGTAAATATAAATACAATTCACAATAATATTTAAATTATCATGTAATTTGATGAACTGTGTTTATTACATTCTTTTTGTTTGTAGTGCTACTTTCAGCAATATACACTGTAAACATTTTAAAAAAAATAATGCACTGCAATTACTTACTTTTTGCTTTACAAAAAGATGAAAAATTATGAAAAAAAGTGTGTAAACATAAAAGTTAAATCATAATAAAAATATATTTTTAAAATGTGACTTCTTTATTAATATTATATCTCACCTTGCTTTCAAATAGAGAATAGTTCAGATTCTATCTTATCTTGATCGGATTGAGCATTCATTGCCATGGATCAATAGGTGATGATAGTCACTGAATCCGATTGCTCTTATTATGAATGAGAATTTGATAATAAATATTCAATCCATTTGGAGGTGAGACACTAACTATCAAAGCCTGAATAGCAGAATACACTTCTACTATACAATTAAAGCAATGAAGTAAGTTTGCGTTAAAACTGGAAGCTGCTAAACTTAGATCAGACATGAGGCAAGCTGCCACGGTATTGCTGGAAGTGTCACTGAACCAGGAACAAGGCAAGCTGCCACAGAACAGCCGGAAATGTTACCATATCTACTCATGAGTCAAGCTGTCACAGTACAGCTAGAAGTGATAGATAAATTTATAAGGATACACCAAGTCCCTTCCTTCCATAGTTGCATTGCAACTAACTGTATACTAAGCTAATGTATCAAAGGTATAACATTATATAGTGTATATTTGTTTCATTAATAAATGTTATAATCGTATTTTTCGAGTTTGTGATTACATATTTATCCCGCACTAAACATAACAATTAATAAACGCATCTTTTTTGCGATTTAATGTAGATATCTTTTTCATACATCCAAATCTCTTTTAAATGAAAATTTTGGTGGTGCACCGATAAATATACATGCACACGAACCTTTTATGAATAAGTTGACTCTGCATATAAAATCGTAATCCCGAGATACCTCCTTTAATTTATAATAAAAGTTTTGTGTAATATCATTATATTATCTAGTTTTAGAATATACAAAATTCAATTTCCACCAGAAACAACGAACAACTGCTAGAAATATTATTGATATAAAGTAAATATATTAATAATTTAAACAACATTAAATTAATTTAATTTATTAGTCTTATAAGGTAGTTATTGGAGGATTAGGAACTAAAAATATACCTTTTAAAAGGAGAAGCCATTTTGAAAACAAACTTAAAGATGCGTTTAATATCTTATTTTCACTGCCATAGATCACATGACGGATTTCGATCACAATTGGTACTTTATATATTGGTGAATACTTTCCTGCTGTTAATATTGTTCATATTAAAGAAAATCAATTATATTCATAGCAATTATAAATCTAATGCAGATTGTAGTATTTATTAATAAAGTATATAATAGTTTGAATTTTTTTATGTTAAATATTGTTTTTAATTTCTTTATTATTTATAAATGTGTCAATAATTACAAAATTTTTAAACTAAATAATATTAGTATTCTTATACAGTTTCATATTCGTCTGCCGGGACGCGAACCCACAACCGTCTGCAACCAACTACTTGCTTGCATGGCGGCTGCGATACCTCTCGGTTTATGCGTTTTAAAACGACAAATCTATATCATTAATTAAACGCGTTCAGAATTCAAGGTGAAATTGCAAACTCAAGCATAAATACGCATGATCGGAAGTCATATTTTAATCTTGTGCTCCTGTGTCACGTTGTTTTTTTTTTGAATCTCATTTACACATGTATCTTTTAAAAATAATCCTCCGTTTTTTTTCAGCGTAAATTTATATATTCGGCAGTCATGATAAGGACGCAGTTATTTGTTTTTATTTTTTCATTATTAAAATTTTATGTCCTAGCTGAAGGTGTAGGTAAGCTAAACAATATTTATCATTACATCTAATATTTTGTGTTTAATTACTTTTTTGTCTATAAATTATTTTTATCTAAATAATCTAGTTGTTGGTTTCTTTAATTCATTCACACTAAATAAATATAAAATGTTAAATATGTTTTATAGTTTAGCGCAGTGATTAAAATTTTTTTTTTCTAATTCTGTAGTGGCATCCTCAGCTTGATTAATTTTTTTTTTATGGCATCTTTTATTTTTGTTTTGTGCATAATATATATATAATTCATAGTTTTATATAACCATAATACATAATTTATAATATTCATTATTTATTCTAAATTGTATACATATCTTTAGTTAAAATGATTGTCATGGCATCCAGTCAAAAAATTGACGAATTACAATAAATAATATATTAAACGCGATATTTTTGCTTGATGCGATCATCATATTTTTTTAATATTAGATGAAATTCTGGAAAGACATTTATATTTATCCTTTAGCTGTTTTTAGTCTCTTGGTTTTAATAATTGGTAATACTGAAAAATCTAATGCATACATTAAGTAATAGATAATTCCGATAATATGGATAAAACTGGTTTTTTTTTTTGCAATGATGAGGAAATTTGTCTTTTACGTCAACCCAGCTGTAGCATTTTCAACTTCTCTATGGTTTAATTTTAAATTTCCATCTTAAAAAGCATCTGGAGTATCATTTGCTGCACTTTAGTAGTCCCTGGTAACTTGGTTGAAAGTCATTGATTAGTAAATTGCTGTATATAATATTTAAAATATTTCAAACAAATGATAAAAAATCTATTTACAAAAATTGCTTCAAATTAAAATTCTGTCATCACCCTACTGATCTTTTAATTCTAATTAATTATGTTGTAATATTATAAAATAAATCCTGTTTTTATATCATTAGAAGATAATCTTTTTTACTAATTGAATTGGAGAGCAGTTTTTGAAAATGTATTAAAGTTTTTAATATAAATGAAAAAAAAAATTGAATGTTTAGTATTAAAAAAGAAATTATTTTACATATGAAATAAAATACTAGTTTTCTACTTCACCTTTGAGTAGTAAGCGCAATTTAAATTATTTACATATGAATGCATTTGTATGTGTTAAATATTTTTATTTTAAAAATTAAAACTTGGAACAGTAAACCATTTAGATTTACATTTAAAACAGGCAAAACTCTCCATACAGTAATGCCACTCAGTGCAAGCCAGAGTAATCAATGGATGCAAGAAGGTTTGTGCATAAAATACCTATCTAGTGCCTACTTATCCAGTATCCCCAGACTTAATTTCTAGCTTGTGGATTTCATCACTGAGGAGCCTTGGATCTGAGAGCAGCACACGTAGATCTTAGGATCTAATAGAACCCTCCACCACCCACCTTTTATTTCTACTTAACTACAAAACTATGAGTCTAAAATTGAAAACAATATTTTAATCCAAGTTCATTAGCTTACGTAGTCATAGGTCTGAATTTATTTCAGTACCCATACATTTTGGTGTCTTTGATTTTTTAATAACTATAGTCACCATTATCTTATTAGATAGGATTGGTATTTAATCACTAAACATCACATGATCACCATTTCTTATGTTTGCTCAAGCTGTTAGAACAGGCAAAACTTTCCGTACAGTATTTTCACACAATGCAAGCCACAGTAGTCAGTGAATGCAGTACTGTGGCTTGCACTGAGTGGCACTATTATATGGGGAATTTTGCCTGTTTTAACAACTTGAGCAAGCATAAGATATGGTAATCGTGATGTTTAGTGGTTTAATACCAGTCCTGCCTAATAGGATAGAGGTGGCTATAGTTATTAAAAAACCAATGATACCAAAATTATTGGTACTGAACTGAGTTCAGTCCTATATGACTATATAAGCTAATGAGCTTGGATTGAAAATATTATGTTTTCAATTTTAAACTCATAGATTTGTAGTTAAGTAGAGATGAAAGATGACTGCTGGAGGGTTGCATTAGATCCTAAAATCTAGATGCAGTGCTCTCAGATCTAAGGTTCTTCACTGATGAAAACCACAAGCTAGAAACTAGTCTGGAGATATTGGATGACTAAGCACTAGATAGGGATTTATGCATAGACCTTCTTGCATCCATTGATTATTCTGGCTTGCACTGAGTAGCACTATTGTATGGAGAGTTTTGCATATTTTAATAGCTTGAGCAAGCATAAGAAATGGTGTTCATGGTGATGTTTAGTGATTTAGATTTACATTTATGAATAAATTAAAATGTATTTTCATCTAATGGTAAGATTAATACCATACCCATTTTTGAGTGGCTATTTATTATTAAATAAACATCTGACAATCCTTGAAAAAATTTTTTTGTCCTTTTCCGAAAATGGAATAGTTTTTATTTTAAAAAGAAAAAAAATTTTTTTGTTCTTTTTTTACCATATATTAATTTGATATATTTAGGGATATCAAAATTATTTAGTATAATCTTAATTGAAAGTATAGTAAAACATTTCATTCTGAGTAAAGTCAATACACAGAAAGTAATCTGTGGATCTATTTATTATTACCTTGGATAGTCACTTATTACTCATGTTTACAAATAAAGAAATATGATTGTCTTTTAATTATATTTGATTGGATTGAAAAGTGTTAGACAGTTATCAAAAGAGATTTTAAACTGAATAGAAATGATTAGAAACTTATTAAATATGGTGAAAACTAGATATTATTGAAGAATTAAAAAAAAAAACTGCAAAGTTAGATATGGAATTGGAGAGTAAGAATATTTTGATAAATGTACTAGTAAGACAAATGAGTATAACTGTCTTAAAAAAGAATGGTTATTATACTTTATAGAATTTAATGTGGATGCTTATAATTTTATAGGATTTATTACAGAACAGATAGCATTATGAAATGAAATTGTTTAATTTTTTTTTTTTCTTTTTTAGAAATTCCATTAATCCTTCATCCGCAAGAATTAACTATTAAAGTAAATGAAAAAAGTTTTTTTATTATTTCTTCCCAGTAAGTAGCTTTTAAATTATTATTCTAATTCTTAATGAAGTATAATAAATGTTGCATTACATATTTTTTTTGAATATAAATCATATTCTTAAAATAAATTATTATAATAATTCAGTATTTAGAATTATATCATAAACTTTAATAAGCTTTTTAAAACACCAAGATATATAAAAACAAAAGTATCTTTATTAACAATGAACCTTAATATTTCAATCGTTTAAAATTGTTCAGCTGTGAATTAATTTCTTCCCATCTGACACCAATTTTTACTGATTTTATTTTTATATACAAGAAAAGGAAACTTTGCCAATCGTGATGAGCCAATTAATTAATTAATGATTGACTGGTGATCTTTATTTAAACTTAATGATCAAAAAGTCAGATATAAATTTATATTATTTCATCTTTTAAACCTTCAACTTTCAGAATCACTTGTTGCTGACATAGTTTTAACTGAACAAATTAACATTAATATGCAGTGTCAGTGAAAAATCTATAAACAAACATTATTTGAACTGCAACAAAGATATCTTTATCTTATTATGCAGTTGGAAGAAGTATAAATGAATAATGATAAAAGTTAACAAAGAAATACATCAATGTTGAAATAAAAAAAAATACTAAGAAAACCCGCAGGATTGACTGTTGTAATTACCATTAACCATAAAAATGAATTAAGCTTAGCATCATAATGCTTATTTCTACTTTTTCTTTCGTTTCCTATGTATTGATTTCTACTTTAACATATCACTTTATCAATACTTTTATTTACATTAAAGCTTAGCATCATAATGCTTATTTCTACTTTTTCTTTTATTTCATATGTATTGATTTCTACTTTAACATATCACTTTATCAATACTTTTATTTACATTAAACTAACATTTTCGACTGTCCTGCAGTCATCATCAGAGCTATAATATTCAAATATATAATACAATTAATACACTTATCCACATATTCATATACATAATTAATTTATCCACATATTCATATATATAATTAATTTATATTTATTAATGTTTATATGTTGTATTTAATTATGTATATGAATATGTGAATAAGTGTATTAATTGTATAATTATATATTTGAATGTTGTAGCTCTGATGATGACTACAGGACAGTCGAAACTGTTAGTTTGATATAAATAAAAGTATTGATAGAGTGTTTAAGAAAGGTTTAAATGGTATGATACATCATAATTCTTAGTAAAACTGATTATAATTGCTAGATATTGCTGGTATTGGAACAACACCATTGCTGATAAGGTAATCATCTTCAGAATTCTGTCATCATCTATGATTTGGAATACATAGTTTCAAAATATTCTAAGACTTTGCTAGCAAACTGAGCATTTTGATAGATTGACAAGGCTTTGTTCCTTCAAAATTGTTATATGGTTAAGTAGATAAATTGCAGTATAATCATAAAATCCAAACACCACTAATCAGTATCTGTCAAATTTTATTATTTATAGATGTTGTTGCTTAATGTATTTTTGATTGCCTATTTAGTTATTTATGGTCAAATATTAATTTCAGGATAATTTTTTTAATAAAAAAAAAGTTGATTTTTTTTTGTCTTTGAAGTTATTGCTTCAGTTATCACATCACTTCTGAATGATCAGGTATATTTTATAACTATCTTTAACATCACATGTTCTTGACTTCTTTGGAATAATGTACATTCGTGTATAACTAAGGAATTATTTACTAGTATAAATTTGGGAAATTTTTTCAAAAATTTTCAGCTTCTATAATCATAACCATGCCTGTTGAAAGTCTTTAAGAATTAAGCAAAAGATAAAGTCAGCATTTCTGTAGAAATTCTTGAGGAGAATAAAAAAAATACTTTCTATAGTTCAATTCTGGTGCAATATGAGATTCCTCAAAATATGAATTATGCTCGATATAATTACCTTCTCCAGAAATAAAGATGATGACAATGGTTATAGAGGTATTTTTCTCTTAAATATCACAGGCTTTTTGCACAAGTTACTTTAAAATATTTATAAAAACTTGGTTGTAAATACTTTCTGAAAATATGAATTTATAAAATAAGTATTCAATCATTGGCATGATTTTTATACTTAAACAACAAAAAATATTCATCACTTTATCTTGCAAAGGCTTAAACAACAAAAAATATTCATCACTTTATCTTGCAAAGGCACTTGATGCCATCAGAAGAAGATTTTTAAAGTGATGGAGAAGATTGAATATCTCTTGAAGATTGCTCAGACTAATTGTGTTTTTTCATGAAAATAATTTAGCATTCAGTTTTATGAAAACAGACATATAGGACTTCGGAAGTTAAATATCTAGCACTTACAAAATCAAATATGGATTAAACAAGGTTGCAGTCTTACTTTTATCAGTTTTGAAATCTCTTTGAAAAATATTTATCTAACATAATAGTTATGTCTTTATTCATACTAATTTGATAATTTGCTCTTTACTATGGCATAATGCATAAATCAAATCAACATATGACAAATTCTAATCATCAAGTCTTTCTTTACTAATAATGCAACTCTTGTGATTCATAAGTCTCACTTGCAAGCACTGTTCTGCAATGTATTTAGATCATCTAACTATTTTTGACTTAAGATAAATATCAGAAAGATTGATGTTTGTCCCTAAATTCTTGATTTAAATGAAAGAGATGTTTCGACCAAGTGCATATTTACCATTAGATATAATGTTGTGTGCTTTGATGCAATAATAAAATAGCAGACTTTGCAGCTCAAGATTCATTGATTATGGCTTCATTTGTCACTTCCAGTACTCAAACTTTATATGACTATTGACTTATTATAATTCAATATTTAAAACAGGCAAAACTCACTATACATATTGCTACACACAGCAAACTAGAGTAATCATTGGATGCTAGAAGGCTAGTGCATAAAATCCCCATCTAGGGCCTACTCATCCAATATCCCCAGACTAGTTTCTGGCTTGTGGCCTTCGTCAGTGAGGAGCCTTTGGATCTGAGAGCACTGCATCTAGATCTTAGGATCTAATGCAACCCTCCGGCAGCCACCTTTTATTTCTACTTAACTACAAAACCATGAGTCTTAAATTGAAAACACCTTAATATTTCCAATCCAAGCTCAGGTCTGAACTCAGTTCAGTACCTATACATTTTGGTGTCTTTGGTTCTTTAATAACATAGCCACCAGTATCCTATTAGGCAGGATTGGTTTTAAGCCAATAAGCATCACATGATCACCATTTCTTATGCTTGCTTATAACTGTTAAAACAGGCAAAACTCACTATACATATTGCCACACACAGCAAGCTAGAGTAATCAATGGATGCCAGAAGGCTAGTGCATAAAATCCCCATCTAGTGCCTACTCATCCAATATCCCCAGACTAGTTTCTGGTTTGTGGCCTTCGTCAGTGAGGGGCCTTTGGATCTGAGAGCACTGCATCTAGATCTTAGGATCTAATGCAACCCTCCGGCAGCCACCTTTTATTTCTACTTAACTACAAAACCATGAGTCTTAAATTGAAAATACCTTAATATTTCCAATCCAAGCTCAGGTCTGAACTCAGTTCAGTACCTATACATTTTGGTGTCTTTGGTTCTTTAATAACTATGGCCACTACTATCCTATTAGGCGGGATTGGTTTTAAGCCAATCAACACCACATGATCACCATTTCTTATGCTTGCTTATAACTAACTATTGCTTTGTGTGGCAATACGTATAGTGAGTTTTGCCTATTTTAATAACAGTTATAAGCAAGCATAAGAAATGGTAATCATGTAATGTTTATTGGCTTAAAACTAATCCTGCCTAATAGGATAGTAGTGGATATGGTTATTAAAGAACCAAAGACACCAAAATGTATAGGTACTGAACTGAGTTCAGACCTATATCACTGTATAAGCTAATGAGCTTGGATTGAAAATATTAAAGTCTTTTCAATTTAAGACTCATGGTTTTGTAGTTAAGCAGAGATAAAAATTAGCTGCTGGAAGATTGCATTAGATTCTAAGATTTAGATGCAGTGCTCTCAGATCCAAAGGCTCCTCACTGACGAAGGCCACAAGCCAGAAACTATTCTGGGGTTATTGGATCAGTAGGCACTAGATGGGGATTTTATGCACTAGCCTTCTGGCATCCATTGATTACTCTAGCTTGCTGTGTGTAGCAATACGTATAATGAGTTTTGGCTGTTTTAACAACAGTTATAAGCAAGCATAAGAAATGGTGATCATGTGATGTTTATTGGCTTATAATTCAATATATGAAAATATATTTAAACATGAAAATAAGCACTAAAATATAATTAGGTGTTTGCACTTCATAAAACTTATGAGAACCAAGGTCTATATTGGTTTATGCATCACAAATTTTTCAATGTTTTGCACTTCATATAGACTGAGAATTATTTAAAAAACTCATTCATTTATTTAAAGTTAGTATTTCTAGTTTAACTATAAAAATGATTTTCTGCTTGAATGAAAGTTTTTCATTACATATATTGAAAAAGAACATTTTTTTTTTTTTTTAATTTGAAAACATTACATGCATCTACATATTTTTTGTAAAATATTGAATTTATTTTCTTATATAAGATTGCAAATTTTGGAATTTGTGTTACCTGTATATATTTATTTTTATTTACAGGGAAAAATTTTCTACAGATATTTATATAGATTTATATTTAAGTAAAGATGGCATTGTAAATAGCAGTAACACTGTCATATATCCTTCAAACTCTACAGAAGATTTAAAAGTTCCTATTTCAGGTATTGGAGTTGGTCACACGATTTTAACAGCAAATAGTACTTCTCAGAATTGGTCTTTGTAAGTATTAAAGGATTTGATTTCTTATTTGCATCTGAAAGTTATAAACTTTTAAAAATTACAAATTTCAAACAATTTATATATTAATAATAATAAGTGTATATGAGTGAAGGTCTAAAACTATAGTTGTAATAATTGAGACTGTTCATTTTTGTGTAGCTTAAATTGGCAGCGAGTTGTACAATTCAAATAGACGATAGATCTTATCTAGCAATGATTTCATGTAATATAAATTCACAAATTTTGAACTAGCACAGACCAAATATATATAAAATCAACAATTTATTAAAATTCAAAGAGAATTTAAAAAATAAAACTTGTATCACAATTGATATCTTAATAAAATATTGTTATAATTATATAAAATATTTTTTCAATTACCTTTATAAAGTGACAGTTTATATTAAACATAATACTTATTAAGAAATAGTCATATTATTTATAATTTTTTATTTTATTTCACACGATCACTCTCACCTATAAGAAAACAGGTCTAATTAGGAAATGCTTTCATATATGTAATTTTCACCGAGAATTAATCTTTTTAAGGAGATAATTACAAATAGGAGGGGCATTGAGTGGGATATTTAGTAATATATATATATGGAGAATATGGAAGATTTAATGATTAATAATAATAATGGTCCAATTTTTATGAAAAGATATGTTGATGATTATTGATTTTCAACAAGAGTCAAAGGCAAATAGATATGTATCTTGAGGAGATTAATAGGTTAGATAAAAATATATATAAAATTTACAGTAGAAAAAGAAAATGATAATAAGTTATTGTATTTGGATATTTTGTTAGAAAAATCATATAAAAATGGTAAATGCACAATAGAGACATCTGTATATAAAAAAACTAATGTAGTTGCAATATAACTAATTGGCATTCAAATATATATGTTAAATATAAAATAAGTAGTATAAATTCAAGAATATATAGAGCTTGGAATTATTGCTCAGATAAGGAAGATTATAGAAGACAGATAGAATTAATAATTAGAGTTTAGAGATAATGAATATCCAGAAAAAGTTGTAGAAGAAAATATAAGAAAATTGGAAAGAAATTTAATACAAGTAATGGGATAGTAAGTAAAAAAAATAAAATAAAATAGATAAAAATAAATATATAGGTATTAAAACTTATAATAACAATATTGTAAAAAGTATGAATAGAATAATTATTAGAATTAACAAAAAGTTTAATAATGTTATAAAATTTAAGATAGTGAATAAAAGAAGGAAGAATGTACTTAATATATTAGATAATAAGTATGTAAGAAAAGTAGAAAAAAACATAAATGGTGTATATAAAATTGAATGCAAATCATGTAAAAGTAAAAATATAAAAACTAATTATGTGGGAGAAACAAAGAACTCAATTTATACCAGATTAATTCAACATAAATATGATAAGAGATCACCTGTTTATTTGCATTCATTAGAAACAGGTCATAGGTTTGAAAAAGATTATATAAAAATGATTAATTACACAAATAATAGCAGGGATAGGAAAATTAAAGAAGCAATTTTGATTAAGAGTATAAAACCAAATCTTAATAGAGATTTCGGGGTAAGAACAATAATTTTATAAACAATTGTTAGTAATAATTAGAATTTGAAAAGGTTAAAAGAAAAAAGTTAAAGAAAATGACAATAGAGGGAGGGTTAAACAAATACAAATTTTGAATTTTATTGTCACTTGGGTTTTGGTAATAGAATCAATAAGAAGTAAGTAATTTTTTGTAATAAAAAAAAAATAATAATTTGTAATGTGGGTAAAGTTAATGGATAGAAATATTTAATAAAAATAAGACGATTAGAAGTTGATTTTATAATATAATAAAAATGATAATAATATGCATTAAATAGTAAAAGATGAAATACACAGGCTTATATATACCTGTGTCTATGTATGTAATAGACAGGGTATAAGCACAGACTTTCACATGACCCACCACTCTCCACACTATCTCATAACACTGATACACCTGAACACACATATGTCGAAAAGATAAATAATCACCAATATACGTATTTTATGCTAAACCAGCAACTTGTAGCATATATGTGTGTAGAGATGGTAATCTGGACTAACTGATGATTGCTGGTTTAGCATGAAATACGTATATTGGTGATTATTTATCTTTTTGACGTATGTGTGTTCAGGTGTATCAGTGTTATGAGATAGTGTGGAGAGTGGTGGGTCATGTGAAAGTCTGTGCTTATACCCTGTCTATTAAATAGTAAAATAAATGTTAAAAGTTATAATTATTATATTAAATAATATTTAAAAAATAAAATAAAGTGATATAAAAGAAATTAATATAAAATATTGATAAAATTATTTAGAAGATAAGGTAATAAAATGGGAAATGATTATTTATAAAGATCATATTAAAATGTATAATTTTGTTTATATTGTGTATTAATTATGTATATATGTGGATAAGTGTAATAATTGTATAATTATATATTTGAATATTGTAGCTCTGATGATGATTGCAGGGCAGTCGAAACTGTTAGTGTAATACAAATAATACAAATAAAAGTATTGATAAAGTGTCTAAGAAGGTGTAAATGGTATGATATCTTAAAAAGACCACTAATTGTGATTTCTGGTATTTATGTTAGCGTTTAGAATTAAATGGCAATAAATTAAATGAATATAAATTATACTTTTGCTCAGAACACTTTTCTTGCATTTATCTGGTGGTAATAACCATGTGCTTTTTGAATTTAATACCATACTCATTTCTGCAATCATTCATCTATGTAAACAGTTGTAATAAATAAAATTTTTGGAAGTATTTTTTTTTTTTTGTTATAATGGATAATAATGATTTTTCTTAAAATTACTGCAGACAATTCTATTCTTTTTATTTTTATTAATTGAAACAATAGAAGCATCCATTAAATCATGTGAAATAATTTCATGGGTCATTATATTTATAAAAACTTTTAAGAGTTTTAAAATTAGATATCATCACTATATATTAAAACTTCTTTAGGCATTTTATTGTGACTTGTAGCGTTTTCATTTTTAAAATACAAATAGCAGTTTCAATTTCAAACTAGATATATCTGCTTAAATCTATGTGAGTTTGATGAATAGCTCATGATCATCATTTTCAATTATTATTGATCCCCTGGTCTCCAAGTTTAATCCAGTTCATCCAGTCCACAGTGGTTCTTCTCCACATCACACCAACAAACTTCCTTATTTCATCCATCCACTCCTTTCTTGGGAATCCAGTTTAAGATGTCAACTATCCATTTATTCATCTCTTCTAGTAATATGTCCAATTCAGTTCTATTTCAATCTCTTAATTTTTTCAATAATGTCAGTGATATTTGTTTGCTCTATTACCCAAATATTTTGCTTTCAGTTTCTTATTACAACATATCATCTCTATATTTTTTTGAATAGTCTGAAGTCTCTGTATTATTTTTCTGTTATAAGAGTCATTAAAATATACCCATTAAAACTTTTAAACACAGGCTTTTATTCCTTTTGATATCAAGTATAATGGCGGGGAAAAGGAGTCTTATCGTATCTGCTGTACAAGGGCGCCACCAGCCTATTGGAACCTGGAAAATTTATATAGTAGGCAGATACTTAAGTTAAGATCCAATTTTATTTTATTATAGACCGTTAGCCCTTGCCACTAGCTCATGGAGCAGCAGAGATAATATATATTTTATTATAAAGAAAGATAATAAAAAATAAGAATAAGCCACTGCCAGATTATCAATACACAGAAACATTTATTTTGCACATATATAAAATTTAGAATTCAAGCACAAGTGCGTGTGCGGCGCAACTGCTCCCAAAAGCTGTAATATAAATACAAATAGCTAACTAAAAATATTAAAACAGCTGAGCGCTTTCAAAGGATCTTGCCTTCATAATCATAGCTTGCTTACGTTTAAATTTATGCAAATATGCTAATTCCATCTTTTTGATAGAGAAAAACACATGTCCTTCCTGTTTATGGCATCACTGTCGCGAGAGATAAATAAAGCCTCTTTGATCTTTCTTTTGAGGTCATGTCTCTCTCTACATACGATGGTAGGATTGTCCGGAATGCACTCATGGTGACTTGTGCACTGGTGCTGATAAAAAACTGAATAATTAGAAGGATCGTTGCGAGCTCTATTGTACGAATACCTGTGTTGTGCCAATCGTGTGGCCAGAGATGCCCTGCTTTCCCCATAATATGTGCCTTTGCAATGGTTATTTGGACAAGCAATGTTATATACTGTATGGGGGGTCTGTAACAGTGGAGTTTGATCTTTGGTATTGTTAATTAGATTGTTAGAATTTGGAGGGGTTAAGACACTCACCAACAAGTCAAATACCTTGATGTCAAAATAAAAAGAGAAAATAACCACTGCCATTATAGCATGGCCATCAAACCGTTGGAAATCAGATGCCATACACACCCCCAATCTCACACACCCACAGCACATAAATTATCGGGTCTAGCATCTTTTTTGCATAGAAACAGATTGTTGTGTAAAATCGAGGCAGATGCAAAAACAAATGTAGCAGAATATAGAAATGATCTACTGAATTTAGGCTTCAGACAATCCATCATCGACAAAAAAATCTCACACATTCAGAATAAACCTCTCAACTCTCACGCCACACAGGATAAACCCAGGTTATTACTTCCATACATACCCAACTTACACAAGAAACTACATTCCATCTTTAACAACAAATATCAGCTCTGTTTTCGAACCCCTCCAAATTCTAACAATCTAATTAACAATACCAAAGATCAAACTCCACTGTTACAGACCCCCCATACAGTATATAACATTGCTTGTCCAAATAACCATTGCAAAGGCACATATTATGGGGAAAGCAGGGCATCTCTGGCCACACGATTGGCACAACACAGGTATTCGTACAATAGAGCTCGCAACGATCCTTCTAATTATTCAGTTTTTTATCAGCACCAGTGCACAAGTCACCATGAGTGCATTCCAGACAATCCTACCATCGTATATAGAGAGAGACATGACCTCAAAAGAAAGATCAAAGAGGCTTTATTTATCTCTCGCGACAGCGATGCCATAAACAGGAAGGACACGTGTTTTTCTCTATCAAAAAGATGGAATTAGCATATTTGCATAAATTTAAACGTAAGCAAGCTATGATTATGAAGGCAAGATCCTTTGAAAGCGCTCAGCTGTTTTAATATTTTTAGTTAGCTATTTGTATTTATATTACAGCTTTTGGGAGCAGTTGCGCCGCACACGCACTTGTGCTTGAATACATACATTTCCCAAAAGTAAAATTATTTGACTTAATAAAATTTAGAATATTTACTTTTGTATAACTTTAGAATTTGATTTACATTTTAACTTTTGATTTTATAAGTTTGCACAAATGAATTTATTTTTATTTTATTGGAGTATTGAGTATGGATAGACTACATAGATTGCACTCGAAAAAGAAAATTTTCTATATCCCTTATTTAACCCTAAGCCAAACGTTCGCAATCAAACTGATACCATTCTACCTGATATATCGATGTATTCAGTGCAGCATGGCTACGACAGCACAATACCGCACTGTCAGAAATAAATATCTGAACAGCATGGTTATCGAGAAGAATTATCTCTTGTCCAGTACAGGAATACTTCGTCTGTCTGGCGAGACGAACAATAAAAAAAAAAAAAACTCCATAGGAAGGGATTGCGGTCCTTTTTGCCGTCTTACTATCCCATTCCATAGGCTAAAGGGGTGATCCAAGGAGCAGGAATACCGTCTGGTTCCGATGGTCAGTAGGAAAGGCGTCTTATTTTGCCCAAGTGTGGTGTATAATGTGATCCTGCACGTAGCGGATCTTCATGCTACATTTACTAATTACACCAATACATCCAATCTATTGACCCAATTTAACTGCGAAACAAATCTCAAGATTTACCCTCCCTTAAATTAACCTAACTTTAGAATCTATGCGCTCATTCATGCCCAACTTAAATTTAACATGATATAAAAGTTTAGTTCAACAGAAGAAAAAAAAAATCATAATAAACATTTAAAAGAACAAAAAAAAAATAAAATAAATGGAAATGATTTTAAATAAAATACATTCAATAAAAATAATTATTAATAAATGATTTAGTTTGGTCAGATAGGAATTTCTACTTCTATTTAAATATTGGAAATATTTATACTTAAAGTTCATGAATTATATATATATAGTTCTTACAGTTTAAAAGTCCATCCTTAATGGTTGCTTGTAATTTGGATCCAGTGTTAATTCCCACGATGTCCTGGGGGAGACTGGTATGCTGTTTGCCGTTCTATTGGTATTCATCCGGAGGTCCTGTGCTGTAGCTGGTATAATTCTTTGCAGGACCCTGATGTCCGCAATATAGGAAAATGATATTACATTACTTTTTTTAGAAAAACTGAAAGGATTGAAAGTGTGTCTTTTCAATCCTTTCTCCTTCAACTCTCCCGGACTTAACGCATATAGCACACCCCATAAATTATTTCCAATCTTTTCCTTTTTATATTAAAATTGCGGATTGACTGGACGTGACATCATGATGATGATGATCCTTTCATTGTGTTCCATTTTCTGAGGGATTTTTTTATTGGCTATTCTGTTCTTATTGTTTTTCTATCCTATCTGACCTTTAATTATAAATTTTGAGATGCCCAAAGGCTAGTTTACTTAAGACTAATTAAAAATAATCATTTCCAATTTTAGCCTTTTTACACAATAGAATTAATTAAATTTGTACGTTCTTAAAGATATATTTCTCTTAAATTAAGTTTTTGTTGAAAATTTAGTTTTAAAATACTTTTTTTTTTTAATAAAGTTTTCTTTTAATAATTTTCCATCTGTGTGATTTTTTATATATACATACGAGTATAGATGACTTTTAATTTTCAATTTTTAATTCTTAAAAAAGTTTTTATTTGCAAACTTTTTATTTTTAATTTCTAATTTTACTTATTATAATAATGTAACAGCACATATGCCCGTTACACAAGTCAATTCTAGTAAAAGCATTCCATTCAGTTTAATTCTATGATTAATTTTATCCATTGTATTTCTATCTGTATTAATAGTTAACCACAATATTTATAGTTGTTAATTTCTTTTAATTCATGATTGTCAATCTATTTTTTTTTTTTTTTTTTGAGAAAGCCATTGAACATTACTTTAGTTTTTTAGTATTTATCTTTAGTCTATCTTTTCTTTTACTTTCATCTAATAATCCTTACAACATTTATGAAGCTCTGAAGAATTATTTGCAAAAAAACAATTACAGCATCTGCAAAATTAGATGATTTAATTAATGTCTATGAATCTTTATTTTCTTACTTTCCTATTTTAATCCATAACATACTTCTTATAAAATTGCTCGGAGATATGGAACTCTTTACTATACAGTTTTATTAATAATCTTGATTTTATAATAGTGTAATAATCAATATTTTATTTTGATAAATATTCTTCTGAATAAGACAATAGAATGGTTCAAAGCTTTAATCACTAAAAATGCATACGGATTCAAATATTTTTTCATAATCTATAAATTTAAAGTATAATGACAACTCATTTTCATTGTTTTTTTTTTTATAATATCTCTTAATACTTGGATATAATCCACTGCTCTAAAACCATTTAAATTCGCAAATGCTTTTGGTTGATTTTATATATGTAATTCAAAACAATTATCTGAATTCTTGTTGTATTATTCAGAAAATAATCACAATATTGTCTCTGTCTATTGGAAATAATCTCATTACATAAAAAGTGCCACCATTGATTTAATGTAATTATGACATTATTTTTTTTCAGATTCCACATATTATGTTCAATATGTCAAAAAAAAAAGAGAAAGAATTAAAAAATTTTAAATGACCATGACCAATGAATGACTATATTTCTATTATAATTTTAATCTATCAATCATTTTCAAATCCTGTTAGTCACTAAACATCTGCCTTCATGATTCACTCCAGTTAATGGGAATTCTATTTGAAACTTTTCACTGATTTGCCAATGAAATATATTTCATTATATTGCAAAAATAATAAAACATTGTTAAGAGAAAAAGAAAATAGAGAGTTATAAGGGGAAGATGTTTAAATATTTTTTTGTCATCAAGAATGATTCAGTAAGATTATAAATGTTTTAGAATCTTGTAACGTTTTTATGCTGTGATATATATGATTTGTGATATATATGATTCTTAGCAGATTCATTATATTTACTTATTATTTGTTTGAATTATTGAAAAGATGGAAGTGGGGGAGGGTTTCATCTAAATTTGTAGTATATCTAACTAATATACTGACCCATTTATTATAAATGAATCTTAAATGCATTGGAAAAATTTCATCACCATATGCTAATATTCTGAAAATATGATGGCAATGTCATATGACTAATTTGTATGTTTTTCAGCTTTCTAAATATGATGTTGACTATATTTATAAAGGCTCTCTTTATTGAATTAGGTATGCCATTTATGTGAAGAATAACACTTTCTAAAACAGCATTTTATGATAAATTTATGCATAGTTTTTATAAGGAGATAGATCGTGTCTATGTAATAAAATATATTTTACAATCATTGTAAAGAGGTATAATATGAATTGCTTTTATTAGGAGAATATGCCTGAAGATAAAATGTATTGGGAATTAGACAAATTGTTAAATTCTTTTAGAGTCAAACTATGCTATAGGAGATATTAAAGGATAACATTGCAAAATATTATGATAATTTATGACATATGTGGTATATTTATGGTTTATGGATTGACTAATATGTGTGAAAAACTTGTTTTTTGGTTTTTTTAATTATCTGGAACATTTATTTATAGATTGCTGTTTTAATGATGATATATATATATAAATAATAGAAAGATTTGGTGGTACTAAATTTAAAAAGTGTAATATATTTTATATGTTATCAATTCTAATATTATAAAGTAAAATAAATATTCTAAACTCTCATAGATGTATTTATTTCATTATGACCAAACTGCCAATTTGTGCTCGAGTTTAAGACAAACATTTTCAGTGATAACATAATAGTATGTCTATTTGTAATTAATATAATTGGTAGCAATGTAGCTGTGCCAAAATATATTATCTATTTGTGTTTGGATTGTTTACATTATGATAGTGGATGGTTAATATTCACAATTTTCTTTATTGTACTTTGAATATAGATAGCATGATAGAGTGGTAAGAATTCTTTTATTATTTATGACAAATAGTCTTAGATTTGTATATATATATATGCATGTATGCATTATCATAATGTAAAATGCAGTCAAGTTCTTATAGGACATATATTATTCGAGATAACCAAAGCACTGCTTTTATCAAATATGTTAGAGTTTAAAACAGCCATTTTTATGCAAACATAATAATAAATCCATTGGTAATTTGTCTGTATCTAATTTATATATATGAGAATTTGGATTCTTTATGTTATAGTAATAGTTGGTTATGTTTGCAATATATTATAATTTGAATTTAACTCTGTAAAAGATGGTCATAATTCTGTTATTTTAAAATATTGTTTCAACAAATATAAAACACATTAAATCAAATTTCTATAAAAATTTTCTTACAATAAAAAGTGCAAATATAATATTTAAATAATAGTATTTGTATCATTATATGTTGTTTATTTTGATATTATACATATTTGCACCATTGTTTATTTTAAAGTCATTTAAGTTGCCAATTAAGCGATTATTTCTGCCATATGTCATTGAATCTGTTCTATAAGTTATATAAATTGTAAGATTACTTTACATTTTGTATTAAGTTGATCTATATAGTGTTTAATCATCATTATTAAACTAATTAAGTAACTGATGAAATTTTTCCTATGGATATCCAAATCCTATGTTAAAAGTTTTGTTATGTTGACTTAAAAAAAAAATTATTAATAATTATTAACATCATTATTGTAACCATTGTTTTGTAAAGTTTCATCGTATTTGTAAAATATGTGTTGCATATAAAAGAATTTAGATTTCGTGTTTGCTTAAGAAATTGGCAATTTGAAAAATATATTGAAAACACTAACTGGAGAATGAAAAAATTGATCTTAAAGAAGTAATTGCATTTTATTTTATAGTTGAATGAGTTACTTTCTTAAAAAAAAAAATTATTGCAATAATGAAATTTTACAAATTTCCTAATTTCTGTCAGAAATGATGGTTTAAAAATAATTTTTAATATTTTGTAAGATTTTTTGTTAAGAAATTTTTGTTTGTATTTAAGGGCTTCTCATAATTTCATCAGAATTACAGTTATTCATAGCCATATTCTTGCAATTATCTGTGAAGTCGTTGGTTGGATATATTTTGTTGCATGGTCAGTTTCATTCTATCCGCAAATATTTGAAAACTGGCGAAGAAAAAGGTAATTAATTATTAAGGCATTCATCTTTAATGAATTTTAAATATATTATTAAGAAATGCAATGTTCTAATAAGCCCTTGTGTATATGTTTTTATACTAGATTATAATATTTATCTTTTTTTTTAATCATAGCAAATATTTATATTAATTAATAAAATAATAGTTCTTCAATTATCTGCTGAATTTTAATCCTTTCAAGTGATTTTATATATGATATACTTACAGATTTGTTATGTACATATTTATCTTCATGTTTGTGAAATATTGCTTTTGTTTTAGAACTTTATTAGTTGTTTTTTTCAAAATTTTATTGATTTTCTAGTTTATTTTTGAATAAGCATTAAATTATTTTTTATGTATAATACTGTGTTTTTATTTTTAGGGATTGAGTTTGTAGTCTTTTTAATGTCATTTTTATTGAATTTGTAATTTTTCAATATATTAAGAAGTTTATTTGCATTATTGATGATATACTACTTTATTTTTGAAGTTGTAATATTTTTTTTCTAAAATTTTTCTAATTTATATTTAATTTCAATTAAGTTTTTAAGTAATATACATTAATATTAGATTTTTTTTTTTTTAAAAAAATAAAAATTATATATTCTGCTATGGAATTTTTGAAATTTGATTAGAATATCCATTTTGGTTTTAAGCAAAAATAACAAAAGTTTCTATTAATCAGAACAGTAATTTTTACTTAACTTATTTTTTAGTTAATTTTTTTTTGTTGAAATATTTGCCCCATTTTTAGGTATAAATAACTTTCCTATTTTACCATTCATGATTCATACATATTTATTAGGCATTATAGCGAAACTTCTTTTTTCTATTGCTAATTTTATTGTTTAAATGTACAGGTGATAAACCTTTTTTATTTTAGTTTTGCAGCCTTACTTATATTTATTTTTTTCTATGAAAAAATTATTATATATTTTGACTTCTATTTAAAATTTTTTAATAAACATTTCAATTTATTTGTTTTTATTTTAAATTTTCCAGCAAATAACTCAATTTATTCTTTCTAATGCTCTTTTCTAAAGATCCAAATTTAATTGAGAAATTGTTTTTACAATTTGGTAGTAAATAGTTTACAAAGTTTATTACTATTTAAATTAGATTAGGTTGGGATAGTGTTGATAATGAGAAATTATAAAATAAAATGTTTTATTAATGGCAAATTAAGATGGAATGTGTATAGATGTAAAAGATTATTGAAAAGGGATGATTACATTTGAAAAAAAAAAGAAAGAATGGTTTTATTGCTTATGAGATTCTAAAAAGTTTGAGTACTGGAAATGTGAGAGCTTGAATAATGATTCATAAATTTTGACTTCCAGAATCTGCCACTTTATTTTGGCTCTAAATATGCAAGGAGTTAAATTTAATGTTTGACGGAGACACATTTTTATTATAATTGATTTTTGAAATTTTTTTAAAGTAAAAAATATATGAATTGGGATGATCATGAAAATGAAATTGTTATGAAGAAACATAATAAAATAAAAATGATTGTTGGGGAAAGGGAAATAGAAAGAGATTAATAGATTTAAAAATGAAGTTATTAAAGTATAGAAAAATAAAAGACAATAACTAAAAGTATAAGGATTGAGTTTTTAAATATGCAGTGACAATGTATAATTGAATATTTTATGGGGAAAGATTTAAACAAAATGAAGATAGAAGAAAGAAATAGAAATTAATTTTATGCTATGTTTAGATACTGATGAAATATGAAATCTATCTGTCATGGATCACATATCAATACTAAGGAAAAAATTCTAATTTGAAATAAAATATACATATTTATATTGCATGAAAATAATTCATTTAGCAAAAAAAATCCATGGCAATGAGTGAAAAACATTGATGTAACAACAAATTCAATACGGATTGAATAGGTATTGTTTCATATTTTGTGTAATAAATAAAAACTTGTTTTATTTATAGAAAAATTAAAATAACGTAGAGATTTTTTTGAAAATAATTTTATTTAGCTAAGAAATAACATCAACAGTTGTAAATATAATAAAATAAAAACATGGAATTAATATGTTTAGCAGTCAAATTAATTCAGACTGGATAAGCCTTGTTCATATTTTGAGTAATAAATAAAACATTTTATTTATGGTAAAAATGAAAATAAAATTGCCATCACATATTTTTTTTATATGTTGCAGAGTTTGTTAAAATATTTATATTCATTTAGCATTGGTTTGATTGTTAAATATATTGTTTTTATTTATTACATTTAATGCTGTAAATTACTTGTAAGTTGCTAAAATATATATTATTTTCATTTTCTTGTAAATGTAGCATTTATTATGCAAAATATGACTTATTCAATCTGTATACATTTGGTTGTTAAATATATTATTTTCGTGTTTTTATTTATTATCACTGACTGTCATAAGCAATCCATATATTTTTATTTTCCTGTAAATGGAGTATTTTTTTTTTTCTGTAAAATATGAAACAAAATTCATTTATTCTGTATTGATTTGATTGCTAAATATATGGTGTTAATGTTTTTATTGTTCTTACCATTATGGATTTTATTTCTAATCAATTAGTTTCTTTCTTTGATTATCGATTGGTATATAATATGTGACTCTTTATGGTGGGCATACATCTTAATCGGTATCAATTTTATTACAATATATATATAAGTTAGAAAAATATATAGATTTAGTTTTTTGGTCAAAGCGTTGTTGGATTATGTGGCTCCAGAAGAAAAAGAAAATATTATTTGGAATAAAATCATTTATAGTTATCTGATAAATGATATTAATATTTTTAAGAAAAAAGATATCAATGTAATTGTATTAGGAAATTTTAATAAGCATATACGGGAAATAGATATTTAAAAAGTAAAAATACAGTATAAATTCAGATATAGAAATTGCCAATTTATTAAAACAATACGAGAATAATTGTATATAGTTAAACAATCAGAAATATTCTGTTAATTATATTTTAATAAACAAAATAAATTAAAATATCAAAAATTAAGTTTTTGATGAAGTAAATTATGTCTAAATGGTTATATTTTTTAATAGAAATTGGAAGTAAACAGAAGCAAGATAAAATAGGTGTAAATAAAATTAAAAATCATAGATAATATATAAATTATGAAGATGAATTTAAAAAATATGAAATTTTGGAAAGGAAATGATAAATATTAATGTATTGAATTATAAAGTGATATAAAACAATAAGAAAGTAATAAGTTTATGTGGGGATAAAAAATATTAATAAAAAAGAAAACAAATCAAAATGAAAAGAGAATTTAATGATAAATTAAAAAAGAAAAAGTTGTATTAAGAAATTGATAATGTTTTTTATGGATCGATATACGATATAAGTAGAATATTGCAGTAAGAAATAGCTGTATCAGACCCTATGCACAATGAAACATTGTGTTATACCTATGAATTCTTTATAGCTATGGATAAGATAAAAAAAATGGAAACATAACTTGTGGGAGGGGGGGTATATAAACAACAGATAAAGCTATACAAGAAGAAATGGGATGGGTATTATTTCATATAAGAAATGTCAAGAAAATTTTTTAAATGTTTTCAAGAAAGTTTATGAATGAAAACAATTGATAAAATGATTTTTAATTGGTTTAATTGGAAGAGTTGTAGGACAAATTGATTGAAGAGATTTTGTTTCAGTATATGTATATGAAAATTGAGTTGAGCATTCTTATAGAATAGTAGATATACAATATACTATGGATTATGATAAAAGGGTAGACAGATAAGTAAATAAAAAAGGGAAAATGTTATGGAAATTAAAAATATGCACTAAAAAGATAGCATAGTCTCAAAATAAGGTCACCATTGAAGCTGAAGATATTTTTGATAACAATAGAGGAAGTAATTTATTATTTAAGGCTAGAACAGGAAGTTTAGAGACAATGTGGCCGAAAATGCTGACTATTTATTAATTCTTAAAATGTAATATTTAGTCAAGATAGAGAGGTTATGATAAAATTAAGGGGTATATATAATTAGGCGAAAAGATTATAATATAAACAGTTGATGGGGTTATTTTTAGGAAGGGTGATAAAATAATTAAGAAAATTTAAATAAAGTAGAGAAAATAAAAAAGTGGAGAAAAGATTTACATTTATTATAAAATAGTAAAGAAAATTAATGAGTTTTTGAACAATAATATAGAAGCAATAATTAAGAATAAGAGTTTTGTTAATATGTTATATAACTATAGTTGCCAACTCTTAAGAATGACTAGATAAGGAATAGCTGCAATATATTACATCCCATGTGTTTGAATAAAAGGAATTGTCAGATAGAAGTAGTGGAATTATTACCAATGTTTAATAGTGAAGTAAATAAGGATTTGTAGGATTATTTTGATAATAAAATCATGTGATAAGTTTAAATCTTTTTTCCACTTATTAAAATTTTCCAGTATTTTATTTCTAATTTTTCGATTATTTATCATGTTGAAAACAATTTCATCGACTTTTTTGATTTCATTATTAATTCTCCCCCTCTGTTTTATTGTATCATTAATTTTTTTAGATATATATATAGGATATGTTCATCTGAAATAAATATGTATTAAAAATACTGGGCTGCTTTTATTATTGAAGGTGAATACTTTTAATTGAATGCCTCATGCAGCAGAATATATATTTCTTCCCATTTCCAATCTGAAAAAATCAAGATACAATAACTTAATATAATTTTGAATGAAATTATATTATTCAAGTAAATTTTTTAGTCTATAAAAAAACAAATGGTTTGAACATGAAATGCTTTTATTTTTTTCCATTTTTTGTTTTAGTAATAAACTGTTAATTGACTAGCAAAATGTAATTTAAAAATAAAATATTGTTTTCTGTACTAATTAGTGTTTAAAATGTTAAAAGAAAAAAAAAGTATTACATTTGCATATCTGTTTTGTTACAATTTTATAAATGTCAGAAATAACAATGTTTGTGTGAAATGATTTCTATTCACAGTATTTATAACAACAAAAAACTATCTTCATTTAGTTGTTAATATTAACGTTATGCTTTTTTTAATATTTATTCTTAAAGAAAATTTTAATTTTATAATATAAAATAATTACAATTTTAGCTACTGAATTCTTTAATTTTATTTTAGAAAAAGATTAGTAATTATTTTGAAAATCTATTATTGTACTTTATGAAAGTGCGAAGTTAATTAGAGGCTTCCAGATATGTATTATCACACTGAGTTGATTTAAAATTATTTGCCATTGTCATATGTGTAACTTCTTTGAATTTCTTTTTTATCCAATATTTTAGTATTTTCCAAATTGAACATATTTTCATTAGTCCATACATAGCCCATTACTATAGACAGATCTGTTTTTCTCTTTTAATCATTAGTTTGTTTTTTCAATCGCTGTTCAACAGGGTGATAGGTTTCACCGATATAGTTCCTTCCACAGTCACATGGTGTTTCATAGAACTTTTGTTTTTCAGCATTTCCAGTTTTAGAATTCCCCGAAGTGTGGCATGGCTTTGGAAAGTTGTTCTAATGTTATATTGACTGCAGATTTTCTTTAATTTGTCTGCCATTCCTGGTATGCATGGATACACTACAGTACCAATAATTATTTTTCCTTTTGGTGTCTCATTTTGTTGTCTAATAAAGTTTGATGTCAGCTGAAGGATTACCATTTTTCATGAGCATTTGTTCTATGTAATTTTTTTTATTTTCCAAATCAATATATAAAAAAAAAAAATTGGAGAGATCATGAGAATTTGAATCAACCCTCTTAGATAAGCATATGAAATTTCTTCTGACTGTTGCCTTTGACAGAATAGCTCAGTTGGTTAGAGTGTTACCTTAAAATTCAATATTCAAGAATGTAAAGGTGAAAGTTCAATTCCTATGTTAATATTGTCACTAGTTAGGCCAGCGATACCTGAAGAAGAGTGGGGAATAATATTACTGGAAGTGTTGTGTAATTACTTATCTGTGTTGTCTATTTGCGTATTAATACTAACAAGTTGTTTGTATTTGAAAAGTTTAAATAAAGTTTGAAATTTTCTTGAGATTTAATATTTAATAATAGATAATGGAAATAGTCCAACATATTGCGTCTGATAATTTCTGACCTTTTTTGAAATCATCTTTTTTAAATATCAATATTACTGCATTTTTTCCAATCAGCACATTTTTAGTATTTAGACATTTAATATATAGTTTTGTCAACAATTACAGTTCCATTATTTTTTAGAACTTTTTCTTTATTCATAGATTTAATTGTATGTTTCACTTTTTAATTTAAAATGATTGGCCAATTCAGAAAAGGAAGTAATTTTTTTATAGAACTCTTTCAAACATTTCATGATATCATCCTTTTTTTTTTTTTTAGTATTAGTTCTACCTTTTTTTTTTAATGTTGAAATAACTTTTCTTTCAGTATTATTATTTTTTATTTTTGAAACTTTTATTTTCTTCTATAGTTTTCTTTGTCAATTTATTTTTATTTTTTGTCATTATTAATTCTTTTTCTTATTATTTTCAGGTAACTCCAGATATTCAGTTCTTCTTAATGAATCATTTAAAAATATTTTCACATTCCTTTTTTCCTTCATATATTTATCATGTCTCAGTTGATAATTTATTGATAAATTGATTCTTTTTTTTTTGTAAATTTTATCTTTGTGCAGTTCTTAGTGTAGTATCTTCTTGTTAATTTTAGATAAGTTTGAACTATCTTTAAAATCTATAAAATTTTTTAAAATAATTAGCAAGATGTAATTCAAATTGATTAGAACAATTCTGAAGGTTGGAAACATCAGCTCTTTAATTTTGGATTAACATATATCTTATATTTTACTAATCAATGATCACTTCCTCCTATATTGAATCTATTAAGAATATTAATGTTAGTTAAAATATAACTCAATTCTACTGCATTTTCATTTGGATGTTTCCATGTTTATTTCTATTTAATATTTTTTTTTCAAAGAGATAATTTATAATATAAATTTTTCTTTTTCTGCAGATTCAACAAGTATGTGTCGTTTCATTTCTGTAACCATAGCCAAATTTATCTACCACACTTTTATCTTTCTATCATTTTCCATTTCTGGTAATAAAGTCTGCCATGATAATTTTAAAATGTAGTTGTTGTGATCAAAAGCATTTCAGTATATCTATATAAAAATCGTTATTTCTTTATCACTATGAAAACTTGTTGGAGCATAATGTGAATGCTCTGGAGTTAATATCTTACATTAAGTTGAATGAATAATCTTGTTACCCTTTCAGATTTACCATCATTTTCTGCACTGTTGTTCTTCCACTTTTTGTTGATAATAAATGTTACTCCACTTGTGCTTCCAATACTTATATCTTTATAGTAAACCATATATCCATTTTTAAAATAAATTGTCTCTTTACCTTTTCTTTTGATTTCATAATTTCCAACAATGTTCCATTTAATATTAGATTTTTTAATTCATGTAATCTTCCTTCACTTGAAAGCGATCTGCAGTTATACATAAAATAAATAAAAGATCATTAATTGGCAGCCTGAATCTGCAAACAGGAAATTTTTAGTATTTTCTGCTTTTGGGCATCAATTTTTGCTGATGATTTTATATTTCCTGGGAATAGGAGATATATAATTATGTAATTTTATCTGTTCTGATTATAAATATCTAAAAATGATCATTCACACGTATTCATCGTAGCTTTAAGTAAACTCAACTAATGCTTCATTTAAGAATTAACAGGCAACTGAGAAGAAAGACCAATGTTTCTTGAGCTTAAACTTAGAATATAAAGCCAATAAATTTATCACACTGATTGATGTTGATTAAACAGTCTATTAAGTTCATTAATCCTGTGAATAATTACATAGTAAAAAATAGCTGCAATGATGTTATGTCTAAAACTTTGAGAAATATGTTAAACATGATAATATGAGGATTATAGTGTTATTGAGATACACCATTGTATAAGTGAAACTTCAGATTCCATCATATTTATTATAATTTTCACTGACAGCTTAGCAAATAAGACTGACAAACATGTTTTTAGTCTAGTTTTTTTTAGTTATTAGTTGTAAATAATAAATAAAACAGTGTTTATGGAAAAATATTTATATAAATAAATTAATTAGGAGGAATGTTTTTTAAGTAGTTTATTCAGTAGTAAGTTTGCTTACTATCTGTGAAAAAGATTCAAGAATTGCTTTCTGTCAGAGGATATTTAAAAAACCAAAATCTTCGCTAACTTATATCCATTTACAATCCTATTAACAATTAAAAACAAAAAATTAAAAACTCGAGGGCAAAGCATATGATTTAATAAAGTATGGAGCCATTTACCAGCAAAATCTATTCGATTATTAAACCATTATCATAAGCAAACCTTTAAAAAATTCATGGGACTGTCAAGATTCTTAAGTTTATTATCAAGATAATGAGCAGAGAAGGATTTTGATAGCTTCATCATGAATAAATAAATAAATAAATTATTAAGAATTTCACCATCAATGAAATTAGAAAATTTTAAGATTGAGTGGAGTGGCTTGGTTCATGAGCTCATATACTTGTTGCACATCATGAATAGCACCTTGATTCAAAGTTGAGGGTAAAAGTAAATGCTTATAACCAGCAATAAAATTGAATTTTATTATTGAGAAGTTAAAAAATTCAAAACAACAAAAAACAGTATTTTATCAGCAACTAGTCAAATTTAATTACAATAGAGAAATTGACTGTCTTATTTTTTTGCTATTCTGCATGAATTATTATCTGTATTTTATGTATTTATATAAATATTTTATGTAGAATTCTTTACTCATTGAGTTTATATGTATATATATATATATTTTCAGTGTTGTTGGATTAAGTTTTGATTTTCTTGCTCTGAATATAACTGGCTTTTTCTCTTATGGATTATTCAATGTTGCATTGTTTTGGATTCCTTTAGTTCAGGTTAGTAGAAAAATAGATTTATTTTTTACTATCATTGAAACTAGACTTATGATATCATAAATAATACAGTTAGACATTTTATTTTATCTAAATAAAACTATTGATTATAAATTAGCATTATTGAAAAAAAAAGTTATTTTATATAAAAATAAGTTAATTTTTTACAGTATTCATACATTTATATATAAAAGAAACACACACACAAATCTATGTAATATAATTAAAAAGGGTCTGGACAAAATCTGACAATACATTAATTATTTAATGTTATTAATTAAAGAAGTTTGGAAAATGTCCTTTTTCATTGTAATCTATCAGATATAACTAAGGTCTAATACCAACATAAGTTAGTAAAATTCAAAAGTTTTGACTCGCTAATTATTTAACATAAATGAAAATTTTCATTTGTATTTGAATATATATTTTAACACTTTGATACTACATAAATGAATGATAAAGGATCTTTTATCATAAACAATGCTGTAATTATCAAAAAGAAATGCAGTCCTGCTTTTTAAATCCAATTCATCAAATAACCAAAAGAATTAACTAGTTAAATAAATTATAAATTGACTGACCCCACAGATTCATTGTTAATCTTAGACTATGTGCATAATGATATTAAACAATAATCTTCTAGTTGTTTTTTTTATTTATGCTTTTTAATATGAAATATACTAATTACACATCTGGTTTTATGTATTCATAATATTATCACTAACTGAACATTAAACAAGTATCATGGAAAGCACATACTTGTTTGTTTATATTTGTGGATCGAGAAATACATTTTCAAAGTAGATACTGTACATAAATAATAATAAAGTGAAATGCATTAGCATATTATTCATTATTTTCTTATTAAAATTTCACATAATGAATTATTTTCTTTTTGCTTAAATGGTTACTAAATAAACTATTTTTCATTTGCATATATTATTATATTTTCTTGATGTAAATATTGATATCAATAAACAGAAATGACATTATAATTTGACAGTTGCAAGATGTTAGTAAATCTGCATACAGCTTGATCAAGTCAAAATAAAAATTATCAATAAATGAGAAGTAAATGACTATTATATAATTAATCTTTGTGAAATATATTGCTTGTTGATTTGGTGATTGTTTTGACTAAATGCATGAACTAATGGCAAATGTATAAGAAGCCATAGTAGATGGAATTAATTGTTCCAGTATATCAAATCAGAAAATTGATGATGATTCTGTTTTTAGATATTTTTTCTTTTAGTATTTTCAAAAACTTTAAAGAAAAAGAGAATTTATTTATTTCTGCTTTACAAAAAAATTTTTCTATTGTTGCAGCTAAATGATAAAAGGATTTTTACTAAAATGAATATGATATTAGAAATTAGACAGTGTCAGCTTATTGAAACTTCATTTTCACAAGTCAGATTTCTTATTAAAATTCAATAATTATGAATTCAATGTGGTGGAGTCACAGTTCTATTGACTTAAGATTAAAAATTAAATGATAGGAAAATAGGATTAATGTTTAATTGGAGTATAATATATTTGTACATTCACTGTTAGATATTTAGCATTTACTTCATAGTAATACTGACTATGAAATAATTTTTAATTGGGTAATGAAAACTAGAATTTAGTTCATATTTTTTATTTTTACAAAAAAGCTAAATTTAAAATTAATGTAGGTAATTATTAACAATTTGTTGATTGTCTAGGAATATTGAAGATTTTAAAGTTTTGTTGATATAAAATTTTACCATTTACATACCCAGCTTATTCCATTAACATAAGGATTGGTTTTTTTTATTAGTAGATTAGTGTGAGTACTGGTGTTTATTTAAACTGTAATTATTTAAAGAAACACAAAAAAGGCTTATTTTGATTTATATGCAAGTAAGATAAAGAGCATTCTCAATGTTGGTGAAAAACAATAGATATTGATTTTAATGATGCGGATCAAATGGTATTTGATTTATCAGCTGCAAAAATAATGACTAATAAATAAGATATTAGTTATTTAATTGAATGTGAACTTATAAGATGGCCTACATTATAATTAATAACTGTTAGTATTTTTTTAGGTAGTCAGTCAGCAAGTAGATATTAAAATCACACTAATTGTCCATAATGAAAAATAAAATATATGCTACAAAAAAGATTTGTGTAAGTGAAAAAAAAAAGATAATTGATATTGATGACATAAATTTTATTACTTTTGGGTATATCATTTAACAGTTAGAAAATGATTTTAAATATACTCTAGATATGACCCCTTTCCCCCAATTCATACACATACTTTTTGTTTTTGCAGTCTCAAACTGTTATGCTTTTGAATAAAGTCTGCAAAAAGAGAAAGAAAATCAATGGAATATTAAAAACCGTTGGATCATTTTAGAATTCCTGTAATATCTATAACTCAGTAAAAATTTTGTTTAATACAGAACTTTAACAATTAGAATAGATGGAATAATATAATTAGAGATTGAAGACATTTTTTCTTTTATATTATATAATACAATTATAAACTATAAATAATATGTTGATTATTGATTTAATAATTAATTTAACAATTTTTTCTGCATCTGGTAAATTTATATTACAATTGCTTTTTTTTTTATGGTAAAATCACCATTTATTTAGTCAACCATAATTATCCTGGAAATTTCACCATTTAATATTGGCTAGATACATTTTTAATAATTAGTAATAGGTGACTAGTTAGATTGGAATAATTCAGCTATATGAAACAATCTCAAGATGTAGCTATGCTTCCAATTGTAATGGAGTTTAGATGCAGTCTCAAAATTTTATGCTTTTGAATAAAGTCTGCAAAAAGAGAAAGAAAATCAATGGGTTATTAAAAAACATTAGATCTTTAAAATCGTTTTAGAATTCCTGTACAACTATAACTCAGTAAAAATTTTATTTGATACAAAAGTTTAACAATTAGAATAGATGGAGTAATATAATTAGAGATTGAAGACTTTTTTTTTTTTGTAATATTATATAATACAATTATAAATAATGTGTTGCTTATTGATTCAATAATTAATTTAACAATTTTTTCTGAATCTGGTAAAACCATATTACAATTGCTTTTTTTTTTTATGGTAAAATCACCATTTATTTAGTCAACCATAATTATTCTAGGAATTTTATTTAATATTGGCTAGATTCATTTTGCCCAACTAGTAATAGATAACTAGTTAGATTGAAATAATTCATCTGCATGAAACAATCCCAAGATGTAGTTATGCTTCAAATCCTAATTAGCTTGGAGAGTCAAATTAACTGTCTTCATGATTATTGCAAATATATCAAAACACAATCTAATTTTTTTTTTTTGTTTAATCAAATAAAAAAGATAATTAGAAAAAGTTAAGAAAATTTTCAAGTTTTAGAAATGTGAATTTTGATTGTGGACGAATGTGATTTTATGTAACATTTTGGATAAATAAGATTTAAATGACATAAATAATAGAACCTTTAGTTTTATAAATCCTGTAGCTATAAAAATGATAATACCCTTTGTCATAAATACAAAATAATTTAATAATGAATTCAAGGTATTTTGGAGTAAAAAGGTAAAAAAAAATATATCTAGCTATTTTTAGCTATGAGTAATGATTTCAGAGTAATTGAGGTTAGTCAAATAGCTACTCTGACCAAAAAAAAAAACAATTGTAATATGATATAGATTTTGTCATTTGTGTCATTAATGCTATTTATCTAATTGCATTTAGCTCATGGGTATCATTAAATCATTTATATTTAATTGATATATTAATCTTGATATAAATAATAAGATAGATAAATATGATATTGGAAAATATATTTGTTCTATCAATATAAATATACAAGATCAAAAAATTTGCTCTATTATTGAAAAAACTGATTTTAAACAGATATTAAAAATTCTTATTTCCATCTCTTTATGTGTAGAGAATTGTTCAATCAAATATCACTGTTGTTCTTAATACATATAATTCATTTTAGAAAACCATTTCTCCTGTAGTTATATAATAAATTGAATCCCATGTAATACTATCAGAATTAATACTTCTGATAGTAGATTTAAGAGCCTTTACTTTGATTAATCACATAGCCATCAAACTAAATTGTTAATATTCTCATAATAATTATAAAATAATAAATACTTTAATAATGAATTCAAGATATTTGGAATCTAAAATGAAAATAAAATTTTCAAAATAATATACTATATTTCAAAAAAATCAAACAGTAATATATAACAGTTTCTAACTGAAAAAAAAAAAAAAATGTCTTGAGTGTATAATGATAATCATACTAGCATTAGATGGCCATTTCAATTAAAAAAACTATTCCAGAGATGAGTTTTGCAATGATTATACAAAACAATTTGTGAACCAAAAATATGTTCACATATAAAGTATGTTGATTGATTTTTCTGTTTATTTGATATTTTGTAATTCTGTCTTTTAACTAGTTCTGCAAAAGATATTTTTTGAAATACTTCAACAACAAATCTAGTTGTAGTTTTCCAATATATTGCATTTTCTACCCTATCTTTTCAATGGAAACCATCAACATTGTACTTTTTTAGATTGTCTTTATGGTAATCCTATCTCTCTTAACAATAAACATACTCAAGTTTGCCTTCAAACATTTTTATTAGATCTTGTGTTTCTTATTGTTTGCATGTCAATCATACGAAGATGTTATGTTATATTAGTGGTTCTATAATATTATACCCAGTAAGTTGAAGAATGTATTGATTGCTTTTATGATCCTGCCACTGTCTTTTTAAAATTTTACAGTGTTTTTTAGTCAAGTTTTTTAATATCTTCATATTGCAATGATAATGTCCAGATCTCACTTCTATAAAATAAATTAAGTAAATTAACAGCTCTCTATACAGCTATTTAGTTGCAGTAGTTATTCCCCTATGATGAAATACCCTATCTTTTAACTTCTTAAAAGCAGCAAAATCACATTAAAATCTATGCTTCTCTTCAGCTTCCATGATAGCAATCTAAACTAAAAGTTGTTGAGAATTTTTCTTTCATTATTAACTGATAAGTAATTTGAGTTTTTTGAACACTAATTATTAAACTTATCTTTGTATATTGCATTCAAAACATTAAGCACATTTTGACACAAACATACTGTAATTCCAGAATCCAAGAAGATGGGAATTTTTGTTTTCATTGTTTAAATAAGTGACTAATAAAGAGTATTTTTGGAATATTAAATCTCTTGATTTTTAAATCCAAGATTGATAGAATGAGAAAAGCATTGTTAGAATAAATTTTTGAACTTCTTTTTCACATTATTTCTCCAATAATATTCTAATAAAACCAGTAGATATTGGTGAATTTAATTTGCTTTTGATTGTCTTAAATCAGGATCAGTAGTATACTCCCAGGGTTCTAAAAAATTTTGCAACTAAAACTGAAGCATTGATGGTAAAATTATTCAGCAACATATGAAAGTATTCCAAAAATTTGGCATAAAAATAAATTGTGCTCTTTGCAAGATATTTGAAAGAATATATTGATAAGAATTTTGTCAATTGCTCATCTACCCATAATGCAGACTCATTTTAGGCTATGAAAAAGCTGCTATGAATAAGCTTTATCTTTAACAATCTACATTCACTTGGGCTTTAAATACTACCTTTATAAACCTTATCTTACTGTTTGCAGAAATGATTTTCTTTTTAGTCTTTAAAATATTTATATGCAGGAAAACCATTAATTTACTTGACAGAATAATCTTAAACAGAAAAATTCAAATGACATTAAATGACAATCATAGAAGATACATAATTGCACAAAATGGTCTAGCATAGGATTCAGTTCTCTCATCTATTTTATTTAATATATTCATCGGTGATGACCGTGATGAAAAAAAAAATATCCGAAGGCTATATATATCCTTAATAATCAATATTGTTCATATATTAAAGTATTGGAGAGTTTTACCATTAGTTAGGTTTAACAAGCATTTCATTATAAACACAGGATAATAATATCAACATCAAGATTCTTGACTAATAATAAGATTAACATATTTAATGTGCATATAATTCAAATTGAAAAAAATCATAATCTCTAGATGGGTAGCTTAAACCGTCATTACAGGCTGCATTTTGGACAGGTCTGATCTAAACAATAAGAAAACAGTTGATAATCTTTGCAATAATAAATTGAACACAATCCCACCTCATTCTATTTAGGTTATCCCATAGCCTAACTTATTTCCTTCTTTTATTTAAAATTACATGTAAAATAATTTCTAGGAATAACCTTGGAAAACTGATTTGTATTATTTGAAGTTGAGATATAAGGGTGTTTTTCAGACAGCTTCCTTAATATAAACATTCTACAGTTAAATATTATGTTTCTGTTAAAAAAAAAGTATCTTTATAATGAGAAATAATATTATTGGCATATTCAAATCTAATTCTTTGCTGTGATTTCTTGGCTTTTTATATATTCATCCACTAGATATAAAAAGAAAAGTTGCCTCACAGATGATTTATGAAAAGCTTTTAAGTAATTCGGATTTTCCAATAACACATAGTTTCATAACTTTTGACTTATCTTGAATCAAAATTGTCTTTTTGGATATTAAGCCAAAAATCTCTTCAAACAACCAAAGTATTATAACATAAAAAGTGAACATTTATGAGGTTCCAAATAAATTTCTTTTTCAGATCCAATAATAAAGCCACCTGGATTTTGATCTTCCTAGACATTGATGGAATACCATCAAAAGATTCCGGAAACTCGCTGTCATTGCACTCATTTTTTTTATAAATGGGATTTTAACAGCTACTAATGTATGTATAAGTTGTTATTTGTAAACTGAATCAATAATTAATGACAATCAAATTTGGATCTTCTGAATGTTTAGTTAATCTGTCCAAAAAAAAAAAATCCGTATGCTAGATTAAATTAAATTAAATTTTAAAATTGGTAGTTAGAGATAGGAGTGTTGAGCAAAATAATACTTATAGATCATCTTACTTTACAAGGCAGCAGGAAGCATTTTTAGTTTACTTATATCTAAAGGAATTTTTTAATAATTTTTTAGAGGAACAATGAAGACAGATATAACAGTTGAGAGTTTGAGGGATTTAGACAGATGTTGGATACTTAACTGTATTGGCTATAAATCAGCAGATTAACAAGAAACCTAAAAAAAAAGTAGTTGACTTAGATTCAAACCCAAATCATTGGAATTGCAGGCAGATGCCATGAGGCTTTTTATATACGTATGTTTTACATTGCGAATTATTTGGCTATATTGTGTAATAATAAAGTATTATGTTTAAAACAAAAAGCCAAATAAATGTGTATGCTAATATTTCTTCATTGCTACTCTTGTTTTTTATTGCAATATCGTACATTAACTTTATTTCTTTATTATATCTGAAATACTATTAAATATTTGATGACAACAATCTTTATCTTTTCACTCCAAATCATTTTAGTAAGCCCAAGTAATTTGTGTATCCCAAATTATAGTGCAGACAGATTCATAGATAAGTTTATTGGTCTTCACTGGAATGCATTGTTTTATATGCTACAGTATCCAACTGTATTTTACTCATATTATGATATTCAAGCTAATGGTCTAGAAATTTTCAAATTTTTAAAGTTTTAAAATCCAATTTAGCTTGCTTTTTTGCAGTAAATGAAGTAACTATATATTTTAATACCTCAATTATAAACAAACAGTTTTTTTTTTGATTTTTGGCAAAAGATTAATTTATAACAAAGTAAAACATTATTAATTTATTTAACTTACATTAAATTTGTATTTGATGATTGTAATTTTTTTTTTTTTTAAATTCTACAACCCACTAGAATAAAGAGAGGGAAAAGCTTTGTTTTAGTGTATTATTATTAAGTGATGCAAGTTGACATCAATTCCTGGCAAGTATATAAGTATTTTATCTTCAAAATTCTCTTATTATCTGTTTGGATTTTCAAACTGTTCAAAGGCACATTCATTGTTGTGACAATAGAATTCAACTTTTTACTAATTAGCTTTTTTATTTCACCACAACTTTTCCAAGCATTATATATTTTTCTAATGAAATAGATCATTTCATAATATAGTTCAAATCTGATCTGATCAAACATGTACTATTATCAAAATTCGGACTCACTATTAGTGTATTACATATGTAAGTAAAATACATAGTTGCTAACTTAGGCCTACATTGCTAATCAAGTAAGTAGATAAATTCAAAATTTTACATAAGTTTTAAGACAGGCATTTATTTGCATAATAAAAAGTGTTTGCTCGATGAATGTAGTGCAGAAAGAATAGTTTCTACTAGTGAAGACTAACAAGCCAATGAGGAATTCATTTGGCATTTCTATCTAATATCTATTAATTGATCATTCATGCAGATATTATTGCTAAATGCAGATTGGATGTTAAGTAAATTACAAGAAACTGTTTTCAGACATTCTTTTAATATTTTAAAGTTTTGATATAAACAAGTTAACTCCTATTATATGATTATTTTTTAGTTCTTATTCCAATGATTTTAAAATCAAATATTTAGTTTTTTCACAGAATATAATACTTTTTACCAAAATTTAAATTATGATTTTTTTTTTACACTTTAGCAAAGTAATTCTAAATTTATTATTTATAAATTTTCAATATCTCTTAATTTTTGGTTATCCAGTATTTTTTTCCATTTTGTAACTGTATTATTTAAGTTTAATTAAATATTTACCAACCATTTTTCATTAAATATATATCATTTTTTTAATAATTGTGTACTTTCATTTTATTTAGTATTTGAATCTTTATATATACATATAATTTTGTATTGTAGGAACAGTATTTTAAAAATCATGTCGATGGTGTGAATCCTGTTCAAGCAAATGATGTCTTTTTTACTCTTCATGCATTTTTAGCCACTTTCGTAACTATTTTACAATGTTTTCTTTATGAAGTAAGTTTTAAAATTACCATTTTGATTTTTATGTATAATGAGAATTAGAGATTTTAAATTAACAAATCTTTTTTTATGATTTTGTATTAATAATTATAATTTTTAGCATTGATGAGCTTTAAATAAACAACTTTTTTGTTTTATATAAATCTTATGTAAAGATTATGTACAATGAACTTATTTGGGAAGCTTTACCTCAACAAACAAAAAATTATAAAGAAAACTTTATGCAAAAACAAAAACAACAACTATAGTGATCAAAAATTACAGACAAAAAAAAAACATTTTAATGTTTTCACTTAATGAAAAATGTAAAAGTAATATAGTAAAAGTAATATAAAGAACAATATATATATATAATAATAATTGCAAACAAAAAAAAGAGTGATGATAGAATGTATGCATGAATAATGGGCAATGTATTATTTAATTCAGCCACTTAAAGTTTATAGGATCGAAGATTAATAGAACTCATGTAATAATATTACTATGTTATGTGTTATGTTCTTGGCCGTAATATTTAACTAAATAATTACACACAGTTAACATAACTAACAAACTTTATTAACGACTCGTGTTCTCTAACATCAGAGCGATGTCGCGCGCTCGCTAATCTCAGTTGTCACCGCTAGGCGTCAGTCCGCAATTATAGTACTAGCCATAACATGACAACTCTCTTTTTTTTTTTAAATTTTATTTACAAACATAATCTTTTAAATGCACTGAAGGTCTTCTTCTTCGGTTTGATTTTTCTCTCTTCCCGGAACGTTCAACTGGTATTCTCCTTATTGCTGTGCCATTATCATTTGATGTTGATGGTGATGATTTCTCCCTTTCAGTTACAGGTAACTGTGTCTCCTCATCCGGTTCTAGTGACTGTGGAGTTGTTGTGAATCTTTCAGCTGTGTTCATTTTGATAAAATCAGCTTTGACAACTTTCAGTTCATTTGTTAATAAATCAATAGAATATTTTAATTTGCTGTTTTGTAATCGCAAATCCTGATGAACAACTGATAAACTGTGAAGATTGTCTTTAAGCTGTTGAATCTGTTGATATAATTCAGAATTCAAACTTTTTTTTCTCTCTAATTCTTCTACAATAGATTGATGTTTGTGAACTTTGATTCTTAGCACATTACATTCCTTTTCAAGTAATTCTTTATTGTGAATTGCTAGCCTGGCATTATCTTCAGTTTTTTTAACATCTACTTGCTTTTGATTACTTTCATCAATTTTGTATCTTTCCAACTCTTGAATTTTATTTTCTAATTCTAACATTTCAGCTTCTATATTAGTGATTTTATGCCATTCCTCTTCCTTTGCTAATTGAAATTTTTGCTGTATTTCTCTCTCCTTTTCAATTAATTGTTGGGACTGTTCTTCACCCAATTTCTTTAATATTTCATGTTGTAAACGAATATCTTCCAATTTTTTTAATTCCTCACGTAATTGTTCATGTATACTTAGTGGAATTAATCTCGGTGCATGAACAACTGGTTTGAATGTTGGGTCTACTGTGAGGTGGTGTTCGCCTTCATAACAATCCACACCTTGAAAAACATCTTTGTTTGTCTCATATATAGACTTGAAGTTTTTATTTTCTTTTACTTCCTGTGTTTTAATACTTTTATTATCTTTTCTACTCTTTCTTATTTTATCTTTATTGTTAGATATATTTTGATCATTTTTACTTTTATTTTTCATAGTTACTTTTTGAACTGTAATTTTGTTGCGTTTAATTAAACCTAGTAACTCACAATCACGGCCACTAAGAAGTGTTGGTTCATTTTCTTTTATTATTATAAAATGTAAATTACGCTGGTCTTTGTTTGTTTTGCATTGAAGTTTTGCTTTTCCTATTGGGGTAAGAAATGATCCTCCAAAAGCGCGTAATTTCTTCTTTGTTTTGTATATTATTGGTTGTGGATGAATAGTGTTAAGCACTTTTTTAGACATAATGTTTACATCAGTTCCTGTGTCTATTTTTATTTTTACTTTATTGTTATCTAATAAAATGTGTTCATACCAGCCATTACATGAATGAGTTGAGTCTACACATCTGACGTATCCAATTGTGTTTTCAACATCACTGGTATATGATGAATCCGATGTAGTATCATGTACTTCGTTTACATAACGTCCACTTCTATTAATATTTTTATATCTTGTGTTTGAACGTTTTTGTGTTAAAATTTTATGGTCGTAGCTTCTCGTACGGCAATTATTGGCAAAGTGATTTAACTTTCCACAATTATAGCATTTTTTACCAAATGCGGGACACTCACGTTTTGGATGATTACGGCTGCACTTTTGACAATTGCGAATGTTTGGATTTTTCGCTATTACATTAATACATAGTTCAGTCTTTCCCAGTAATTCATTTTTGAGTCTTCTAGATTCATGTCCACGTATTATTTCCAGTGCTTTTTCTAACGTAATATTTCCTTTTTCAAATAATCTGTCTTTTAGTCCTTCTTCTTTTTGTACCATTATAATTCTATCACGGAGAATATTTTGTTTTTGATCACCGAAGTTAGCTTTTTCAATTACTACTTTCAAGTGAGTAAGAAAATGATCAATCGATTCTCCCTCGTATGGTTCCATTGTATATGCGTTTATTCTTTCATATAATGTTGTTTTTCTGGTGTTAAAATACTTATCCATTTGGTTTAAGACGGATAAAAATTTTGTTTTATCTTCTGGATTCGCGTGATCTAATGTTTTTATTACATCTCTCCCTTCTTTTCCAATGAGATGACGTAATATTCCTAATTTTACTTTATCTGATTTCATATCGTTTTCTGTAGCTTCTAGGAAATTTAGGAATAATTCTTTTCAATCAGTCCATTTGATTGACATATTTACTTCCATAAATAGCGGTTCGATATTATAAAAACGATCGAATTGTGACGCCATGAAAAAAAAATTGCTATTAAAAACTATTTTTATCACTCTTTAAATACTCACTGTTTTATACTTTAGAAATATTTTTTTTTTACTAATATTTCATTGATTCACTCCTGACACCATGTTATGTTCTTGGCCATAATATTTAACTAAATAATTACGCACAGTTAACATTACTAACCAACTTTATTAACGACTCGCATTCTCTAACATCAGAGCGATGTTGCGCGCTCGCTAATCTCAGTTGTCACCGCTAGGCGTCAGTCTGCAATTATAGTACTAGCCATGACATGACATATGATTTTTTATTTAAAAAAAAAAAAAAAGCTTTTAGTGATTCATATTGTATTGAGAACAAGTTGAAGAACTCTGACTTGTTAGAGCGTAAGGAGTATGGAAAACTGATCTCTCTATGTATTTATGAAGTTATTTTGTGCAAATTCAAAAACTTTAATTCTAATTAATGTATGATTTGGACAATCAGCAAATTATTAAAGAAAAGTCTCTATTTCAATAGTTTAAAGAGATCATAATGAATTTAAATAGAAAGAGAATTTAACAAACATAATTTTTTATTGAATTATGGTAATTATAGAAGATAATTTCATAATTAGAAGTGTTATTAAGTTTTTTTAATTTTATTTAACATTTTTAAATTCTGTATATTGACACCAAGAAGTAAAGAATGTTGGTGTTTGAGGTCAGAATATGAGATTAGTATATTGGTTTTAAAAGACATAATTTTGGAATAATTGCTAGTAAAAAAAATGTCATGAAGTTTTTTTTCATTACTACATAAATATGAATATACTAAATTAAGGTCTTCAAAGCTTACTGGAGCAATGCTTTCAATAAGAACAGTTTGAATTTTTATATAGCTTTTGCATTGTAATATCTAATTGGCCTAGAATTATATAGTGGTTATTATTTCTGTAGTTATTTAATATGTTTAATTTGATTTTTTTCAGCTCTGTTCTGAATAGGGAAATCTAAGAAAAATTTAATTAAATGTAATAGGAATTCTGAAGACCTACAACAATAATGACAATTCATTTTCTTTTTTTGTCTACAATATTAAAAGTTCCACCAGATTTGTTAAGTAATTAAAAAATGATAATCAAATCATCAATATATGATAAAGCAAGAACACTTTATATTCCATATGTGAATGAATTAGATTAGCTTGTTTAATTAAGGGTGTCTCCAAAAAAGAAAGATAATTAAAATGAAATTTGTAGAAAATTTCTTTCTGATATAAATCTTTGAAATGCTATCATATAAATTTTTATTGAAACAGACCTAATCAAATTAGCTACACTAAGTACCAGGTGATGAAAGTCTGAAATGCAATATGCAAAGCATTAGTCAAATTTTGCCAAGTCAAAAGAAAAACAATTAGCATTATATAATCATGTTAATCATGATATAGTATGGGCTGTAACCAAGGAAATTCTATGAAGGTTATACCTCATTTTACTACATGATGAATGCGTAATATTTTTGGTATTTGAATTGATGATAATAACAATAAACTTGAACACATTTTAGTTCAGTATTTTCTATTATGATGAGACATAATTTAGTTAATGCAGTATAATAATATGAAGGGCCTTTTATGTAAAAGCATACATCTAAGTAACTATTTCCATATATGTTAGCAAATATTGGTAAATTTTTAAAATGTATAAAAATTTTAAATGATTAGTCATTAAGATTCTTTTTAAACTATATTAAAAAGATTGTTTATATCTCTTTTTAAGTTTACAATTAGATTTTGAAAATATTTAAAGTTTCCTAATGAATCAAATAATATGTTATTTTAGCATTTTTTTGCATTAAATTTTTCAAAGGTTTAGCAATGTGTATGACATGTTTTTGTTAATCTAATCTTAAATTCTTCCTAGCATAAGTTATAGATTTTATATATTTTATAATAATTTTTGCTGTAAGCATTCTAGAGTAATTGCCATAATTTAATGGAAATGCATCAGGTAAACTCACTATATTGCTAAGTGATCAGTTATAAACAAGATAATTAGCATTTTAGAGAATATGAGTTAATGAATACAAATCCACAGGCAAAAAATTTAATCCATCAATGAGAAGATGAATAAATCTACAGATAAAGATAATAAACTGATTCTATAGAAGTTCGAATAAGTAGATTTAATTGCATTTGAATATTTTGATTATCATGATTATATTTAAAGTCTATCAGAATAATGAATTTATCAGTAGTTTTTATTTCTCTGTAATTTATGTTGATCCTTATTTAAATTAACAGAAATGTCTTATGCACATTAGGTAGAATAGAAAAGCTAATAGATAACAAATCATATAATGCAACTGAAAAGAGATAACTTTGCATTAATAAAATCCCTATTTATAAATTTTTATTGTTTTAAAATAAAGTTGAAACTGATATACTTAATTATTGAGTAAGACCTGTTTTTAAATTAAATTTTTTTTATCATCTCCTCTTATACACTTTAATGTAATTTTTTTTTATATAATTCCTTTATTTTGCTTACAGTTTCGATTGTCCTGCAGTCTTCATCATAGCTGCAGCATTAAAATCATATAACTTGTTTTATATACATATTAATATACATATTTTATATTACCCTTCACAATCATATTTAACTTTAACTCTATAGCTTGGCATCTCTTATTTCTTACTTATATTTATTATTTTTTAAAATTATTCTTGCCAAGTGCTTTCAGTACCATGTAACAGAATCATGGTAACATATTGGAACTGAAGAGTTAATATTCCAGTGCATGCTTAGTGGAACACTAGTGTTACATGATTGATAATATTATTAGACTTCTCAATAAACCAAGCCTCTTTCAACTTTCTGTTTCTATTTTTCGATTCATTGCACACAATACTGATATTTTGAGGATAAAACTCATGCCCACAACTACTTTCATGATTTGAAAAAAACAGAATTAACTTGGCAAATCATTTATAGATTTTTTATATTGATAAATATGCTGTTGCAATCATGTTAATACATTAATCTTTATTTCACTATAATATTTGCATTATTTATTTATTTATTTTTACTTTCATTTTATTCTTTTTATTTTATTCTATCTTATCTGTCATTCCACATTTATTCTTTGATATATCACTATAACCTTTCCATTTTATTTTAATATATATATATTTATTACCTAATATCTTTTATTATTTTATATATTTATTCCTTTATTAATAATTCCTATTTTATTCTTACTCTTATCTCTATTTTTATTTACCTATTCTCATATTTTATTTTTATTTTTTCACTTTACTTATCTCTCTATAACTTTCACTTCTCTCTCTACAACTGTAACTGAATATTTTTAAAAATTTTATTAGCCTCTTTTTTATATACTCTTTTCATATAATTTTCTCTATTATCAATTTTTTCAACTTTTTATCCTATTCTTTAAACTTTTTATCTATTTTAAAAACTTCTTATATATTTTATTATTTATTTTTGTATTATTAATAATATTTTTTATAATTAATATTTTTATAAAAATAATATTTTTACCTCTCAATCTCTATTTAGATTTTGCTTTTGATAAGACAGAAAAATTGTTTCCAATTTATCAATTTTCTAATAGTTGAATAAATTTTTAATATACGTTGAGTAATAATTTTTAGAGAAGTTCAGTGTTTTATCTTAAGACTAATTTTTTTGTATTAAATGGAAATGAATATCTGAAAATTTTACTAAAATGAAATCTAGATCTAATTGGCCATGAAGTTGACCAATAGATTAGCAAAAGTGTTCAATGATGATAGTATTTCTTAGGTAGAAAATATTTCAAAAGATATTGAAGGAATTTGGATATTTATGGTATTTGGGGATGCAATATTTTTGATTAGTTATATACACCCTTTTTATTCTCTTTTTCTACAGTCATTTAGTAATAGCAGCATTTAAAAAGTTATAAATCAGATTATAGGCTACATTTAAGAAATTACTCCTATTATTATTAACATCTGTGTATCCACATTCTCATTTTTAAAATATATTGCTTTATATCTTTTAATGATGAGTATAGTTGATACTTCATCAATTATTGTGCAGGGCTGCAAGGTTTTTTTGATTATATATATATATTTTTGTTGAGAAGCAGATGCTGGATGTTTAAGTAATATGCAGATTGGGTAGTTTATAATTTTATCTTTATCCGTCTTGAGAGGTAAGTTCCAGATGATTTGGAGTTCCAAATGAATATTAGAGACAAATCTTTTGGTATATCAGTGATGTCAGCATATTAAGCAGCTATTTTTTAAAAATTGTTTTGATAAAAGTTGGAATAGTACTTAAGAAATCTTCTTTGAACAATTGTTAACACATTACAACTAATCAATCATTAATGTACATTAGTAAAATTTGAAACTCTGTGCATTTATATAATAATGTATTATTAGAAAGATAGTCCTGCAGAGTAGGAATCTGTGAATCCAAATATATTTATGTAATCTAATAAAATATTTAGTAAAGTATGAATTTATATAGTATATATTGCTATTAGATTCTTCTGAACCTTCAGTTTATCCTATGATAGAAAAAATTGAGACATGAAAAGCTTTGCATTCAAAATTGTTTCAGGTTTGTCTAAAATGATCTGTTGGTTTTATGAGACCTGCTGATTAAGGATTATCAAAGTTTGTTTAACTATATTGATCTGTGATGGTCAATCTTTATATGAAGTTGATATAAAAATTTTCTTTTATCAATATTATTTTTTTCTTTACTTATTCATGATCAGTTTTGCCATTAATTTTGTTAATTTAAGACTGATAACAATATCATGACCTCTCATATGCTCATAGATATGTTTCCAAGAGTTATGTTCATCTTAGTTTAGAGCCATTGACTGTCAGCTTCAGTATTCAGCAGATGCTATATGCTGTAATGCTATAAAATCTTCATTTTTCACTGATTAGTTTCTGACTTTTGTCTTCACCAAATGCTAGGCTTCAATATTGAAATTAATGATCTAAGGTATTTAGCAGTCACTTTTTATTTGTCTCAGTTATTCAAACTGATAATCTGAAATTAAATAAAAAAAACCCTCAGGTTTTTAATCTATGCTAACTGATTTACATGCTATATAGATCTTATAACAGATCAATTTCTACATATTTTTGAAACTTCAGTTTTATAACAACTGCATACTCCTGCCTTTTAAATTAGGAAGATTATTATCAGCAATAACATAAATATGTTGGCTGGATTTGAAATTTTAGGGTTATTTTAAATTTCAAATTATTAGCTTGAATAATATGATGAAATTGTTAGATGCATAATTGCATTAATTTCAGCATTGAATAATAATCTTCACTAAGAAAGGCAATAACTAGAAACTGTTTGGTGTGGAGATGAAATTTTTTAGGACTATATCTTTAGTATTAGATGATAACTCAAGCTTGCAGTGATTGACTCTAAAATAATTAAAAGTAACTGATTTTGGAGACATGAGTTAGGATGTGAGAAATGATAATGTTAAAACAGTGACAAACTTTTCGCGCAGTAGTGTGACCCTATGCAAGCTAAAGTAATCATTGGATGAAAGAAAGTTTGTACATAAAATTTTTATCTAGTGCCTATTCATCCAATATCTCAATTGATTACTATGGCTTGCATTTGATATCACTGTTTAACAGCTTATGTAAGACCAAGAAATGGTGATTATTTGATATTTAGCGGTTTAAATGATAATGTTTTTGGTATTAATCTTGAAAGAATAGAAGGAATCTACTTTTGTTGTAAACTGAGTTATCATAAATATGTATAAAGTGTTCTAGTATCATATCTATATAGTTATGCAATTGAGTTAGCCTGGATTTGAAATTGTAGGTTTTTAAATGATAATTTATTACTTTGAATCGTTTAAAGAAATAAAAGGTGGGTGCTAGGTACACAAATATTTTAGTTCCTGCTATGAATTATAGTCATCACTGATGGAAGCAAAAATCACAAAGTAATCAATCTGGAGTTGGGGATTTTATTACATATATCATCTGGTGTCCATTGATTACTTAAGCTTTTATGGCTCTGGAATAGGATAAGACAATACTTTTAGATTCAAGATTTGATTTATTTGTTTGAAAATCATTATTGTTCTAATAAAAAGTCTTTTTTTTTTTTTACTTTTAGAATTTATAGATTTGAGACTTGATTTATCTGTTTGAAAAGTCATCATTGTTTTATTGAAAACACATATATATATTTTTCTTTTAGAATCCATATATATATTTTTTTGATTGTTCACTATTTTGGTTTTGTTCATTTAACATATTCTTCATCATTAATGTATAGTATACAATTTCTACAAAAAATAATTTTTGAATTTGTGTATTGAAAACATTTCTAACAGTACAAAGAATTCTGTGATAATTGCACTTGGTCTTCTGCAATAATGAACTGCGTATTTATTTAATGCAATTTGTGTGTAATCACTGAGCCAACATCTCAGGATTAATTTTTATTTGGCGCATGTTATCTTGCAATCAAATAGTAAGATCGAATTTTACTTTGTGAAATGTTAAGGTAATTTACTTTTAAAAAAATTCATTTGAAGTGATTAGAAAGAAACAAATTGAAAACTGCTCCTGTAGAAGTATGGATTCCCAGGATTGAGCATGTCAATTCAATTACACTTGCTGTCTAAAGATTTAGATTTCAAAAATATTGTAAGAATAGATGTACAACAAGTTAGGATTATGAACAATTCAGGGGAGATGGTAAATTTACTAACAAAAATGAAAGGGAATATATAGCTACCATTGGACCCTGTAACAATAGAAAAGTATTGTAGTCTAGAAGTAAAAAGGACTCATTATAATGTAAATTTTGATTTTAAAGTTTAAAACAAAAGGCTGTTTTAAAAGTAGCAGTAGTATAGTTTATTGATAGTCTGAAAGCACATCTTGAAGATCTGGCAGTAATCGTGACAAAGAAATTGAAAATGTATAAAAAGAAATTGAAAAAGTCATTGAAAAGAATATAGAAATAGTTATATAATGATAATGTAAGATTGAAATGCTATGGTGAGACAAAAAAAAAAAAAGATGGTAAAATTGCAGAAAATGTGAAAAGTTTTGATAGTTTTGTAATGAAAAATATATCAAAATGAACACTTGATATAAAAGTCAACTGTAAAGGATTTATGCATGGAAAGCTTTAGGTGGTCTAAATAGATTTCAATTAGATTATAATTAAATATTGAGAACACAAAAGCCCACCCTGGATATAATATAGTTTTGGATCACAACTTAATAATAGAGTTGAGATTATATTTCAGAAAAGAAAAATGGAGACAAGAAGTTACAGATGGATATTAGAGAAAAGATTTTAGGTTGGTTGAATAAAAAAAAGGAATTTAATCAAAGAAAATTTAAAAAATGCTGCAGTAAAGACAGCAGATTATGAATAAGTAAGAGGACAAAAAACAAATGTTATAAAGAAAATGGAAAAAAATGTAATTTCTGCAGAAATAAAAAGTATGTATTAAAGACATCGCTGAGGATTAAGATATATAAACTTATAATGTTAGATGAGAGTGATTAGAATGACGCTGTAGAAAAATGAAAAATTGTTTAACATATAAAATCATTTAGTTGGGAAAAGTGAGGGCGTAGTTATGAAATAGTAATTGAAAATTTCTTATTAGGACTTGCAGCCTTAATTTTTGATATTATAAGGAGCTATTTCTTTATCCATATTAAGGAGTAAATATAATATATATTATTAATGGCTATCATTTTAATTCAAATATTATTAAAATGATGATTCAAAATATGTTCACCGTATCAATATTATATTGCATATGAAGCTACTTATAATATTCAATTTATTATTCAACCAAGCAGAGAATACAATGTGTTTTATTTTAATTCACTAATAATATAATCATTGTCAGAGAACTTACCAAAAGTATTCTTTTTAGTGAATCCAGAATAGACCTATTCATATCCACAATATCCTATTTATGGGAATTTCTTGCATCAGTAACATTAGCAATTGTAGTATTTAATATAGCTTTTGAAATTTAAAGTAAATAATAAATACTTTTAAGAAATGAACTTCAATATTTTTAACAGTATTTTGGAAGAGAAACTATTTTTATTGTAACTATAAAACAATTTGCACTTATAAGTGCTTGTATAATAATATATGTATTTTTTTTTTTACAGTCTAACTTCCTATTATAATGTAATTCAGAAGATGCCATTTTTTCCAATATGGTTGAATTCAAGTTTTTTATAATGTTTTTCTGCCTAAGCAAAATACTTTGAATAATCAGTGCATGTATTTAATAATAATAAATAGATTGAATTCACATATATATTACCACTATTTCTAATAACTTTGAGCTAAGGATTTATTTATCCTACTAATATATAGCTTGACTCCAAGAAAATTTTTGTTTTTTAATAGTATTGGTGTAATAACACTATTCACCAAAGAAATTAAAGTTTTCTTGCTCTGAATTGACTGAATTTAATTTTGGAGCATAAGTTCTTATAAAATGGATCTGATATTATTACACTTCAATATCATTAATGTTGTTATTAAAATCAAATTAGAGTTTGTAGTTAATCCAACATTATGCAGTTTATTTTATTGAATAATCAGGTCTTTCCAAAAAAAAAACAACAACAAAAAAAAAAACTTAATCATTTCACTGTCTAAATTTTCTTTCTCTGGACGATTAGTTTCTTGAAGGCCAAAATAATTTTAAATCTTGATATCTCTAGCACAAGTATCATTCACAGGTTTATATTACTCATTTTCTCACTACTTTTATTATTGATTTGTACTTATTTTTATTACTTTTATGATGGTAACATAATGAGATTGTGAGAGATAGCATTTTTATATAGTTTTTTAGGATGATACATAGAATATTCCTAAATTCTATCTAAATGTACAATTATTTGCTCAATTAAAACTGCTGAACCAAATTCATTTTAAAAGCAATTTATTGTTGACTATTACTTCATGTAAGATCACAACTACTCAACCTCTCCCTGTTATTGCTTCCTCAATGCTGAGTACTTTGCAAAAAAAAAAGAGAAAAGATTGAAGTCAGAATTGTTGTGTGTACTGGAAAAAATGAAAATTCGATTGGAGAATACCCAATTATAGATGAATGATGATATAAGCAGCTTATAACAAATGGGCCCTGTAGTGAGTGACAACAGAAATAGAGAGAGAACATTTTGTATCAGAAACAGTAACTACGCATTGAAAAATCAACATTATATTCTACAAAGTACAAGAAGATATTTTTGATGTTATTCATAGCTAAATTCAAGTTTGAATATCATTCCTCTATCTGTTATAATTGGATCCCATTAATTAACTGCGTAGTGCCTTTAGAGTTTAGTTTGTTTAAAAAAGTATCTTGGTATTCTTTGTTTTATATATAAGAACAAGAGCATTTAATCTACAAGGGAAACAATTAGAATTTGAGAGCACTTTTTTATTTAATTTCCATAACAAATATTTTATCTAATAAGGACTATGATAATTCAGTAGTTTGTAATTAATTAATAATTAATAATAATATTTAATATTTAGTCAACCTTTTTATGAGACATGATTGACATTTATAGCAACCTCATTTTGCATAAGATGGAATGGATAGATGTAGGGAGCTTGAAAGTGTGAGTTTATTCTTCTAATTATATTAACAGTATAAACAATATATTTGTATTTAAATATTATCATGTTGATTATACATATTCATCATTTGAATACATCAATTTTTGTGCTTCTATTCTTAATCTTAGTAAAGTTCTTGATAATTGACAAAAATGCTCTGTATTTCAATATTCAAGTTGTAATTACATATTCATGAAATAGTTATAAAATGACTTAAACACTTTAGAGTTTCTTTGAAAAAAATGATTTAGTATTAAGCTTAATCTTTTAATGTATATATTAATGTTTTATCAGTTTACTGTATATATATCTGCTAACGTATTTGGATTTGTGCATGTATATGTATAGTTGCGATTAATATAGAATAGAATTCATCATGTTTTAACTAAGTCTAAGAATTTGATTCCACTTAAAGCACAAAAGATAATTGTGAAATATTTTGTGAGGCTTGCAAGATCTTTTACCTGGATATGAATAGTTATATTAGAAGATATGAACATATTAATGCTGTGAAGCAACTCTTAACAATATTTTCTCTTACATTTTAGAAACTTCATAATTAGATTTTACCAATTCTCAAAATTCTGTCCATATTGCATTGATAAATGTGATCTTGTAATTAAATTAATTTCCATATGGAAAAACTTTATATAGGATATGAAGAAAAATATCATGAATTTCAAATTCTAGTTTATCATTCATTATTATTTCTCACTGCTTCTGACTATTATCAGATTTTATTAGACAAAATAAAAAACTATCTTCTATTTCAGTAATTTACATAAAACATATTGATCTAAAAGTCATTAGTTTCAAAACCAGCTTCTCACCCTGTCCTCCTCCACACACTTTGCTTTCATTTTTTTATTGGACAAAAATATCACAATGACATGTTTAACAAATTCAAAATCAAATATTTTTTAAGATGTTTAAATTAAAATTAGTAATTTTCAATTTTTTTTTCATCTTTGCAATATTCTTGGTTGACTTTTGACTGATGACTAATGTAATTCAGTTGAAATGCTAATGATAATAATAGACAAACTCATACACAGATGAATCTGAAATATATGTTATGTATTTTTTACTTGTGAAAATCTTTACTTATATATATATAATTCTAATAAGCTGGAAATCTCATTTAAATATTGTTTTTATATTGTTCTTTTAAACTTTCAAGTAAATTTGTAAGGAATTGAAAACAAAAAACAATAGAAAGCTATTTTTTAAATTATATTTCTAAAGAAAAAATAAAATTATTCCAAATATCAGGAATGGTATTAACATGATCTGAATATACAACATTTTGTGCTCTAGCTTTTAAAAAAAATAAAAAAGAATATAGAAAGAAGGAAAAATATATAGAAGAATTAGAATATATATATTTTAATAATTTCAAAATTATGTACACCTTGAAGTAATAGTGTTAGAATTTGTGTACATGAAAACTAATTGTTTTATTATTAGAAGTAATTTAAAAAAACTTAAAAAACAGAATTGAACATATTTAAAAGCTTTTCTAGAAATTGAAATCCATGATTATTAGTTGAGATATAACTATAAAATTATAAGTTTTAACTCTCACTAAAATGTCATCACAAATATATGAAGACCATATAGAGAAAAGCTTTCATAAACTACATTATTTTAAACAGTATGTGCTTAGCCAACTTTCGACTATTGCAAATCATAGACATAGCATATATACTACTTTCTATAGATATTAAAAAGTTATATTTTTAATTCTTTTTATCACTATGTTCACTCACATACATTGAATTTTTATTTGGTTAATATGAATACATTTCTTAATCATTTAATGATTACACAATTCATGTTTTATCATATAACTTTTTAAAAATTTATTTAAAATATAAAATTTTCTAATTATTATTATTTTTTTATAGCGGAATGATCAAAAAGTGTCGTGGACTTGCCGTCTGATTTTGTCAGTAATTGTAACATTTTTTGCCATAGCACTGATTCTTGTTCTAACAAACATTATCACTTGGTTAAACTATTTTTATTTCTTTTCATATGTTAAGCTGGGAATTAGTGTTATAAAATACATACCACAGGTAAGTTTTTTGTAAAAAAAAACGTTGATATCATTTTGTAACATTTATATTTATACAATAATTTGTAATTTAGTGATTCTTTAGTATGATATTACAGGAACATTATTCTTGTAAGATTTTGAATAAATTCTGCAGAATATTTTGGTATTCGGTAGCACTGTAAATTAAGAAATATTGAATATAATAGAATTGTGATCAGAAAATTCCAGTGATGAAGAAATTAGATGAATCCCATGCTATTGTGGGAAGTTTTCCAATCTTATTGGAATCTATCAAAGTTTCCAGGACATTTCCATCTTTTTTGAAAATTTTATAAATAACCACCAAACTCATATCTTTAATTTCTTATTAAATCTGAAGAAAAATATTCGTAAGAGTGATCTTTTTCTTCCTCTCATTGATACAATGTGAAGAATGAAAAAGCTTTCAAAATCTATGGAAGAAAATAAATTGATATATATTCTTTCAGTCTTTTTTTTAGCAATCAAAACTTTTATTTAGTAGTCTTAGTTGGTGAATTAATACATAAGTCAAATTCTATGTTTTATTATTTATTCATTGTTTTTTAATTATTTATGCTTTAGAATATGATAGCATTGTTATCAAAAAAAAAAAAAAAAGCAATAAAGATTTGAAGAGAACTATAAGTTCTATTCTATGGAAAACATCTAATCGTGCAGTATTGAGGTATATACAAGATACTTTCATTCAATAAGTATTAATTAAAGACCTTGATTCCAATGGTTGTGAGGATTTTTGTTGCTGGATTTAACTCCAATAATTCTATTCAACTTATGAGAATATCTTTTATTTTCAGGATTTAAGCCAAAGGCATCTTCCTCGTAAATTGAGTATTGATATGTTTAAATAACTGTTCATTGCAAATTTCAGGTTACTAAGCAAAATAACTCATTAGGTATAGTAAGAATGAAAGAAATTTGTTTTAAATGAAAGTAAAACATTAATAACCATTCTAAACAAAGATGATGTATTAAACTTGAATTTATAACAAGTTGAAATATCTTGTGTGAAAATTAAGAATCTCCATAAAACTGATTAGACCAATCATAAATTTTTCTATAAACGATAAACCTGTAAACTTGTGATTTTAAAACTGTTGTAAAAGTCATTGGTGAAAATATAGAAGGTTCAAGTCAATCAATTAATTTTAGAATATCTATTAATTAAATTTGTTGAAACATGATAGTGATATATCTGGATAAGGAATTATTAATTAAACAATTAACTATTTTAATATTTAATAATACTCAATTGATTTCTGGCTTATAATTAATTAGAATTGAGATAAAGCTTATTTATTGCTGGTAATTATTACTTGCTATCATTTTAAATTATATTGACAAAAATATAATAGAACAAAAAATTAATATAATTAACTGTGACATTACTGATATCATTCACATATAACATATTTTGCAAATATTAAGTGAGCTTTTGAATAATACATATATATATATATAAACACTAGCTCACATTTATTTAATATATTCCACTATCTGCTGTGGATTGTGCCAGAAACCTTATATAATATATACCTTTTAAGTGATCATAAAGGAATAACTGCTTATAACAAATATTTGTTTTTTTAATATATTAATATTAAGTAAATCATGTCTAGTTAGAAAAAGGCTCATTGTTTGTTGTCTAGAAAAGCATGAAAAAGAAATATGGAAAAGCACTTAAATATAATGATGTTTGAATATATTTTAAAATTATTAATATATTATTAATTTACATATTTTTAATTCAATAATGTTTTTTAATAGGCATATTTTAATTTTAAACGAAAATGCACAATTGGCTGGAGTATTGGAAATGTTCTTTTAGATTTTACTGGAGGAATTTTAAGTGTAGCACAAATGTTTATACTTTCATATAATAATGGTAAGTTGTGTATTCTTTTTATTTTTTTAAAATACTAAACGTATATGATTGACAAGACACAATTTAAACATTTTATTAAAAGAGAATATTGTAAAAGGTAGGCATAATGCATATGACTTCATTATAGGATTTGTGTTATTTAGCAAAGTAGTTTTTAAAATATATATTTATTCAAAAACCTTTTACAGTAATGGTTATTTAAATTTGTTTAGTATGAAAGATTACATTATTTCTGCATTTAAATATTTGATAAATGTAATGTAAAACACAATACTGTATATGTAGAGAATGAATCTGCTCAAAGGGAGAAAATTGGATGTTTTATTTTTTGATTAAGAATGCTAAATTACTTAGAAAATTAAATAGTAAAAAAAATCCAATTAAACATTTATTTTCATATATTAAATGATCACATTTCAGGCCATTTATTGGGGTCATTAGTAGTTTTCCAACTGATTGACACTCATTTCATATTCTTAGGGATAAGTTTTTGCAGTTTTAATTTTTATTTATAGATTGGTTATAGACAATAAGCAGTTAATACTATTTTTGAAGACATTGTATAATGTATTTAAAATCTATTTCAAAAAGAAACAAAATCCACAAAAGTGATATTAAGACTTAATGTTGAACAGGTTATTTCACTTTATTATGAATTTTAGACCATTCCTCTTTTTAATTTTTTAAAATTAAGATAAATAAAAATTCATTATGGTTACTTTGAAAAAAATACTACTACTGATTTTTCCTGGAGAGTGTTGAATATAATCTCAAAGGAAAATCTTGGAATAAATCAATTAAACATGTTTAGATGATAATATTGATTGGAAAATAGAATTAAAGGCAGATTTGTTTCTTTTTTTTTGTATTCATAAAGCAAGTAGAATTGTAAATAAATCTGATCCAAAAATCAGTGACTATAATGAATGACAAAATGATAACATAAAAGTAATAACTTATCCCAAATTACTACAAATATGGAAAATTTTTTACATTGAGGAAGTATCGCAATATAAAAAAAAATGAAATGGGAATTGCCTAACATATTGAAAGGCCAGATTGTAACTGTAAATAATAATATAGAAATATGGAGAACACAGTCACTAATGAAATTCAGAATCAAAGGGTATTTTATTGAATCCAAACTACAATCAATAAATAAATAGTAAAGTGTAAATAATTTTAATGTTTTAGTTCTTGTATTCTTAATAAATATTTTCCATGTGCATACATATATACAATGTGTAAAATATAATGTTCTTTTCTACCAAATCCAATCAAAAAATATAATATATATACTCTCCTTTTTTTCTTTCCAAAAACTTTATTTTTTCATCACCATATATATACAAACCACCTTATATGTAGTCATTTTCAAGGATATACAAAATACATATTTAGATCTTTACAAGTATCAATACAATTAAAAATAAAATAAATACATAAAAATGCATGTATTCCTATCATAAAAACAATAACATTTTTTTTTCATTTATCAATACATCTTTTTTTTTTTTACATATATTACATTATGTATATTGTAAGTTGTTGGGTTATATGGCACCCAGCAACATAGTTGTGTGTGTGCACATATAAATATATAAACTTAAGGAAAAGTAGAAATAAACAGACAAATTTTTATAGATAAAAAAGGTCTAAATAAATTAATATTGTATTCTGATTTTGAATTTAAAAACAAGCATGATTTATTTTTGAAAATCTTTGTAATTAATGCTTGTGTACGAGTCTCTAAGTAAAAACATATAGATAAGAATTTAGTAGAAATCTAAAAGTAGCTTTTGTTTAAAATTGTTTTTAATTAAGATAAGGATTAGACAGAAAACTTTTCAATTAAGATGTTTTTATTATCTCAGATGATTTATAAAAAGGGCTGATAAAAATATCAGTTCAGTTTGGCTTGTAGTTTTTTTAAGAGCTGGCCAGAAGAATTTTGGTTTTAATATTTTGAAAGGTAGTTGCCTGGTTATAGATGGTGTTTATAGAGAGTTATAAAAAATAGTTCGTATGAAGATGTAGCTGAAGTCGGGATCTGCTACTAATTCCATTTCGGATAAGTTTTGATTCACTGAAGTCTGATCAACTTCTAATGAGTCATTAGCCTGTACAAATGAGGACAAAACAGTTTGCCTGAAGTCAAACTAGAATCAACTTCAGAACAACCCATACCTGATTATACCTATTCCGATGATGACAAGCCAGTCTACCAGCCTGTCCAAAGTCTGTCAGCTTGATGAAGAAATCATTATACATATGCTGATGTTTCTATATGCAGAGCAGCACAGATATATGTATATACAGCTGATGGTGAGTAATGTTATGTATAATGGTAATGAAATTTTAAATAATTTCTTCCCTAAAAATGACATTTTAAAAAAATACCAGCAAATAATTTTGCCTAGATCAAAAATAAGAAATCAAACAGTAAAAACAATAGATGATTTTTTATTATTGTAAAAACAATAATTAATTAATCTGTGAGATATGTTTATATAGAACGATTTTATTTTTCATTTATTAAAAAAAAAAAAGACATTTTAAAAGTGAAACAAACACAAATAATTTTGCTTGAATTAAAATAAACTTGCAAGAGTATATATACTTTTAAACATTTACCTAATTAATCTTGAGGGTGACCTGTCAAGAAAGGAACTTTCATAAACTGTCAAAAAAAATTGACTATTTCTTTTAAAGAAAAAAAGAAACTAATCATTAAAGATAGAATTTGATAACTAATTTTAAATTATATCTATATTTTATTGTTACCCACATGTATGTGTGAATTTAATGTATTTTAACCAAGGAATTAATTATGGAAAGTATATTTTGAATAACTTTTATTATTGTGTCAAACTAAAATATGTAAACATCGGTTTGTGTATAAATGGCTAAATGCACACACATATATATATATTAAATCTTATCCTATAAAAAGGAAAATGAATTTTTGCTATTATCAAATATGATAGAAAATGAATGTCATTTGTATAATCAATCAATTACTGTACTGCTCATATATGTGCAGATTATATCTGTTTTAAGTAAACCTATTAGAACATATGTAAACCCATATAATTTATATCATTTAAAAGTGACAATTAAAAATGTTTATTTTGTAACAAGTCAAATATGTTCAGAAATTGCATGCACACATGTATGTGTGTGTATATATATATATCAATGAATGTTAAATAGAACACATGTAAAATTTTAGTCGTTAGATGTCAATTGAAATATATTCCTTGTATATTATAAAATGCATGTCTGTGCGGATATATATGCATTTATGTAACTCATTAAGAGGCATTATAAATCAATGTAATAACTTTAATATTATAAATCACATATATAAAAATCATAAATTGATAATTTTTTTTTATTATTGCATGTTAATTAAAATCAGAAGGCTTTTAATTGGAGAACCATATTCTAAAGAACTTATATCATTTTTTTAAACAAACTTGTATTTAGTTAAAAATTGTATTGCATCATCTCTTGGTCACCATAACAGTACTTGAACTTGTGTTCTTTTGAGCTAGATTCATGCATAACATTCTGATTATATGAATGGGTATGTATTTTAGTGCTCATGGGGCATCCAGTATGATTGATATATCCTGGTTGGTGTATAAGATTATATTTAAAGCGCTTGCACTACATTTTATTTAGTTTAGTCTTGTTAGAAATTAGGTTTATAGTTGGCTAGTACATTAATGGTACTGAGTGGCAGAACATTGATGATGATCAGCATGTTTTAATGTCCCAGCATTATGGTTGTGTATAATGATGGATTAGCACTTAAGTTGGTGCATCCAAGTTAATGTTTAAATAATTGCCCAAGCTGGCAAGGACTCAATAGTTAGCCTGGTCTATAGTAGACCCATTTCTAATCCAGTCACAAGATTGACTGTTGATTTATTGTTTTGGTATATTTTGTTGATCATTCATGATGATGAATGGTTATTTCTTTTGAGTATTACTTGAATGAGTACATACTTTTACTTATTGATAATGCTGATGGATTTATGGTTAATGATACTTATAGTTGCTCTAAGGAGTTAACTGGCTGATCTCTCACAGAGTGATCTGAGCATGATCTTTCATGCTGCCTTTAATATAACATTTCTTATATATTTTTTTTAGATATTAAATATTACTTTAATATGTGGAATACCTTACTTTAATATCTTATACTTTTTATTAAATTTTATTATTTGATGATACAATCACACCAGGGATGACCATGCCATTTACCCCCATCCTGTTACATTACACTTACTTGCTTCCTTTCTCCCCAAACCTTTTCTTTTTTTTACCTATACATTTCTTTTTTTAAACAAACCACAAATATTTTCCTTTTCTTTTTATATCTCTTATGTAATTAATTTAAAACAATAGCTTTACCTACAAATTTATTCTTTATTTTAAATATATCATTTATATAATTTATTTTATTCAGAACAGGTTTATTTCTTTTTATATATAAACTCTACTTTATCATTCTCTCTATATATAAACTTACTATTTCCAACTTTCTTATCTTAAAATCTATATGTCCAAATTCTTTACTGTGTATGTTAACATTTTTTATGATAGGGATAGATGCAATTTTATGTTTTATTTTTAATTGTATTGATAATTGTAAAGATGTAAATATGTATTTTGCAGATCCTTGAAAATGACTACAAATAAGGTGGTCAAAATTTTGGTGATGAAAAAATAAAGTTTTTGGAAAGAAAAAAGGAGTGTATATATTATATTTTTTGATTGAATTTAGTGGAAAAGAACATTATATTTTATAAGTCATATCTATTTTGAAAGGAAAAAAGGGAGGTGTGTGTTGTTAAAAAGGTTTTAATGGCAGTGATAACAAATAAAATATATATAATGTGTACTGTTAATTTCTCCACAGATATTATGGCTGAATATATATTCTAATCATTTTTCTAAATAACTATTTACTCAAATATCTCAGGGTAAATGTAAACTTAAGTATATATGTTATCTAAGTTGCAATTAATTCCTGACCAATAAAGAAATGATAAGTGATATAATCTTATATAAAAAAGGCAAAAAATATGTAGGCCAAGTTTAATTAATATGTAAATTTAAATTTTATGTATATTAGTAATATATATATATATATTAAGTTATTAATTTAGAATATGACTGGTTATATTTTATTATCTCCACCTTCTTATAAGTTCAATAATTTTACATGTGGACCCAGCATTCCTAGGTACAATGTTTTTCCACTATATCTGATTTTACATAAATAATAACAAAGATTTTTTTACTTTATTAAGCCTAAAATTGCTTAGTATTATCTAAAATTTCAAAATCATGAATATATTTTCTCATATTGGTGATTCAGCTAACTTAAACTTCATTAAATATTACTTATTGTTACTAAACCTCAAATATCTTCAAAATATTATGGCAGCAATTCCATACAATAGGCCAATATATCAAATAGCTTAAATTACTAAATATACATATAAATGTGAACATATTTCTTAATCTACAACAAATAAGAGGAGTTCTTCATCTTTTAAAAAAAAATATGTATGACACAAAGATAGCCACTATTTATAAACATAAAAATATCATTGTATAAGTTCAGAGGTACATCAATAACAGAAAGTAGTGAGCAGTATTAGCAGTGACAATAGAAAATCAATAGCAATGGCATGGAATGTAGCAACCATTTTCAAACATTCTTGCATATATTTATCACCTCTGATTGATGTACACATTCACTTGGTATTTTTCAAACACATAGTTTGATCTCAATGTTTTACCTACATGCAGCATGCTGTGTATTATATTAATCTAAAGAGAAATATATTATTTTTGATCTCTATGCTTTACCTACATATCACATGCTGTGTATTATATTAATCTGAAGTGAAACTCACATAATATTTAGTTTTCAAATGTTGACTTGGTTTTAGATGCATGCTGAAAATAGTTAGGTTTTAAATGAAATAAAAATAAAATTATTTTAAATAAATAATATTAAAATTGATAATGCATTTATTCATTATTTCAAATATTCACTCACACACACCTTATTGTTATTATAAAATAAATGACTATTAGTCTTACATGTGACTAGAGTTTAAATCTATTGCATATTTTCTTTATTATTATATTTTAGCTGCCTATGTAAGTAAAAATATTTAAATAGAAAACAATATTTAATAAAATAATTATCAATATTTAAAAATAATTCTGCTCGTGAATAAAATACGATTATATTATTGCTCTACCAATAACTTTTATAATTAAGCACATTTTGTTTATAGGTTAACTTTATATGCAGTTTTATCAATTAATTAGTGTACTCTGTACTATAAATGTGTTGTAAAGTAATATTTGGGTTATAGTTTTAGAGCAATTGTTTGATTAACAATATTATTTCATATCTATATTAGTTAATAAATCATCATTTTCAGACATTATTGTCCATTGCAGAATGATGGTCTCTCCATGTTTGATTCATTTTATCATATCTCTAGCCTTTCCACATTACTTCAGTACAATTCCTTAATTCATTCGTCCATCTCACGTGGTCTTTTTCTAGGTCTTTTACAATCTCTTAGAGATCCAATTTAAGATTTCAACTGCCTATCTATTATCATCTCTTTTAACAATATGTCCAGTCCAATTCCACTTCAGTCTTTTAATTTTTTCAATTATGTTAGTAACACTTGTTTGTTCTCTCATCCAAGTATTTTACTTTCTATCTCTTCTTGTTACTCCTAACATTCATCTCTCTATACTTCATCGAGTGGTCTGAAGTCTTTGCATTGCTCTTTTGTTAAGTATCCAACTTTTAGATTCATAAGTAAGAACTGGTAAATTACATTTATTAAAAACCTTGTCAAACACATAGGCATATTTTCTTCTAATATTAAATTATTTTTATCAAAAGCACTCCACGTTTGATTCTATAATTAATTTCGTCCATTATGTTTCCAACTAATTATAATTTGACCAAGGTATTTGTAATTATTAACTTCTTCTAACTCATCATTATCAATCTTCATTTTTCTCTTTTAAGAAAATCCACTGAACATTAGTTTAGTATTTTTAACATTTATCTTTAGTCCTACTTTCTTACTTTTATTTGATAACTCTTACAATAATTTCTGAAGCTCTAAAGTATTATTTATAAAAACAATTACATCATCTATAAAAATCTAGATGACTTAAATAATCTCCATTTATTTTTACTCTCTTAGCTTCCCATTTTAAATCACAAAAAACATCTTGTAAAATTGATCTAATCATTCCTGTTGCATTTTTATAAATATTTTTCAGAATATGACAATATTCTGGATGTATACCTTGATAATCTAATGCTTTAATCACTGAAGAAATACTTATAGAATCAGATACCTTTTCATAATCTATAACTTCTATTCATTGGTCCTTTCTGTAATTTCTTTCAATACCTGGGCATGATCCACTGTAATAAAAGCACTTTTAAATCCAGCTTGTTCTGATTGGTTGAAATCCAAAGTTTGCTATAAAGTTGTAATTATCTTGGTAAAAATTTTGAATAGAACTAATAAAAGACTGATAGGTCTGTAATTTCTTATATCTTCATTATCACCTTTTTTAAATATTAATATTAATACTGCATTCTTCCAGTCATATGGTACATCTTTATTATTTAGATAAATTTTTCTATTTCTTCACCTGCTTCTTTTAAGATATTGATTATAATTCCATCATTATCTGCATCTTTTTGCCATATATTTAATTCTTTATAGAACTCCTACACCTTTCATGATGTCATCTCTCTTTTTAGTAATTTTTCTATTTTTTTTTTTTGCTTATTGCAGAAATAAGTTTTTTACCAATGTCAAGATGTAGTTTTACATTTTTGAGATTTATTCTCTTTTATAACTTTCCTTGCTAATTCTCAATTATATTTTTTTTATATTATCAATTTTTTTTTCCACACCATTTTACAAAATTCTAGATATTCAATCCTTTTTAGTGCATGATTGTCTCAGTAGAAATTTTACTGGTCTATTGCTGCTTTTTTGTTCCAGCTATCTTTGTTGCAGTATATATTATTTTCCTATTGATTTCATTCAAGTCTGAATGATGCTCAAAATCTTTTAATATTTGAAAATGATTTGCAAGTTTTTATTTAAATTCACTGGAATGTTGTTGAAGGTTAGGGATATTCATTGTGAATTTTTCTTAATAATTTTTGTCCCTCTACCTGTGTTGAATTTATTAAAAACATTATAGTCTTGAAATACATTTTTTCTGTTTGTCAAAATATAATCCCATACTGCTATACCTTCATTTGGATGCTTCCATGTCCATTTTCATTTAGCATTTTTTCAAAGAAAAGAATTCATAATGTAAAGTTTTTATTTTTCTGCAAACTCAAGAAGTCTACATCCTCTTTCATTTTAATCACCATAATCAAATTTACTCTGAGCACTTTCATCTTTCAATTGTTTACTAATTCTAGCATTAAAGTTCCCATGACAATTTTAAAATGTTGTTTGATCTGATCAAAAATGTTTTGGACATCCATATAAAATTCCTCTACTTCTTTATCAGAATGGGAATTTGTTAAGTCATAAATCCGAATTATCAGCATTTGGTATCTACCATTAAGTGAATAATTACTTTTTCCATTGTCTGGTTTATTTGTAATAAATCCTACTCTACTTGTACTTCCAATGTTTGTGTTTTAGTAGTATAGTACTTGTCAAACTTCATAAAGTCCAATAATGTCCTATTTAATATTAGACAGTTCTTTTTTCCGCAATCTTTCTTGATCTGTGATTACAAGTATCTAAATGAAATATCAAATGGCATCCTGGGTCCACAATCTGGAGATTCTTAGCACTCTTTGCCCTTTACTACAGCCTCCTGAGAAAAAGGGCCACAATTTAGTTATATCTGTTGTGAGTGTGAATATCTACGAGAAAAAAAAAAGTTCATTTGCGATTCTGACTTTAAGAAAATTCAACCGATTATCAGGCAATTGAGAAGAAAGTCCATGGTGTTTTTTATTCTTAAACTTGGAGGTAAAAAGACAATAAACTCAACATGCTGACTGATGCATGTTGGTAAGCAGCCTATCTATGATTCATATACTATATGAATAATCATATTGTCATAACAGTTGCGATGACAAGAACATATAGAGTGGATTTTAAGAATTTACCCTGCTTAATTTCTTTAAGGCCTTAAAGAGAAATCAAAGGGCTTCCTTTCAATTAACAGCAAATTCCTTTCTGCAGCCTAATAAAAAATATATTAATAATAATGTAAGATACTTTTAATATTTGTTGTAAGTTTAGTTTTTTTTAAGTATATGTGAGGCTACATATCTTTTTCTATTTTCACTAATATTAGGCATGACAAGTTATCATGATCAAAAATGATAGGCACATTACAGAATAACCACATGAGCACTATTTAAAAGGAAATTAAATTTTTTTAGTCTTATCATTGATACTTTTTTTTTCAAAAAAGTAAATTGGTGTATTAGAATTAGGAGTTTCACTTTTATCATAATTGATTCCAGTTACAGGCCATGTTGTAGCTTTATATATGCATGAATGAAATGAAAGAAAATGATATGTGATTAATAAGGGAAAATTGTTTGATTAACGATTTTTTAAAAATAATCTTTTTTAGATGGTTTTTAATCTATTGTTACTTTTGCTTTCTGAATGTTACTTATATTGTACATTAGTATATGCAAATATATAGGTAAAAATATGTTATAAGACGCCATCAATTAGGCATCATGTTTGTATAAATAGCATTTCTCCAGAATGATTTATCATCTTTCGTTATTATGATGGTGAAATATATCCACATCATTGTTGCTTGTTCTCTTTTCTTCTCAAACTTTCTAAATGTTATGCAGTTTTTTAAAAATTAGATCTTCTCATTATATGATAAATAGAACAATTTCCATCTGATTATTTGTGTTTGAAATGAGATTAAATATCAGTTTGTTTATTTGCTTTGCAAACCATGAAATTTTTAGTCTTTATCAGCACCACAAATTGAAACAGTCATAGTTATTATGAAGTTCCATAGCTTGAACAGTTCTGATGTTTATTTTCTAAAAATATATTTATACATTTAAAAATCTTTTTTGGATTTTTCATTGCAGCTTTTAGCTATTATGGCTACTGTCTCTTTTGTTGTTGATATATGATCCAAAGAAACAAAAACTTTCAAACACTTCTATGCTTTCATTATCAATTTTGTAGTTATCTGTTGACTCTATCACCGTAATATTGGCCTTCTTTATATTTACCACAATACCATCTTTTCACTTTGGTTTTAACTTTTCTAATCAAGTCTTTATTTTCAGCTGCAAGTATATATTTATATTTAGGAATTTGATGTTCATAAAAGCAGACTTTAAATAGCTTATTTCTGGGCAAATACATATCCTATAATCTCCAAAGAAGAACATTGAAGTGGAAAGCATTATTCGCTAAACTTGTCAAATGCCAGCTGATGAGGTTTTAATGGGTTTCTTTTTTTTAATTTTATCATCTAACCAAGAATAACTAGATTCTCATTTTCAAATCAATACAGGTTTAATAGCTACTTGAAAGAAAAATCTTAAGCCTGTTTGTGATAAAAAAACAAATCCAAGGTTCATATTGCCACGGTATATCTCAATAGATATGATTTTGTAAATTGGGTAAATTAAATGACATAGATTATTAATTACTTTATAAAAGAAAGTAGTTATTTTTTATTAATTTTTTTATCTAAACTGTTTTTTTTTTTTTTTTAGATGATTGGAGTTCAATTTTTGGAGATCCTACCAAATTTGGCCTTGGTGTTCTTTCAATAATTTTTGATATCATTTTTATAGTGCAGCATTATTGTCTTTATCGATTACAGACAAGTTACGAGTCACTTAATGCAGGATCTGCTCAGACTTGTGCAACATTATAGAATTAAAGAACATTTAATAATGAACATAAGCATTTTAAAATGGTAGTCTTAATTAGCAAAATGAAGTGGATTTAAATATGAATGAAACTTAACTGCAAATAATGTTCCTATTGTCATCATTATAGAGCATATATTGTTTATATGTACATATTTCTGCATGATTATATTTTAGCTAAAAAGTAGTATTTTCAAATGTTAAATATCATAACATTGATGTAATTAATTTTTTTAAAAAACTTAAAGTAATTTAAGAAATTTCTCTTTAAAAGGTTCATCAAAAAGTTGATGATGTATTATCAACTAATTATGCTCAAAAACTATCATTTAACGATAAAATAGTCCATTATCTAATTACAACATCTATCTTAGAGTAGTAACCTATCATTACATACAATGCTTGTATATTTTAATAGTTGTGGCAAAGTGACTGACAGGTATATATATATATCTGTATATTTATATACAAAAAGATAAAACCAAACTATTTTCTGTCAATAAGAGCTTATTTAACTTGTTTTTTTAATATTTTAAGAGTATATGTCACGACACATATCAGTATAAAATTATCTTGTAAATCACTTTACATATGTTAATGTGCTGCTGATTGGCTATTTCTTAAGATAGTGATTATTGTTTTCTATCATTTGATCTTTTGCTAAAACCTATAAATAAATAAATTATTTACTATATAAGTATGATTTAGCATGCTAATCATAATATTTATAGATAGGTCATTAAATCTGTATCAAAGATGTATTTCATCATCAGTAAAGATTAAACATCACTACCATAAAACAGGCCATAAGTAAAAGACTTATGACATAGTGAAGATGGTAACTTAATAGACTAATTCTCTTAATCATAATGTATTACTGCTTATTGTTAATATCAAAAATATTAATTTAATGAAATAAATCAATTTGTATATGTCATAACTTAGAGATAACTATGGCTGCACTTAAATTAAAACTAAAGAGATTAAATAAAATTAATGTTCCAAATCCACATATATAATTTCACTTATAACCTTTCTAATTCACATGTGCTTATATGTAAAATTAATCAATACTTTCTAATTATAAATAGTAATGAAATTTGGCCCAGTGTTATATTTAAATGGTATCTATGTGGATTTGTCAAAATTTGCTATAATTCTAAAATTGGGATGCTAGAATAAATTATATTAAGAGATTGAAATACTAGCAACTTTTGCCTAGTTAATTCAGTCTGCTTTCAGGCAGTGAGCATAACAATTATTTCTGACTTGATTCTAGCTCAAAAGCTTGATTAGAACTGATAGAATAATTGATCATTTTTCAAAAATCGTATAACTTAAAAAATATCAATTCCATTGACTAAATATGATTAATATATATGCTCATAATTATATATCAGTAATTTACATTCAAGTTCATTATATTTAAAAACTGATAACTATTATAAAAATCATGGGACAATCAACTTTTCACTGGGAAACACAATTTCATTTGTGATCACAGCAATACCATCAGTTTATTTAACTTTATAAATACATGAGCTACTCAAAGAATCATCACTCATAGATTGGTGGACATCTAAATGAGTTATCAATCTTTCTTTTTACACCCTGCTTACAAATACTGACTCAGGAAGCTATTATTTTGACTACAAGGGTTGTTGGTGTTATTATCCAAATAGAAAATACTCCTTTATTACTTGCTGATAAATTCAACTATCATCAATAATATGCACAATTATTTTTATCATCAACAATTACAAGTCAAATTATATACAATGGTCAAATAACCAATATAAAAATAATTATTTGTCCACAATATTGTTATTGATATTTACTTAATATAATATTGATTATTATATACAAGTCAAATAATTTATTAAAAATTTCACCCTTTTATGATTATGTAATTATTTTTATTTATTCATTTATATCAAACCATATTTAAAATATAATTATTCCTTCTCTTAGTACTGTTACTATTTATATATTTAGGATCATTAAAATCTCTTCATAATCTAAAAGATACATTCTCACAAATTATAATTACACACTGAATGTAATAAAATTATTATGTATTTAAAATTAACATAAGTAGCTGACGTATATTTACTCATATACATATGAATACATTTGCAACTATTATTATCTAAAACTTATACTTATTAAAGTTACTCATTGTATATTAAAAATTACATAATTTATTATTTAAAATGTTATATTATTGCAAACTATAATGATAATTTCATATACATTTGAGTTATTTTTAACTTTTTTATTAATTGAAAAATAGCAATAATTGAAACATTTTGTATATTTCTAATTAACTTGCATTAATTTTATAAAATTTTTTAAATATTTAATAAAGATCAGCATTTCAAGCTAATGCTCATGGCTTTATGAATGTTAATAATAAAAGAATACTTTCATTTCCAACACAAGATAAAGTCTTTGCGAAAGAATAGAATGAATCCACCTATTCTTTCAAACCAAAGACTCTATCTTGTGTTGGAAATGAAAGTATTCATTTATTATTAAGATTCATAAAGCGCATGAGCATTAGCTTGAAATGCTGATCTTTAGTTTATTACAATTCATAAACATCGCGCTATATAAAATAATATCTCACTTAAATATTTAATTAATTCTCTTATATTTTCCAATCAACAACAATTTGTTATCAATTTATAAATATTTTGGATAGATTTATAGTCACCAATATTTATTTTTTTATGAATTTCATCAATATTCAACAGTTTTGTAGTGTGTGTGTTTTTTATCTTTTTAAAATTAAATTTTTTTAAACCGTAATAATTATTATTTAATAAAACGTAATTGTTTGAATACTTCTCAATGCCTCTGAATTATTTGGGAAAAAGTCAAAGGCACATAATTTTTTTCTTTCACTTTTATTGGCAATTTGATAGTCCAACATTTCTAATTGCAAAAATCAATAAGCATCAAATACAAACTGAGTCATATCTTATTTTTTCTTTTCCATTTGATTTTATATGAAAAATTGACAAATTAATAGGTTCAGAAAATTATGACTTTCTTCACTGATGGTCCAGACAAAAGATAATAAACAGGAGAGACATATTTTAGATGGTTAGTAAAACATTTTCAATGTATAAAAAAGTAAAAAATAATGGTTTAATTATTTAGTATTTGTCTTATTTTTTTTTTCTTTTTAAAAAATAATATCTATGGAAATTGATATGAAAAAATAATATATTAACAGTCTTAAAAAAATGACATCTTTTATATCATGTTAATGTATTCAAATATATGTATTAGGAAAATTGACATTAGAAAAATAATTGTCATATAAATTCCAGCTCGAACATTGATTGATTACATGTTTTTCACTCTTACTAAGGACAATTATGTATATGTCATGGAATACAATGAATAATTTTTGAGTGAATCCATTACATTCTTTATCATTTATCTATATACTTTTATATTATTTGCAATATTTCGATCTGAACATAACTAGTTATATTGTGAGATAAACATATATTGTGTTTTAGAAGTTTTAAACTGTTGAAAGTGTTTCTCATGGCTGTTTAAAAAAAACAAAAAACAAAAGCTTTAGAAGACAGAAAAGAAAGTAATTCTTTTGTATTTTTGCAATAAATTGCTTTATTTCTAATTAAAATTTTTTTTTTATTAAAATCGATTAGTTAAAAAAGATGTTTTTTTTATTAATATGTATATATATTTGCACAAGTGCTATTTATATGTATGCTTTTATTGGATGAAATATTCTGACCCATACTGTTCCATACTTTTATTTTTATCCACTTTTCTTATTGGCGATTATTTTTTAGAATCCAAATAAAAAATTATTTTGTGCACTCCCCCCCCCCCCTTTTTTTTTTTTGCAATTTTTTTTTTTTACTTTTTATGCAAGAAAGTAACTAGAAATTGTTAAGTTACAGCAATGTTTCCTTTTAAAATCTCACTGGTTTTATTAAATGAATTCCAAATTTTGTCTCTTACTTTTTTTCTCTCAATATAATTCCATCCATTGAAATCTATCTTCTCAGATATGCATGTAGCAGTCATTTATCATTACATTGCCTATTTCAATCAGGCAATATTTGATAAATATATGAAAATTTATTTTCCATTTTCATTTTTTTCAAATTCATTTTAATTCTGTCATTGTTTTTCAGTAATTTAGTGTTATTAAGAAATTTGTATTGAATTTTAAATTATAATTGGATATGATACTAGCTTCTAATCATGTTTTCACCCATCTTTAGTAGAGGTAAAAGGATAAAGTGACTATATTTTTGTAATAATGGGAAAGTGTTGAGTATATGATATGACTAGAATTTCTTAGCTAAGGTGTTTAGAAATAAAATGGTTACCAATGTTAATCTTTTTGTCTGAAGACTAATTTTGAGACACAATTTTTAAGGTAGAGTTTGCTTAATCAGATGAATTCAATATTAAAGATTGATTTCATGAATTATATATAAGAGCACTGTTACAAGATATTTATTTTAATACACGAGTTGTTGGAAATATTAAGTAAATTGACATCTAATAAAAGTGGAAGCATATATTTAACAAATATCAAAAGAATCAGAATTACATTATTAAGAATTCAGGTATTTTTATAGAGGGAATAGTTTATTATATACTTTAATAATTAACTGAATGGTGAATTTTTTAATATAGTCAACATGAAGAAGATATTTGAATGATGTAGCTTCTATTGAATTTCAAAAATATAATGGAGCACGGGCACATCTGTAGGAATATGACACTTCCTCTACCATTGTGAAGTTTTGATCATATTAAAGTTGCATTTTTTTTTATCTTTATGGCCTACACTTATCTGATCAATTGAGATTAAAATAATAAACCATTATTCATTATTTAAGAATATCTAGATAACCATTTTATCAACTACTTTTGAATGCCTAGTTAGGTTTGCTATGGATAATCTATACATAAAAAAAACCTAAACCTGTGAAAAAAATTCAATTATATTTGAAGTGGACTCAAACCCTAAGTCATGGATATGATAAGTGGAAACTTGAATAACTATATAATATTACCTTTTATTTTGAAATTGATGTACCAGTAAATATAAATTTCAGAAATGTAAATATAAGATGTAATGCCTCTAATAATTTTATATACTTATCATTTTCCAATAATAAAAGTTATTAGGAATGTTTGAGTTTTAATGATAAACACAACTGTGATGTCAGATTATGTAACATTTACAATTATTTTCAGAAGAGATAAAAGAATAAAGTGACTATATATACCATAATTGTAATTTTTAGACACAATTTAGTAATGAAATTTTAATTTTCATGTAGAAATTTATATTATTAAGTAAAGAATGTTTCTACTTTATTTCTGATTTATTTAATTCATTATAAGTTTCTGCCTTTGTGTATATTAATTTTTGTAAATTTTGTGTTTTATTGTTTCTGAATTTACCTTAATTTAAAATGTTATATGTTTGTTAATTGTGTAAAATATACATTTTAAAAAGAAATAATTTATGCTAATTGCATTTTTGAATTTATTATGTTAAAAGTATGGATAGGATATACACTGAAGTTTTCGAAAGTTATTATCACTTAGAAAATCTATTGTTCCTTTTGAATCTGTATTCCATTTAATCGACTAATTGTGGTATTTTAATAGAAAATAATTTTTCATTATTTCATTCAAAGTATGATTTAAAATATATAGTAGTTCGCCGAACTGTCATGCTTGTGATCTAAATTTGAATTTAATCCTGATGGAACATGATTTTTTTTTATGTTTAGGTTTCAATAAGGATTTTTCTTTGAGGGAACTAGCAACCCTGCTAACATTAACTATATTGGTCATCTAGATATTTTTAGGTAGAAAGTAAAAAATATTGAAACTTTTTTATTACCCATCAGTCAACAATTCTGGTGAATAATATCTTTATTTTTCTTTATGAAGGGCTGTTGAAGAGATTTTTATTCCAAAGTAGATGATATTTATTGCTATTTTATATTTTTACCTTATATGTAAATATATATATAAATGGAGTTTTGAATTATAATATTGATTTTATTTTATAAATTTCATTTTATTTTATAGATATGAACATAATTAAATTAAATTCTCCTGAATATTACTTAAGTGTAATTTTATAATTTATTTATGACTTACAAATATATTTGTATATACTGCTTTATTTTTTGTAATTAATAAAATTGTTGCATACTATGAATTGTTTTACCATTTTAGTTGTTTAATAAACATGAAGTATAATTTTAGATTTTATAAAGTGTTTATGTTTTGTGTCTTTGAATATTTACGATTTAGAATGGAATAATCCAGCTAATGATTTCTGGATTCTTTTTTAGTTATTATAAATACAATTATAATGAATATTGCACTGGAAGTTTGTTTTTTATAACAAAAGTTGAACTCCTTGTGGAAACTAAATTGAAGTTATGGAAAATAGTGGGATAATAAAAAACTAATGATAAAACTTCATGAGCTAATTTACTAGTGATAAGTAATTTCTGGAGGCAGAAATTTAATTTTTTCTATTCTAAACAAATCCATGGATTTTTCAATTTCAAATTAAGGTATAGATGGAATATATTAAGGATAAGATAAATATTTTGATATGTAAAATGACTGAATAGATATTAATTAATATAAATAATGAATAAAAAATTCAAATCAATAAATGGGAAAATGGATGATGAGAAAAACAAGAAAGAATAAAAATAAACAATGAAGTAATTAGAAATGCACGATGGTTAAAGAAATTAAGGATTAATATAATAAAAAAGTAATGCAAAATTTATAAAAAAGTGTATTAATAGATCCATAAAAGAAAATTAAAAAGAAATACAAAAGGAAAGGATTAGTAAATCAGAAAGTTTGAAGGAATGAACAAGCTAATATAATCAAAATATGAGTTAAGAAATCCAACATAAAGCAAATACTATGCTTCATATAGAAATTTTCTCTTCCCAGAAGTTATTTAGTTGCATGCCATTAGACAGCCAAAACAAAAAAGCACACAGTATTTTTATGCATTAAGTTGAAAAAATTGTAAAAACTTAATTCATAGTCTTATATTTAGCATTGCAGTAGAAATTTAGTTTTATAGTAAATCAAAGAGATAACATCATTTAGTCTATTGACAGAAATGTTTCCAAGATTTTTTCTATGACTAGATAGCTGATTGATTTAATTGCATTGGGATGAATGCAGTTGAATTTGTTCATTGATAATTGCAAGAATTCTGTCATAGACAATTGATGCAGTCAGTAGAAACTCATATTTGGGCAGAATGTTGCTTCAGAGCATTGGATGACAATTAATAATCATGAGAACAATTTAGATTGACAGACATATTTGAGTTTGTAAGCTTAGAAAATACTATATAATGCTAAAAAAAAATGACATCAAGAATGTTACTATATTAGTTTCAGCAATGAATCATATTTTGTTTAGATATAATTCAGCTGATTCTGTTTTAAGTTCATACAGAATGCTCTTGATTGTGATCAGCCATTTCTGGTACATAGTGATGCATTTACAGTCTTGATACTTCTAAATGAAAATTCTCATGACTTTTTACAGCAGAACATCACAACCCTTATTGCTAATATCCGTTAATGACTGCAAGAAATTCAAATGCTTTTTTGATTTGTCCAAATTTTTGAATCTTTCATTATTAAGCATATATGGAATCTTTTTTGGATGATATCTGTGACATTCACTTCAAACCTCCAACTCCAACAATAAAACCAGGGAAACATTGAGTGATCATAAATATCACAAAACATTAAAGATTTATATTACTCTATACCATATCACACAGACATTTCATCATGGCCTTTATTCAAGAGGTAGATTGATATAAATAGTTTTATTTCCTTACCTAAACAGTTTATTTCTTTGGAAACTGATATCTACAGGCTGTTCTATATGTTTGATAAGTTTTGATTTATTTGATTATGCATATGGTTGGGAGAATTTTTATATTTAATATAAATTATAGTAGATATATGTGTATTTTTATATTGGATTATTTCCATAATCTAATATGTATGTTGAATGTCTTTAGAACAATTTTATTTTATTTAAATATTCCAATTACATTCAATTGTTAGTAATATCACAGCAAACAGGTTAGTATATTTCACCAACTGTCTGCTGTTATATTACTAACAGTTAGTGCATATATTAACCTGTTTGCTTTGATAGTACTAACAGTTGAATGTATTTGGAATATTTAAATAAAATTAAATTGTTCTAAAGACATTTAACACACATATTAGATGATGGAAATAATCCAATATAAAATTATCATCACAAATCTTCAGGAAAACACTAGATATTTGTGTGTGTGTGTATATATATATATATATATGATGTAAACAAATTTTTTGGGGGTTAAACCATGTATTATTTTGTATTACTTCCCAGCATTTCCATGAAATAACATTCACCATTGTCAATGTCAAGTTTTTAAAGAAAAAGTGGTACTGATACACATGACAATCCATCCCGCTTAATGGCGTTGGAACTTCAATAAAACACATCGATATAATGTTTCCAGACTATTACATTTTCTTTAATATTTTAACAAATAAACAATACTTGGACAACTTTTTAAAATTACATTATTTTATTATTTTTGAAACTAATTTTATAGATTTTCAATTAATAAGCAATTTTTTGTTTTGTAATAAATGTTCCTTTATTTTAGCTTTTTTTTTTTTTAAATAACCAATATTTTTTCCATTTGTAAGAAATGTTCCTTTAGGTTAGAGTTTTTTTTTTGGAAAGTAATTTAATATATTTGCAAAATGTTCGTTTGTTAACTTTTTTTTCACTAATGTTGAAAGCTCTCGCAAGGTACGAGACTTTAGATTCAGGTATGCCAAATCCCCACATTTCCTAATTTTAATGGGTGGGGGTGTGTGTGTGTCATTGGGTACAGTGTGAAAATTTAGAGGACCTTATAGTAATTCATTTAGGTTTGAAAATAATTCTGAGCGCATATTGGTTCACTTTCTGTCATTAAAATTATTCACACCCTATTACGATAAGTTAGCGATATGTTAAGTGTCAGCATTCATATAGGGGGTAAATAACACGTATCAGAGCTAACTGATATGTTGCGAGAGCAATTGATCGCAAAACACGCAGCCGCCATTAGCCAAAAGACTCAATTGCTAGCACTCAATTACTGATAGCAATTGAGAAGTTGTGCCTGATAAACGGTATTATCAACTACTTTTGGCTAGCAAAAGTGCCATCAAGCAGGATGGATTATCATATGTATCAGTACCGAAAAAGTGTTAGATCTCGACAAGTAATGAGGTTGTGTGAGGTAAAGAAAAAGATTGAGCTTGTGGATTAAGATTAACAAAATATTTATTTTCTTCCATTTACTATCAAATTTCTATTAGAATAAAGAGATAAAGTAAATGGTCTTCACAAGGCTTCATCAACTTTATATCAAGTATATTAAGCTAAACTAGAGTTATAAATTATATTTAATGTTAGCATAATCACAGCAATCAAATTTTTTTTAAAGACCTTAATGCACATATTAGTATAAATAACTTGATGCTGTAAATTTAAGTATGGTGCTTTTACTAGATTTTTGCACAGTACCTGAATTATTACAAATACTTTGGGCAGAAAAAGTATACAAAGGAATACATCAAAACAATGATATTAGTTAGAAGTCAGAATATATAAGTTTATACTGCTTTCGAACACATTGTTGGATAAATCATAGATTACTATACTCAGGTTAAATGATAGTTCCTTTGTCTTATTCCAGTCATATCAAAAATAAATATATTAAAACAGTAAAATTGCTAATTTGGATTTTCAGGATTGCCAGGCTACTGAAGCATGATACCAGTAAATTATTTTTGAGTTAATTAAAAAAAATGTAACTGATTTTCTGAAAATTATTTTATTTATGATTAAATTAAAAAGGCAGTGACATTTTCTGCTTGGCAGAATATTAAATTGAAGGTGGAGCTTAATAATAAATTGAAATTTAAAGGCAGAAGTTCTATGACTGAAAGGAGTAACTAAAAGTGATTGATGGATTTAAGAGGGATACAGATATTCACGGATCGAATCACTACTTTTTTTTTTTTTGATATACTGAAAGCAATATGTGGATCTGAGAAATAATTTCACAGTTCTATTCAATTCAATTATGGCATTCTCTTATATGATATTTTGTACTGGTGGAAAAAGCTTTAATTTTTGAATAATGATACAAGAATTGAGATGAAGACTTAAAGATATATTTATATTATCTACTCATTTAGATTTGAAGAAAGATATCTTAATGAAGTCAAACAGTATTATGTGGTTTTAAAAATGGAAAGCTGCAGGACCTGTAGATACCTGGAGAAAATTAAAAATATGGTGATATACTAGTTTCAAAATATATTGGAAATTTTTAAGGAATATATAGTCTCATTAAGTTATGACACCAATCTTACTTATACTAATTTTAAAAAGAAAGACAAGAATGCAATATTTATCATGGGATATTATTTTCTATAAAGAACAAAATGCTTTCAAAACTTTTGTTGAGTAAATCATTTCCAGTCATAAGTGATTTGTTACCAGAAATTCAAATATGGTTTTAGAGCATCAGGAAGTAGTGTAGATATGGTTTTTGTTGCCAGGTAAATGCAAGAAAAATGTTGGTACATGAGTCTTCATATTTTTATTTTTTTTTGGTCACAAGGCATTTAACTAAATCAAACAGGCCTAGGTTTGTCCACCAAAGTTTATATTATGCAGTTACTGCATGATGGAATGAGAGGAAGGGTTCTTACTAAAAGTAGAAATTCTGAGGCATTTGAAATAAAAATTGATGATAAACAAGGACGTATACTTGCTCCAATAACTTTATAGATAGATTATGATTAGAGATCAAGATATTTGTTTGATGGTAGAAAATAAATTTTAAACAAAAGCAAAAACAAGAATTTTATTTAGGATTTTGAATTTACAATTTGCTGATAATTGCAGAAATTTTGTCAGTTCAAAAGACAATCTACAGAATGTACTTAATACTTTGAATCTTAACATATAAAGACTTGGATTTAATAATTAATGTTCAGAAACATCAGTCAATGATGGAAGAAAAAAATCTTTAGCAACCTTTATCTTAAATAGCACACCCCTTTTATATTATAAATGATTAAAGATATTCTAAAAAAGTGCAATGTTAATTATTTTCATTGGTAAGATATGACAGATAATAGTTTACAATGGAAAATTACAATTAGCTGGATGTTGAACTATTTCACAAAGAAAAGTTTGTTGTAGAAGGTATTAAAAGATAATATTGTAAAATATTAGATTAAGAGAATAATGGATCAACATCTTATTTGTGGTTCAGATTGATATCGCAAAATTTATCCCTTATGTATTATTTAATGCTGTGAACTCAAATAATTCAGTGTTATTGAAATTTTTGCACTATACATGGATTGATTATTTTATATAAATAAAATAAAATTATTATTTTGTCTTTATCTTTTTTTTTTTTTTTTACGGAATTGGAATTGCTATGTTCATTTGCGAGTGGTTCTTGTTGTTGATTCTTAAAATATGCCAAATAATTGGTTTATAAAACCAACAATATCTAATCATTTGCATGTTTGATTGTTTTATCCTTTGCACATATATAAGATGATTAGATACTTTTTAGTTTTATAAACATTATTTGATCAGAGTATTTAATGTTAGTAGATATAATTAATATATATGTATGTGCGTTATTATTTGTCAGTTGTGTATATGTACATACAGTATATTATCAGATAAATAATGTTAAAATATATTATTTAATATTGAATATTTTTTTAATATATAAAAGTTTTCATTATGCAATTTAAAAGTTATATGAGTGTGTACATAATGAAAATTTCAATATTTTACAAGTATTCTTGTAATTTGATATACTATATTTTGTAATAAACACATGTTTATATATGTCCGATTAGGTTGAGAAGATTTTATATATATATCCGTGTATATATAAAAGAATGTTGCAAATTCACAATTTTGGACAAATATTCTTAACTTTTATTCCAAAGTTAGTGAAAAAATAAATGTCTTAGAAGGGTAATTCAGAAATATTGTTTATCTTTTGTTGAGTTCCATAAATGTATCTCTTTGATAATGAAGAACTTGATATTAGATATAGAATAAGTTAAGAGATGAGAATAATTAAAGCAATGAAAATAAGCAATGATCTGAAAACATTAAGAGAAAACTTCAGATAGTAAGTTATAGAGCTGATTAATACTTTTAAATACCTGAGTATTTTGGGATAACTTTTATTAGAAATCATGATAAAGACAATAGTATGAAAACTGCTACAACTAAAACTTTTAGAAAATGTAAGAGAATATTTTGTTGTTCATTAAAATTTAATCTAAAAAAGAAGCTTAGTAAATATATATACTTTTGGAATGTTAGTTTATTTGGAGAGAAGAAGACATGGAACTATGGGTAAAACAAAAATTGATGGCTTTGAAGATAGATTTGGAGAAGAATGAAAAAGATAAATTCAAAAAATGAGATGAGCAGTGTAGAAATGTTAAAAAGAAAACAAAAGTTGAGGAAGTACTGCGAAAAAAAAAAGATTGGGTATGTGTTTTGAGGTAAAAAAAAGTATGAAAGATATGTTAGAGTAAAGGAAAGAGAAGAGGAATAAAGTTAGTTGAAAGGATTGTAAAAAAGTTGGGTTATTAGTATTTAAGGAAGAGAACAAGAATTTTAAAGACACTGAGAAAAATTCCATAGTGTAATTTTTATGACATCATTCATGCAAAATAGGGACTGGTTTTTCATCATAATCAATAGTATTCTGTCCCATGGAGGTCCAATTAATAGTATCAATTCAATCATTTTTCACTCCATTTTCTTCATTATCCAGCTCTTCAATTTTATATAACTTACCATCTCATATCCAACTATGTCAATCTTTTCTTTTTACTTCCACTCACTATTTCCACTAAAACATCTTCCATTAAACTACTTAAAATATGTCCAATCCAATTTTTCTATTTCTAAATTTCCTCAATCAATCTTCTTTTTTCATTTACTCTTTTCAATTATTTTATTCATCCAACTGATTTTTCCCATTCGTCTCCATGTCCATACCTCAAAGGTTTCTAGACTGTTCCTAATTTTATTACTCATTGTCCACATTTTACAACCATATAACAATAGACCACATATAGCATTCAATTAATCTTTTTCTTAATTCTCTCTTCAAAGGTTCACAAAATATTTTCCCATAATAAATGCCTTCTTTGCTAATGCTATTCTTTTAACTTCATTTCTTCCATTCTCACTCTACCAACTAAATCCCTTTATTTGTTGAACTATGTTATCGATTTTGATTTTCAGACTTTTTGCATTCCTTCCTATCTATAAGCACTTAGTCTTCTCAACATTAATCTTCATTCTATATTCCTTACACCTAATTTATTCAACATTTCTGAAGATATTTTTCATCCTCAATTATAAGAGCCATGTCGTCTGCAAATCTTATGTGTTTTAGTATTCTCCAATATTTGCTCCTTCACAGTCTAAATAATTTCTTAATATGTCTTCTAAATAAATATTGAAAAGAACAGGACATACTGAATTCTTGCCTAACACCTCTTTCTATATTCACTTCATCAGTCATTATTCTCCTGACTTAATTCTTACCCTTTTTCCAGTGTATATATTTCAAATCAATCTTTCTAAAATACTCCTTTATTTTTGAAGACGATCATAAGTTTATTCCAAATTACTCTCATGCTTTTTTCAAATCAAAATAGATCCATTTCAATATATCTCTGCAATTACTCTAACAACACCAATAACATCTCTTGTACTTTTCTTGTTCTGAAAACCAAACTATTCTCGAATATAATATTCTTCCCAAAAAATTCTTTGAGTTAAAATCCTCAATAACAAATTTATTGCCCAGTATTCTTCACATTTTTTTTTAGCAAATGGAATTATAGTTTTTAAAAAAATCAGGCCAAATTCCACTATTATATGTCAAATTTCTTCATAGTTAATTCTATTTTAAAAAAGATCTATAGGTATTGCATCAAATCTAACAAACTTACCATTCTACATTTGTGCAGTTGACTATTACTTCATCTGGCAATTTTTCTTTTCTAAATAGACACTGAAGATAATCTTTTCTTGTTTTTAATATATCATTGACATCAATTAATCTCTTTCCATTGTTATCTGCAATTTTACTTGCTAACCATGTCATTTTCTCTTGAGTGACATTTAATTCTATCAAATACCAGTTTATATCTTTTTGCTTGTTGATGCATTTCTCTTTATCCTTGTTCCAATCATTTTTCTTTTGCTAAATCTGTTTATCTTCTTAGCTTATTATTAATTTTTCTATATACATCTTGCCCTTCTTCAGTATTGACCTTATTCCATTTACTCTGCACTTCCATCTTTCCCAAGATATCTTGCGTTATTCAAGATTATTTAGCTTTCTTTAACCGAATAGTGCTTATTTCATTTTTTGCTGTTTTTTATTAATCTTTCTTTAATCCTATACCAACACTTATCAGAGCTATTAATATATTCCTCAGCTTTATCAATCCTTTTTATTGCATTTTCAATATTAAATCAAATTTTCCTTTTTGCATTTATCACAATTTATCTTGTACATCTTTCCCCTCCTTTTATTATTTTTAAGCTCAACTTTAATTTAGTCATAACCAAATTATGATACGAATTTATATCAGCATCAGACAAAATATGCGAATCCCTAATAGCATTATTGTATTTATCTTGAATCAATGTATAATTAATTTGATAATATTCTCCATCACCTGGAGTTGACCATGTATACAATTTTCTCATGATTTTTAAAACTGGTTTAAACAATCACAAACCCATTCTCCTTACAAAATTGTACAATTTGTTTTTAACACCTTGCGAAGGAATTTAATCATAAACATGACCAAAGATGAGAAAAAGATATATGATCCTCAAGATGCACATTTTGTGCTAAACCAGCATTCATCAGTTGACCCAGACCACAATTTATTACCATAGATAACAAATTACTGCAGTTTAATTGATATGTCAAATTTACTGCTCTCACAACTTTTGACACAAACTATTTATTGGGAGTATATTAATATTTTTTATTAGTCATTCATTAGACTTGAGATTATCTAATAATGAAATAATATTTCTATAGTGTAATTTTTATTACACTCTTGTGCAAGATAAAAACTGGTTTCTATCCACTTTTAACATCTTGTGAAGGGATGTAATCATAAACAAAAAAGATGTATGATCTACAAGATGCACATTTACTTCTGAACCAGCACTCATCAGTTGGTCTAGACAACAATATTTTGCACATATGTATCATCATTATTTTGTATAAATAATTTACTACAGTTTAATTCATAAGTGTCCTTGCAACATTTGACACAAACTACTTGAAGTATATTAATTTTTATTAGTCATTCATTAAACTAGAGATCCAATAATGAAATATTTCTGCTGTGTAATTTTTATTACACACTCCCAATGCAGGGTAGAAACTGATTTTTATCTGCTTCCAATAATTTGTGAAGTGGTGTAATCATAAACATGAAAAAGATGTATGATCCCCAAGATCCACATTTTGTGCTGAAACAGTATTAGTCAGTTGCCAAAACACAATTTTTTTCAAATTTTTTTTTTTTAGCAAATTACTACAGTTTAATTGATAAGGTCAAACTTGCTGCTCTTGCAAAGTTTTGATGCACTACTTAATGGAAGTATATTAATAATTTTTATTAATCATTCATTAAGCTAGAGATTATCTAATAATGAAATATTTCTGTAGTGTAATTTTTACTGTGCTACTCATACAAGATAAGGACTGGTTTCTATCTTCTTTAACACCTTGTGAAGGGATGTAATCATAAACACAAAAATGTATGATCCACAAGATGCACAATTTTTATGCTTAACCAGTTCTTATCAGTTGGCTGAGACCATAATCTTTTACACATATGTATCTTTTATCATTGTTTAGTATTTATATATCAAATTAATACAGCTTAATTGATAAGTATCAAACTTACTGCTCTCACAACTCTGACCCAAACCCACTTAATGAAATATATTAATAATTTTTATTAGTCATTTATTAGACTAGAGATTATCCAACAATGAATAATATTTCTGTAGGGTAATTTTCACTACACCACTCTCAAGTTTTTACCACTTGGTGAAGGGATGTAATCATAAACATATGATCAAAGATGTGAAAGGATGTATGATCCCCAAGATATACATTTTGTGCTGAATCGGCATCTGATGAGTGCTGGATCAGCAGGAAATATGCATCTTGGGGGATTATACATCTTGTTTGTTAGTCATATGTTTATGATTACTTTCTTTCACAAGAAAAGTGGATAGAAATCTGTCCCTATCATGCGTGAGAGAATGTTGTAAAAAATACACTACAAAAATATTAATCATTATTGTATAATCTCTAATAAATGATTAATAAAAATTATTAATGGAGAAAATCTATTTAGTTTGACATGTAAGATTCATCTTTTCGAATTTGAATTATGGTATGATTTTAATGATGGTAATGCTGTATATGAAGGGTAGAAGCAACTAAATAAAGATGATGAAATGCTCTCAAATGATTATAATATATGAATCAGTATTTGGCGTTCAATATAGTTAGCACACATATATATATTCCAGTCAAAATTATCGTTTCACTATTATTAAATAATTAAAATTGGCAATGCTATGTGAAGATATTTACTTGGTGGAAAGCATGTTGATGAAAATTATTAAAAAATAAAAAAAATTTTTTTTGATTGAAAAATATGCTAAGTTAAATATTTTAATTTTTTTTATTATACATAATTTCTATTTTATTAATATTTAAACTATTTTGTTATAGAAAGAAACGTATTTAATTTTCGTTTTGTGTTCCCCCACCCATTTCTATATAAATGCTTTTTAAAATTGTAGTTAAATTATTAACTGAAATCTAATCAAATGCTAATGATATGCAATGTAAGTTAATATATATTTTTTTCAGTATATGAAAAATAAATTTCTTGCCAATTATTGAAGTATATCTATATAATATAATTTTAATTGTTGCCAAAGTCAGTAAACTTTTATAGAAATTATGTTACACATACTAGGCATTTTCGTATGTCTTTTTATCCCTATCTTTTGTACCCCATTAGTAAGTAATCTTTAAATATATATGTGTATGTGAGTGTGTTTTATCTGCTAGAAAGCAAATTTTGAAATTGCAAAATGATTTTGGGCTAGGCTTCAATCAAAAAATAAAAGGTTTTCGATTATCATTAGTGATAGTTTACTATAGTTTTCATTAATATTTAACAAAAATTATCAAACTATTTGTATTTAAGATTGATTGTGTGTTTTAAAATTAATAGTAAAATATTTTAAAGCAATCATAATTATCACAGAGTCACAATATATTGTTTTAAATATTGCCACCCGTATAAACAGCAGCGGTAAACAGATAGAAAAGTAGCTATCTAGACTAAAAGATAGTAAATAAATAGAAACAGAAGTACATAGTCATTTGTATGTTTAGGAATATTTTAATGGTATTCCATTTATTTTAGTGCAATTATTATTATTACTATTAAATTGTTAATTATCTTTACCTTTTAAAAATTTTTATTTTGCAATTCGGAAAAAAATAATTTTTATAACGTCATTATTATCACGTTGGCCTAGCTTTTATTAATTTCCCTTATCCGTAAATTTAAAAATCATTTTTTTAAAAATCATGATTCTTCTTTAACTAAGATGTTAAAGTAACCAAGACCTGCTTTGGATATTGACTTAAACCAATACAATTTTGTATTTAACGGTATAGATTAGTGAAAAATAGTCATGGATTTGAGCTATAAAATAAATAAATACCATCAAAGATAATTCATAGGTTTTTGTCTTTTTACTTCAGTTTATATTATCACAGAATGCTCTCAATTGCTCTAAGTGGGTTTTGAAATTTCGTATATAAATGGGAAATAGATATATTTTATTTTTTGCTTATTTTTGTTTTAATATTTTGTTTTCAAAATTGCTATGTAATAAATATCCCAGATGTAAAAAAAAAATTAGTTTAAATTATAGTCTTAAAAAGATTAAGGATAATGATTTTTCTTTGAATTTATAATGACAACAATATTATTGATCTAATCCTTGGATACAGTAAATTATTGGATTTATTTGTGGTAATCATGGATTGGCGTTCAAGTTCTCAGAGTTTGAAGATTTTTTTTCAATTGGTTGGGAATTTTCAATTTTCCAAGTTAGATCTAGATTTTTTTTTTTCAAGAAGCAGTTTTTTTTATCCTTTCAATATTAGTCAATAAATGAATAATTTATTTATTTTTATATGAAAAGTAAAAGATAATCTTAGAGAACTAATCATAAAAGAAAAAAAAACCAATTATAATATAATGCTTGACCACTGGATTCATAGTTTACTTTAAAATCGTTAATTTTTAGAACAAAATAAATTTGTTGATTCAGAGTTCAATATAAAAAAAATTCCCAATAAGTTCATTTTGAGTTGTAACTAGTATCCTATAACAATAAGGACATAATCTAATAATAACAGTTATTATTACATTTGTTATTCGAGAGAGAATAAAAACAAAATTATAGCAATTAATGGACTGCTATCAATGAATGATTTTTGTAAACTCGGTAACATAATAACTGAATGTAATAGAAAGGCGAATCAGAAAACAACAAGGAATAAATATATTTCAGAATGCACTTGATGAATTATCAAAAATGTCAATCCAGTTCTGCTAAAATACAAATAAAAATTATTTTTCAAATGTTATAGAGCTTAATATATAACTTTTAAACCTAATGTTAAGTGAACTGAAAATTAAAGATTTCCGAGATAAAAAATGTTAATAATTGAATGAAATTGACATTATTCTGCATCTGACCTCTCAAGTGACTTAATGATAGGCAAACAAGTGACTTTTGACAGAGTAAAAAATGAAAAAAAAAAAGGCTTGCAATGTAATCTAAAAAGTGAAATTGGAAAAAAAATAGTTTGGAATTTTTTTTTTTTAATTATTTATTATTGATTTAATTGTGTCTCAATCAGTGAATTTGAAATTTTTTGAGCCATAATGCAAACTAAATGTAATTATTTTCATCAATAATCTCAAAAAGATTCAAATATAATTATATAGTTCTACAAGTTTAATAGTGCCAAATGATTTGCATTATTTTGACAATCTTAAGTTTCGCAATTATTACAACTACAGTGAAAATCAATTACATTATACTTCAGCCCCATTCCAGTTTAGATATTCATCAATAATTATTTTGCAATATGAATTTCTTACACCCACAATATGGATACTTTGCATATTTTATGAGAAATAGATTTTTAAAGAAAAGACATGCTAACAATTTTCATATTATTTACTAGAGTAACAGAAGAACAAGGTTTTATAAAAAGAATATATAACGAATTCTTACTCAGAACCATCAGGAATGATTTTAATGTATCTCATATATATATATTGCTAATTAAACTTCTATAATATATGTACATATTAAATATCCACCTAATGCTATGCTAGTAATTATAAATAAAATAAAAATTCATATAACATTACAATACTAGTCCAAAATAAATAAAATTTTACTGAAATTCTGCCACAACCATGGTTTCATCGATTGACAAATAGAACTTTTGAAGTGAAATTCAACTAAACATACAACACATATATAAACAAAACACTAGCATTCCCATCATTCACTTTAAAAAACAACTTAATATCAAAAGATTTCTCCAGGAGACTGCATCAGATTAAAAAAAAAAAATTATCAAAGTTTTTTTTACTCTTTTCAATTCACTTATTTCATTTATTATAAGTATAGTGAGAATCAATCATATTATACTTCAGCTCTTTCCAGTTTATTGGATGGCATGAAAGGGGCTTGGAAGAAAGATTTAAATTACTAAATAGTTTAGAACACACAATTGATTGCAAATCTATTCCTGAGGTAATTTATAAGGTTCATTGCAGTTATCATAAAATTTATATAGGTCAGAATAAATTAAGTTTTGATGAATAGAGTTAAAAATAGATTTCATAACTGCTTTGTATATTCATGAACTGAATACATGTCCTAAAGTAATATTTGACAATGCAGGTAATCTTTTATGAAAAAAGTGAATTGAAAAAGAAGAGTTTATCTTAGTTATTAAGAATAAAATAAATTATTGCTTAGATATTCATAGTATGCTGAAATTCACAAGTAATAAAATTATTAAATATTGTTAAAAAATAAAATAAATGTTATTGCAAATTTTTTAATGGGGCCTTAAATGCAGCTTGAAAAGAGAGGAAGAAGGGAAATCTGGATCTAAAAAGATAGCTGTCATCTATTTAGCTTTCTTTAAAAGAGAAAATGAAAGTAAAGAAGAAAGGAATTATTTGTCTGCTCTCAGAATCGATGTTGCAAAATATTTGAAATAGTCGTATGTAATCAGCTTTTTTTTCTTTAAATCTAAAATTAATTGTTTTTATGTGCAGTACATTAAAGGTAAAATAAAAGGAGACAAAAACTAAAATTAAATAATTTTGAGAAAAAAGAAAGAAATAAGTATTACTGGAATGTTTTAATGAGATTAGATAGATATTTAGGCTAGAAAAGAAAAAGTAAAAGTTCATACCTGAGCTAACAATATTTTGGGTTAAATAAATGTTTAATTGATGGTATTAATTATAAAAGAGACATTTAATTATAAAGTTTGATTCAGAATGTCAGTAATGATGCAATAATAAGTTTACAATTAAAAATACATTTTGTTTTAGTTTCCTTCTAGATAAAACGAAAAAAAAAATTAGTTTACAAATATAATCAGAGGGTTGTAATTAAAAATTTGATTTAAATTGTTCAATAATGGCTTTGCTTTTAAATATTAAAAAAGAGTATTATAAATAAACTAAAAATGCAGAAGAGAAAATTATTGTGTGTGGATTATATTTTGAAGCTGTAAATCATGTTGTTCAGTAGAAAAATTAAACTTTCCTTCTGAGTTATTTATTTCAGTATATTGAAAGTGGGATATATAATTATTTTTCTCCACTATAAAAAAACTGGACTTCTAGTTTTAGAATGACTGATGAGTAGAAATAATTTCAAATTAAATGATGTCTCGAAACTAAGCGCAGCAAGAGTTATTGAAGTTCAATATCCACCAGTCATTGCTGCATTTCCAAAGTAAACTATGAATTCTAACAATTTAAAAATCTTTATTGTAATCATTTATCTTACGCCTAGACCAAGTGATAAAATCTGTTATCACCGAAAAAATATAGTATTTTTAAGCAGATATGGATGTATGATCATACTTCTAGAAGTGCTTACATACTTATCCTTAGTATTCAACTAAAGAAATAATATAAATTACATTCTATGAAACATTAGTTGCCCACACATACATGTATATGCATATACAGAAGAAATCGTTATATGGTGCATATATAAAAAAAAATGTCTAGTTAAAATGAACTTGATTAAAAATAAAAATTTATTTTAAGTTGTAAACCTGAAAAACAATTGGCGCGCTGCAATTTTTTACTGAAAGCAAAACTTATTTATCTCAAATTTAAAAGAAACAGTAATCAATCCCAAAAACTTTCCATTAAACCAAACAGTTTGCCCTGCTGTCCTAAGACAAGATAAAATCAAATCAATTGAATAAAGGATAATTAATAAGAAACAGGATTTTTTTTTTGTTTTCTTATGTATAAAATATTTCCTTCTTAAATCCACATTATTTAACCTTGTTATAAATCACTTTCCTCGCTGACTTAGAGCAAGAGAGAAGGTCAATCAAATTGAATAAATGGATAAATGAGAGTGGAGGGGAAATAATCGTACAATTCATTCTCAGTAGCTTTATTAGGCAAATTAAATTACAAACTATTAATATAGGTAAAACCATTTTCTCTTTCATTTAATCAACCTATACTTAAAAGTACTATATTGCTAACTGGTTTGTAGCGTGATTGATAGCTGAAAATCTACAAAAATAAAAATAATTTTAAGAATTGTAGAATTTAAATTTAGAGATTAAAATATGCATAAATTGTTTTTCATTTGTAATGATTTTTTACATTATATTTAAATTTTGACGGACAAGTTTCTTTTAAATTGAAAATTATAATATAGATAGTCAAAGAATGTCATTTATTAATAACGCATTAGAAAAGGTTAAAAATAAGACAATAAATAGTGTGTTGTAATATATGTATATTGTAGTATAATATATATTCAAGTTTAGTATATCATTTTTGAAAATGTAAAACCATATAAAGGTCAAACCCCTTTGAGACTTACGATTGATTTGATGATTTAATAATGTACCATGAATGTAAATAAATATATTGATGAACTACTGCAAGAAGAATTAAGATATTGTAAAGCATAATAGCTTTATCTTTTAAATTTGTTTACAAAGTTAAGAATATAATTAATTATGAAAATGATATTATTGTTTCATTGAATATTTCAGTATTATGTGATTGCATCAATAGATTAAATTCAATGAAAATTATTATGTAAAAAAAATTAACCAGTAGTCCATAAAATTTATTATTGATTTTTAAAAATTTATTAAAGATGATACAGTGATTTCACTTCAATGTAAATTCTAATCTATGGATATGCCTAAGATTGGAACAAATTTATAATTTTGCTTTCGCCTATACAAAAGGACAATATTTTTTATTCTGTTAACATTGCAAGTTTGAAAATTTCCAGACAAGATTTTTCATTTATTTGTGGATTTCACAATATTAAATATTTCAATGCTTATATTATAAGATCATTGTGATATGTTAAATTATAAATTTTTATTTAAGCAATTAAAAGAAAGAGGGTATATGTATATATCAAAAGTACCAAATTTGCATAGATTGGCAAGCTTTGATCAATTTTCTTTTGTAAGAATAGTCTGCATCATTATAAAAGTGATAAATCACAATATATTGCAAATTTTACAAAACAGCTAATTAAAATTGGTTATGATAGTAAACTAATTATTAATGCTATAAGTAGATTAAAAAAATTACCAATTTAATGGAACTAAGTATTAATGAAAAAAATAGCTATTGATTCCCATATATTTGAATAAAAACTATGAGTTATACAATATTTCATTTGAATAATTGGAAAAACGAAAGATGTAAAAAAATATAATATGTATCAAATTTCATGCAAATGCAATGCTTTATATATTGGTGGATCAAGATGTTAGCTTGGTTTTTATTTATTTAGCTTACAAATTTATTTTTTTAGATACCTTAGTTACCAGCCTGTAAATCATATATCTAGGATAGAGATTCATTTGTGGCTTCATTAAGTCTCTCAATTCTGCCATTGTAAACATAGATTCAACAGCCATTAATTATGTAGTTCATAGTTTCTGCTTGTCCATACCACTATAGATTAGTGATTCCTACATTTCAGTTATGAAGTAGATGAGAATAACACAATGAATTGTCCTGCCTATTGATAAAACTTTATTTGTATCTAGAAAAATAAAATCTAGCAAATTTTATTAATGGATTTAGGAAAATATTTATTTGGAACCTCTATATCACCATTTTTATTAATGGATCTATGAAAAAGTATTTATTTGGAACCTCTATATCACCATTTTTCAATTGTAGATTTTTAACTGAACATCTAAAAAAGGTGATTTTGATTTGACATGAATCTTGGTTAGCAAAACTTTTTATACATATTTTGTTGGGCAATTTTTCTTTTGATATTTGATAGAGGAATATGTGAATGTGAAGAGACTGGAAGTCATTGTGAAAGAATAGATTTGAGTATGAGAGCAATATTCCTTATTTTATATTTGAGTATCCAGAAATTTTATGTGGAAACTTTTTCACTAAACAGGCGCAAAGTATTCATATTCAGTACATGCTAATCCTAAAGAAGCTGTTCATAAAATACTTGCATCACAATTTTATAAAGTTTTAATAACAGTGTTAATTTTGTTTTTTGTAAGAGAATGTGAAATTTTGCTTTTAATTTTGATCCAGATGCCATTATAATTATTCTTGAAAAAAGAAGCAAAAATAAAAATAGAATTAATGAGAAAATTTTTATTAATAAAAATAGGAAATTCTAAATTAAGAAACAAAGTGAAAATATTATAATTCATGAATCTTGGGATATTACATTTGTTTCCCCTACATTAAAATTTTTTAACAGTAACTAATAGTATTTCCGGAATTTTAAAATTGTTATATTGTTAATATTAACTGTTATTTAATAATTTTATAATTATAGATAATAATCTACTATAGTTGTATTCATTTGATATATATAATAATTCATAATAGTTTTCAGAAACAATTGATAGAATATTAAAAAAATATAATTCATGATAGCTTTCAGATACAACCATGTAAACAATTAAAAATATATGTGTATTGTAACGGTATACAATATGCCATTACATTAAGTTAAAATAAAAACTTAAGTTCGTAAATAAAAATTGATTTATTAAAAAGAAAAAACTTAACCTAAAAACTGAAAAGTGAAAGTTATATTTGGAAAACTTAAACTATTTTAAGAAAAAAGTATTTGAAAGTATTTTTTTTTTTTGTGATATTTTGAAAATAGAAATAATGTTGATTTCTATAATCTCATATGTATTTCAACATGCAAACATTTATAATTTGGTAATGATGATAATGAGTACCATGCAAGCTAGATATTATATATATATCCAGGTATTAATCCAATTACAGTGATCTTATGGCTATACAAGATATGAATGTTTTAAAGCCTTGTATTAGAATATTAAAATAAGAGTAACATAATGAATAGTTGTAACAAACCCTAATGCAATACCTATCAGTAGGTTTTGCATTAACTTCAAAATAAAATAGAGAACTGAGAGATCAAGAACTCCATGGTAAATGATAATAATAATTTTATTATACAAAATATACATTATGGTTATTATACTTAAAACATTAAATAAAAATAATAAAAACAATAAATCAATAATTGTACTCTCTATCGATTTTTCAATAGGAATTTTCTAATCTTAAAAATATATTTCGTTTCTGTTAAAATTAAATTGGTGTAATAATATAAAATATCATTTCAAGCCTTTTTATTAGAATTTATTATTATAAAATAATCGAAGTAATCAAAATATTTATCATTTACGATTTAGATTGTGTTTTTGAGTTGGATATTATAATTGTGAAACAGAGCAGAAGTAGATCTCATTAAAAGTTTACAATATTTAACTCTGCCTGTACAATAAAGTTTAAAAATGTATATATCTCTGCTTTGCTTCAGGTTATACATTTTTAAAGTATATCAAAAGTTAATACCTATAATCATTTATTAATTTATTCACATATGCATATTAAGCATTAATTAATATTTTATTATTTATATTTGTTAAAATTATTATTAAGATTATATTTTACATAGAACACATAGGAAAATTATTTTTTCTAAAGATTAAAAACAATAATATTACTGTTTTTTTTTATTTGGCCTGGATAGTGCGATTCTGAATTGTCTTCACATAATTGTTTTTTTGGACCCAGGATCCACCAGTAATCCATTGAAGCTGATAAAATAATAATGAAGTGGAATTATTATAAGTAAATATTATCTTTCAACGCCCGATTTTGTTTCTGAACAATCCTTTTGCTTTTATGTTGTCAAAAGTATTCTAAATAATGATATATCCATTAATTTTGGAGGAAGATTTGTATTATACAATAACCATGTTAGATTTTTAATGCTAATACTTTGCATACTATGATTTTCATTAATTTCAAAGAAAGATTTGCATAATATAATTATTATTTCACACTAAGCTGCTCTATTAATGATGAAGAGAGAGATTTTTTTTTATGTGTCATAGCATCGGCCGGGAAACAAACCCGCTAACCCGGTACACCTGCTTGTAAGGTAGCTGTGCTGACCTCTCGACCACCAATGCTTGATAAGAGAGAGATTTATGTTATATAATTTAATTATTTCATGTTAATTTCTTCATTCAAACCCTTTCTTTTAACTTATTAATTTAGCAATTCATGTTTGGGGCTTGTGAGCACTTAAAATGTATGTTTATTACACAGTTCAGTTTTAAAACAATTGATTTGAAAAAAAAAAAAATCAGTTCAATGTATTTTTGTACCCTATTTTTATCCAAAGTCACCCTTTTTTTCAAAGCAGGCAATCATTTCGATAAATTTTTATTACTTTCCCCACCTTATGTCTAGCACTCTTATAAATCAACTCATTTACATAAATAAAAATAATACAAAGAAAAATATTTTTATAAAATGTAATAATAATTATTTAATAATCTAGAACAACAAACATATTTTTGTATTATTTATTCTAGATACCAAATAAGAACAATATTAATTTTATAAAATACTTTAATATTGATGTGTATATATTTTTAATATAATTACACATATATTATAACGTGCATACATATCATGTATTGACCAGGCTATTTATTGGATAGTCAATGTGAGTTATAATTCTTTATTAACTATACTTTAAATATTTTTTTTAAAACAATAATAATATCACTTTTGTTTTTATTTTTTGTATTTTAAGTACTTCTATATAACCCTCATAATTTTAATAAATAAATAAATAAATAAATAAATAAATAAATAAATAAATAAATATACACACACATTATATCATTGTACTATCATTATAAAATTAATGACATCAAATAACTCCTGCTTACACAATGCTGCTCAATAGCAAATTATTTTTGTGTACCACAGGTATCCTACCTAATGTAAGCTTTGATGATCATTAGCTGCTAGATAATAGTGCTTACTAAATCCCTATTCAGTGCTGTTATATTCAATTTGCTCATATAGTTATAAATCTGAAACCAGTTCATTTTCTATGTATTATAATGATCTTAGTTTTTTAATAATTATAGGCACCAAGCATACCACCTAGTAATAGATGCATGATGGTAGTGCTTATTAAATCCCTAGCAATACTTTTCTAACCAATATCTCTTGACTAGTTTCTAGTTTATGGCCTCATCATATTTGGCTTAGATTAAATGCGTTAACACATTTATCACTTTGGATTGGTAGTCTGATAGTAAAACAAAAAAAGTGGCTGCTAGACAAAAGGCACATTAAATCCAAAAGGTTTGAGTGGCACTGCTGTCAGACTCAAAGCTAATTGATGAAAGTCTTTAGCTAGGACGGCACTGGGTAGGGATTTAATAGGTTCTTCCATATGGCATGTATTGACTATAAAAGATTGCATTAGGTATCATACCTATGGTAAAAAAAAAATTTGCTGCTGAATGATTATTTATTCTTGCTTAGAAAATATAGAGGTGAGAAAATCAAATAGATATTACATCCACATCATATGAAACAAAGCATCATTCACGATAGCCAATAAATAAATAAACTTATGAATAGAGCTATTTCTATTCATTTTTACATTCTTATAAGTAAATAAATCAAATATGAAAATATGAAAAAATACAGCAATTTCAAATCATATGTGAAAAATAGAAATAACTTTCCCCCATAGGTTGTCATTATTATTGTATCACTTTTATTTATGAACATATTTTTTTGCTATTTTAGAATTTACAGAGAAAACCAATAAGTAATAATTAAGATCAAATATCAATATGATAACAAGTATAAATGATCTGTTTTATATTTTCTGAGATTCTGACAAATAAGTGTGATGCAGTTATATTGTTAGAATATGGAAAAGAATGTTATTTCCAGTTCTTACACATTTTTTGAAAGTGTTATAGTTATTAATATTTACAAATTTGACTTATTGTTATTAATTTATAATGGTGTTAACATGAGTAGAAATGACTCTACATTATGTTTGTTTATTGGATATATTGAACTTTATTTATGTTTGGTATGAATTTCCATATGGAATATTGTTGATATTTGTTGATTTGTCCACAACTTTGTTACTGCTCTCTTTCAATAATTAAATCATTTTTTGAAAGTTGGATGAATTTAGGAGAGATCGAGCTATGGGTAAACAACATACAGTGATTAAAAAAACATTTTAATTTATAAATATGAAAATTTTGAAAAATATTATCTAATATTTATTATTGCTTATTTTGCAAATAAATTTAAAACAAAACAGCTTCAATATTAATAAAAAATTAAAGTGTTATTTTAAATCTGATGGTAAATTTTCAGAGGTGGGGGAAGAATGTATTTTCTTTGTAAAGTTAACGCAAATAAATGAATTAAATGTAAATGTTATTTGTTTTAATTCATAAATGTCTTTCCTTTTTTATGCTTATTTAATATATATTTTTGAGAATAATAAAAATATTACAATAGCAATATTCATACTTTGATTAAAAGTAAATGCCACAATTTTATTGTATTTTCTTTCTTTTCTGGAGGAAAGTATTATAAAAATTAAAGTAATTTTTGTGATTAGTCAAATTTCTACACGGAATCTGCAAGTGAAAAATACTGATCTAGATGAAACTGAATGAATCTATATGACTTAAAAACAGTATTATATATAATAAAGGATGTGGATAGAAATATTACATAGTAATTTGAACATACTTTTGAGAGGAAAATATTTTAAAAGATGAAAGTAAAGTGTAAGATATAATTATAATCATTCTATAATAGATGTTTTATTTACACACATATATATAATTAAAATAAATGCCCATATTTTTTTAGTATAAAAGTCCTTTGTGCTCTCTTCCAAATGAAAAAGGTAAGTAAATAAGTTAATATAATTTAATTGATTAATATGTACTTGTATACATGTATATTCACATTGTCAGAAAGACATTGTAGATAAAAAAATCATTCATACACACAAGAAAAGTTTATTCTACTTCTAATACTTTTTATATATAAGACAAATATTAAAATTTATATGCTTTGCTATTTACTATTTGCATTTTTCTAGTTCGGTCTAGGTTCATAGGAACTGGGTGAACTTTAAGATTTTTTTAATAGATTTTTTGACTTTATATAAAGAGTCAAGTTTCCACTTTGCCCATGATGACATCTTTGATTACCTCTGTTGAAATTATCTTGGTTAGAATCTTTGTTTATAATCTATTAAACTCTGAAATAATCACATAAGATGACTTAATTAACAGTGTTTTTAATTAAATCTACCTTTAATTATTCTGCATATTTAATTTTATATTATTATGTAAAAATTCTCTTCATTATTCAAAAGCATCTTAGCTAATCTATTTTTAAATCGGAAAGCAATAGTTTTTCAGTTGTAATTATTTTTCTTATTTATTCTCCATAATTATAATACATATCAATATCTTTTTTACCCCAGAGAAATTGTCTTCTTACACATAGACTTTTAAAATATATTGGGGTATTTCAATTTTTCTTAATTTTGGGTGATTGATTATTATGTATATTAACGACTTGGTTCAGGTTTGGTTGAGTGATTGTATCTGCTCCTGCTGTTTTTACCAGTACTTAAATTGTTTTAGCATTGACTCTTTAATTTTCCTTTATCTAATGGGGTTTTGTTGTCAGTGGGATTTGCCCGATCATTACATGGTTTGAGGTGAAGATGGATAAATAACTAGACTCCATTTTCTATCTGCACTTCTCTGGTCAGGAATTTTGAGAAATTTGTTGATCCTTATATTATGTAAACTATATTCGATCCAAACTTTTCTGCTTACTTTAAAACAATGCCTTTTAGGAAGTGTTTAAAAAAACAGTTCTTGTTTAGGAGGAACATAATTAATTTTATTTCTTAATTTTTCTATTGAATAAAAATTTGACATTTTTTTGATTGCAGTGATAATTGTAGAATACTGTTACAATAAAGTCATAAACAAAATTTCTGTATGTTTACAAATTCAGCCTTACTTAAGATTTATTTCAATTTCAATGGCAAGTAATTCAATTTTACCAAATATTGCTCAGAAGTAAACTCAGAATCATCAACAGAAACAATAGTTTCTAGTAAACCTTAAATATGAACATGTTTTATTATTTTGTTGGCAATCATGCTGTTACTATCTGATTTTCTACTCATTGGGATTATGCATACACACCTATTAAGAAAATATGGCCTTAAATAGTCCAACATGATCTAAATGACTTCACTGCCATGATTTAATAAACTGGAGTCATGATATATATATATTTTTCTTGGAAATTTTCAAATATATTGGTCACAATGTACATGTCTTAATATAATCTTTGGCTATCAAGTCTAGCTTCTTTCTACTGCTGTTACTCTTACTACCCCTGAATTCTTTCTAATGCCATTACCCTCACAATTCTTGGATGACTGGAATAAAGCAATTTAAGTATTTTTTTATCCTGAAGACAGTATCGGCACTCTGTCTTTGTTTAATATACAGTCTTTCCAAATGATAATATTTTTTTTTTTTATATTCCAAAATGTCAATATTTTGAGATGCTTACTTGGGCTATCTCATTTATCCATTTCATTAATTTTTCATACTATTTTTATTCAATTGGATACAATTTTACTATTTACCATTTTTGATTAAAGTGTATTTGTATAATTTATCTCAACTTATGGATCTTTAGATTCAAATTTATAGAGGATTTTTGTCAACACATCTGCATATAAATTATATATATCTCTTTCTTGCAACTCAAATAATAATTGTACACTAATCAAAGGTTTAACCAGTGCACTATCCTCAGATTAAAAATGGTTTAGCATTTATTTAGAATTTGTAAATATTTCCAAAGGGAGTTTATGAACAGATTCTGATGGAACTTTTTTTATTCTCAGTATTATAAACAGGGATAGTTCAAATAACAGAATAAATTCTCACTGCACTAGACAATGTTTTGGATGCATAGACTATTGGCTTTCCTTCACTATATATGGATAGCACAGTATTTTTTCTTTGTCATATTCTAAAGTATTAGTGTAATGAAGATAATATAAAATTTATCTCAAATACAATGTAACAAAATAAATATATGCAAAAAAATGTATGGAACAAAGCTTTAATGACTAGTTTTTAACTTAATGTTAACATTGTTTACACTGAGAGCAACGACATCAAACAAAAAATTATGGAAGCATGGCACATCTCTGAAGACAAATACACCATTAATAAGAGGGAATCCTACATTCCCCTCTCCAAAAAATGGCCTATCCATCCATCATAATACTACATGTAAATTATATGCAAATTAATGCAAACAATAAATATACATCTTCATCTTCTCATTACAACCATTGCTATGACTATGACTGATACCAATCGAAAGCTAGCTAAGCACATTAAATTAACTATTCATTAAAGCTTTGCTCCATATATTGTTTGCATATATTAATTTTGCTATAAAATATTAGTGTTGACTTTTGCCTCCAGATTGTCAATATAATCAGTAAACAGTAATCAAGATTAATAAAGTTTTTATTTGAACAAATGTTCTCTTCAGGTTTTCTCCACAAACCCATTTCTGATTTCTTTTTTTTTTTTTTAGAAAATCGTATAATGGATGAGTCACTTGAACTTTGCCTTTTAAACATTTTTAAAAATAATTGGCAAGTCTCAAAAAAAATATTTAATTTTTTATTACTACTCAGTCTAGGGCCATTTTTTATTGCTTATATATTTCCTTGAGCAGATGATTTTTTTTTTTTTTTGCTTTTTTACTAATAATATGAGCTCATAGATATTCTATATATGCATTTTTTCTTATTAAGTTTCTCACCATTATCATTCTTTAACTTGGTAATGTTTCTGACCTTATGTGACAAATATATCATCAAAGTGAAGGTAACACTTTTTTTGGAATAGAGCACCAATCTTAGCCTGAAACATATTGGCTGCTTTATGATTACAATAGAATAGTTAATGTGTGTGGTTAGATTCAAAGAATTGGAATGACCTTTTGTTAGCATGAATTTGATATAAACCCAATTTTGTAAAATGCCATATATTTAGTATAACGATAAGCACGTTTTTTAGTTTTTATTTATTATATAGTAGCAATTACTGAAAATATAGATGTTCCCTGCTGCTCTCATGATTACAATGATAAACATGGCTCATTTGAACATTTTTTTATTAGCAACAATGTTGCAACAATATTCCTTGTTAAACTAATTTATTAAGGACTTTTGACTTTTTCTCTTCATAGAAATGGAACTACTGCATGACTTCAAAATAATAAATTTTTTATATTTTTTATTTTATAGATAAAGTTTCACCTAGTTGGATTTTATTTACTCCCACTTACACCGACATGAAATTCTGTTTTTAATCTTCCATTCATGATACATTCTTTTAATTATATTATCATTAAATTCTAATTGAACAAATAATTTTTTTCTTATTTATTGTGTATTCAATAATAAACGGAATGCCAAAAAAATTATAAAAAAAAAAGAATATATTCTAAGTTCAAAGAAAATCATCCATAACAAAAAATAAACATATTTATTTACCCTTGCATACATAACACATTATATACATATGGTTGATCACACCAGCTTTTGTCATTGTTTCATGTTTGCAGATATGCTTGCCCAACTATGCTAGCTTATTCTTCTGGCCCCCATGCTGTGTCTTCAGTGAGTATTATGAATACTGACAAATGACCACAAAAAAATTCTGTACACTTACATCTATCTCTTGCTCAAAATCAGTCTTTACCAATGTGATCAATTAATTTTTAATTTTAGTTTTACTTCCATAAATGCCAATATTCCCCACAGATTCACATCTAATCTCCGACTCTACTATTCTTAGGCCTTAGTGAATAATTAAAAAGATTTATAGTCATAAACCTTTTCTGCACAATGCTCATGGAGCCTTATCAGGTGCACACAAAATAAAATAAAACCTCGTGTGATCTGTTTAGTTCCCTATCTGGCTATTGACACCCACAGAGGCCCGGTCTCTGGGATGAAGTTCCTTGTGGCAGAAAAGTCACTACAATTTTCCCAATAGCTTTTTCCCTAGATCCTTCTGATATCCCCATGACATGACAACAAGCAGTACCTTTCATGAAGTTCCAGACAACACCCCTCTCGCTTTTCAGTACATACTATTTATATCTTTCATTGTTTAATATCTAGTATCAATCTTATAAACTGAAATAGCTATTTAGTTCAGGCTATCCCCATTTGGAAATATGTCTTTCATTAAGCTTTTAATTGCATACATGCACATTCTTTTCAATTGCCATTAGTCTTTCAGATATCAATTATACTAACCCTTCCTCTTTACACTTTTGTTTAAATAGTTTTAAAATAGCTTTCTGCTCTAATTAAACAATACTATCTTTTTCTATTTAAGTTTCTTCTCTCTTTTTTCTGGAGTTATAAATCCTAGCATATATGAACTTACAGTTACTGAAGCAATATTTTTACCTAAATAGAACAGTAGGATTAATTTTAAGCAATATTTTTATTTAAATAAACGGTATGATTAATTTTCCAGATAGCTATATAAAGTAGTAAAACTTTAGTTTTGCCTTTGATATAATGTTCAGGGATTCTTCTGCGGGAACTTTATATTTTGTATTTTAAGAATGCTAGCTTTTTTGTTCATTAGCACATCAATGATACAATTCAGCCATTACCAGTCTCCATACTTACTTTTTTCACCACATATTTGAAGTGGCAGCATTATTTATTCTGGGACTATGTACAGTATTTTTAAGATAATTTTTATGTATTTTAGTCAAGTGACTGACCATGTAAGCAGATTTTTTTTCTTTTTCCTTCTGATTAATGACTTAAGAATTGCTAAATGATTTTTTACACCGTGATTACACAACTTCTTGGAATTAAGTTTACAAATGGACATGTAGGTGTGGCAATGGATATATAGGTGAATCGAGGTGCACATAGGAAAAAAGAACAAAAGAGCACTTATTGTTATTTAAAAGGGTTCAAAATACAAAACAAAATTTTAAAAATATTGATAATTTATCAGCTTCTGTTTTTTATGACCATAATAAATCATGTATATATGGTTTTGATTTTGATTATAAGAACGTAAAAATATTGGAAACTGAAAGAAATAATAAAAGAAAAATTAAAGAGGCGATGTTAATATAAAAACACAAGCAGAATTTAATTAATAGGCAAGCAGCAAACCTTAAGATCACAGAATTATGTGAAAGTTGACATGGAATTATGGGAAAGCTGACATTTTAAAAGTGATAGTTGACAAAGCTACAAGGTAGTTGAAAGCGCTTCTAAGTTACGATTATACATATAATTTTTATAAACTTTTAATTACTGTATTTTCAAATATTTATTTATAAATTTACACACACACACACATATATATATATATATATTTCATCACTAAAACAGTTTCTCAATTATTAAGCAATTGCAGCAGCTGATGTATTTGCAACTCTGGGTGATGATAGGGTTTAAAATTCGGCCTACACTGTTCCAGATACTTTCTGACTAATAATACGGTTTAAACTCTGATATTGACAGCATCAGCTGCTTTGTCTGATCTCAGTGTGGAATACTTAAAGTGGTATGCGAAGTTTAAGCAAAGTTTGATTAGGTTAATAAAGTAAATAAATCTGCAAATTCAAATGAATTTCAACACGTTTAATATAGAATGTATAATTCTTTCACACAGGTTAATAAAGAAAGATAAATGGAATCGTACTACCAACGATTACATAATAAAGCTAATTATATATATATATTACATACAAGATAAATATGAGATGTGAAAATTTTGCTGTTTATAATTTAAGTATGCCCTGATCCTCATAAACTCACAAAAATAATTATGTATGCTGAGCTGGCTTTTATGTTTTCTCATTTTAGGAAACAGACATCTCTTCTTTCTGTAATTTTAATACATAATATTACAAAAATCTTGTAATAATCAAATAACATCTTTAGATAGCTTAAACGAGATCCCATTTGTATAAATAGTAAGCTAATGTTTTTATTGTATCTTAATTGTCATGTCATTTGTGCATTTTTCTAGTAGTAGTAGGATTACTGACCCTCTTTGTGATATAAAATTATTTATATTTACATAAATTTTAGTAATATTATTTTCACGTTGTTGATGCATAGCCACTCTAGCTAACCATCCAATATTAGCGAGTAAAAGAGCATATTGTATATAATGCTAGTGATTAAATCCAAAAATAGAAGATAGCATAAACCCTCATTGTCTGGTGAATAATTTATCTTTTTCTGCTTCTTTATTATAAGAGATTGTTGGAGAGAAGTTTGCCCTGCAGTGACGTGTTTAAAACCTGCTCCATATTTTTGCTTATTTTTATTAAATGTTAACAGTTTCTTCGTTTTTAATTAATAACTATAAAAAATATTGTAAATTACAATACCAACGCTGGGCATATATTCTTTTATTGCAGTTAACGAAACTATCAATGAAATTATCACAAAAAGGCAGTCGTAAGTTCAGTTTATTTATTAAGGTTATAAATTGAAATAACTATACACTTATTATTTTTTAAAATTGCAATTTTTTGTTAGTTATTGGATTTGTCATAAAATTAAAATCTAATCTTAATAATAATTTTGCAGATGGTTCTTTATCAATGTGTTCTCATTACCATATATAAAACAAAATACAGACTGCTTTTATGACTATACCATCCTATTTTCAGAATTTTGCATATAGCATCCTTAAATAAAATTTTTCCAATGCTTTAATGTTACACCCAGATTCTACTTCTATACTTTAAATTTGGCAGAATAACAACTCTATAATGGTAAAATACCTTATATTTTAACTCATTAAATGCATCAAGTAACATCTTAATCTTTGTCTGAAAGTTTGTAATGATGGTATATTATAAGATATGATATGGTGGACTATTTCCATCATTTATGAGTGAATGTTGAATGTATAGAAAATTTTTAAACTTTTTTTTTAATTTAAACTTTCCAAATACAAACAACTTGTTAGTAGTAATACACAAATAGACAATACAGGTTAGTAATTACACAAACGTTTTGAGTAGTATTATTCTCCACTCTTCTTCAGGAGTTGCTGGGCTACATGCACAGTGACAATATTCGCTTAGAAGTTGAACTTGCACCTTTAGATTCTTGAATATCGAATTTAAGGCAAACGCTCTACCAACTGAGCTATTCTGTCAAAGTCTCAGTTGGTAGAGCGTTTGCCTTAAATTCGATATTCAAGAATCTAAAGGAGCGAGTGGAACTGCTAAGCAAATATTGTTACTGTGCATATAGGCCAACAACACCTGAAGAAGAGTGGAGAATAATACTACTCGAAACGTTATGTAGTTACTAACATGTATTATCTATTTGTGTGTTATTATTAATAAGTTGCTTGTATTTGTAAAGTTTAAATAATAAAAAAAGTTTAAAATTTCCTATACATTCAACATTCACTCATAAATGAAGGAAATAGTCCAACATACCACATCTTATAACATCTTAATCTGTCTTTATATCTAAAACGCTATTAAGATGTTAAAATTTATATATACTTTTAAGCTGATAAAAACAGTTGTATAAGTAATGATGAGATTATTTCAGCAATAAACTTAATAATTCTTTTAGGGTAATCAGAAATAGAAGTAAACATTCATAAAGACTAGCTAAAGTACTCCTAATAGAGGGGGGGGGGAAGTCCTTTTAAACCTGCATTTGATATGGGAGTAATGTCTATTTTTCCAGTTCAATTAAAAAAAAATATATATATATATTTAAATTATTGGATCTGGCGATTTATACTTTACAATAAACCGACTAGCAGAATTAAAAAAAAGTTAGATTAACTGGAATGTAGTTAATAAGACTGATATTCAAAAGAATGGAGACTAAAAAAAGAGTTTAGTTGGAAGAATTATGATGTTAGGGATAAACGATAGTAATAAACTTTGGAAAAATAGAATTTTTGATATGTACTCTGTTTGAAGATAGTTTTTCTTGACAAAATCTCAGATAAATATAAGCTTCAAATTATATAGACATTATTCTGATTTTCAGACATCCAGGCGAAGAAATAAGAAAAAAAAAGAAATAATATTGTTTAAAAATTGCGTGATGCAGTAATTCTCATTTTAAAATATAGATGGAGATTTTACTTTACAAATTTGACTTTATCTCAATAATGATCTCGAATGGATTTTATCGGTATGGGGAAGGAGGAATAAGAGGCGACATTGAATTTGAAGAAACTAATCTTTTTATTTTTATTTTAAATACAATTTTTTAAAAAACGTCAATCAAAAATAAAAAAAGAGGGATTTCAAAAAGTGTTTAACACTTATTTTATTTATCCCATAGAAGTGATGTGATGTGATGCACTATGACTTCTCCTTATACAAAGTCAGGAATCTCTCAGCAACTATGCCCAGAGAAAACTGTTAGCCACTTTACCTTCCCTTTCCACCCCATCCTAAGTTTTCTCATAATCTGCTCCATCCTATTTCCACAACATAATCTTTGTCTAAATCCCTCTTATCTTTTCCCAAACCCAGCATAAAAACCAATAACTCACTTTCTGTATAATCACTTTGTTCATATTTATTCTTCCATATCTTCATTATTTGTGTCCTTTCTGTTTCCAAGTATTTACATTAAATTAACAGATGCCTAATGTTTTCTATGCTTTCCTTACACAACTTGCAGACTAATTCACCCATATTTTGCCATTTACGTGTATATTCCCTTGTTGCTAAAGATCCCGTTTGAGCCTTAAACAATAAACTACTTTCCTTACTATTATCATACATTAACTCGCACGCAATGTTCTGTTTACTTGTGTATATATATATATATATATATATATATATATATATATATATATATATATATATATATATATATATAATCGTTTTATTCTCCATACTAGTTCTTTATCTCTCCAACTCCCTAGTCTTTATTAATGCATCTATTCTTCTATCCCATTCCTAACTACTATAACACTCAACAATCCTCCTAACACAATCGTCCCACCTTTTGTACAAATATATTGATATAAATTCTTTATCCAAATCTTCTGCATAGCACATTACCTTTCTCATCCATCTTGTTGCCTGCCCTTTACTCATAACCCAATTAAATACTATTTTAGCTATTCTTTTATTATCCATAAACTGCAATCTACTGAACATTTTTATTTTGCTTTTTGCATTTCTCATATAATAACTTGACCATGCCATTTCTTCTTGAATTGCCTCTTTTGCTGTCCACACACCTGCATCTAATTCATGCCTTCCTACTTCCCTTTGTACTTTTTCTAAGTAATCTAATACCCCTTTACTAACACACAATGCATCATTGGCATATATTAACCCTGCTACTGCAACTCTCTTCCATACAATTCTAGCTACATCATATTTATTATATGAAAAAACTGATAATTTCTTATATCAGTCCCTTTCTTTTCTTTGCTTCATGTATCAATTTTTTCTCTCATTCATCCAAGCAATTTTTCTGATTACTTAAGATACTGCCCAAATAATTATATCTATCCACCACATTTAACTTTATATCCCCCAATAAAAAGTCTTTGTCTTCCCTTTCCACAGTATTAACCATCATTATATTCGATTTTTCTTCACTAAATTTAATCCCCATCCCTTTATCCACCATTGTGCATGTCCACAGCATAACTTCCATATCTTCTCTTCTTTCTGCACACAAAAAGACATCATCTGCAAAAAAAGTTCTGACAAAGTATATACTCTCTTGCCACCTATTAACAGTATCTCTATCCCTTTTCCTAGTCTTTCTATTGCTCTCTCTCCATTTCATTCAAAACAACAAAAACAAAATAGGTGACATAGGGCATCCTTGCCTTAGTCCCACCCCATTTTTAACTTTAACTGATTCTATATCCCCTAATTAATATGAATAATTGTTATCATATAATCTCTTAATAATATCCACTAAGGTTTCATCCATTCCCAAATTTGCTAAACTTACCCATAACCTATTTCTATTTACTCTATCATATGCTTACTCTATATCTATAAAACTCATATATAACTGGCTACCTGAATTCCTACTCATATTCATAAGTTGTGTAACTACAAATAAACTATCTCCTATATGCCTATCTGACCTAAAACTTCCTTGCATTTCCCCACTACATTATTTTCTTCCATCTATTTTGCAACTCTTCTAGCCACCATATATGAAAAAACTTTATATAAAATTGATGTTACCATTATCGGTCTATAACTGTTTAACTTTCTATGATCCTTAACCTTTCCTTTAAATAATAATCTTACTCTTGCATTACTCCAACTACCCAGAAAAACTCTCTTCTGTGCCATCTTATTAAAACATGATAATAACTTTACTTTTGCCCTATGCCCCAAATCCATTGCCATCTCTGCTGCCCATCCATCTAAACCTCTTGCCTTTCCCCATTTCAATTTTTTCCCTGCCTCATTCAGTTCATTTTTTGTAAAGCTAATCTTCCCATTACTATATGCTTTCATATTTTAAATCCCCCTGTCCTTCATATCTAACAACGTTTTTATATCCATTACATACTTTTTCCAAGATTTTCTCTAATTCTTTCTCTAGAGCTACAGTCTATTCCCTCATCATCTCATAATATTCTCTCTCTCTCTTCCCTACATTTCTCCTTTTAATGTAATTCCAAAATTTTTTACTCCCTTCTCTTCCACTTTTATTAATATCCTCCAACAATTTACTATTCAATTTCATTCTCTCTCTATAATTATCTACTTTAGCTAACATCTACTTTTCTAAGTACTTTTCCCATTTAGCATTAATATCTTTTGCACTTTCTTTGTTATTAATAGCACACTTATATTCTCTTCATGCTTTTTTTCTCTCTTTTACATTTTTACTCATTCTCATTGTTTATTACTTTTATTCTTCTGAATATTCTCACCTAAAACCCTATTAGCTCCTTTTTCTATTTCATCACACCAGTCCTTATATTCACTCCCAACCAACTCTTCCATAGTTTCTTCAACTTGTATTTTATACCCTTTCAACTCATTCTTATCATTCTCCATCCACATCTTTCAGTATTGTTTCTACTTTTATTTTTATTCTCCATCACATTTCTAACCATTTTGATTACAAAGAAATTATGATCACTATTACATACTCTCTTCATTATCAAACACCTTAATTTTCCACACTCTATTAATTCCCTCTTTCTCTACCAATACATAATCTATTGTGTGGAATATATTATTCCTAGACCATGTGTATTGTCCCTCACAAATATTTGATAAAATTCCATTGCTCAAATTCACTCTCTGATAAAATTTCTTCAAAAGCTGTCCATTCTTATTATCTACATCATCAGTTTCTTCAATATGTCCATTCGTATCTCCTATAACCATTATTCTCTTTCCCTTTTCTTTAAAACTCTGTATACTAGGCATTCATATATGCTATTGTTCTACTCCACAATCTCCAGTAGCTACATAAACTATAGCCACTATCCGTTCATGTCTTCCCAACCTTATTTCAAACTACAAATGTTCTTGGCATTTAACAGTATTTAAATATTTTTTTGATATAACACCTATACCATCACTCCTTTTTCTTTCTCTTTTCTATTTGTACCCTGCCATTCTTCTTCTATTAGATGTGTTTCCACTACTGCTAATACCTCAAGCTCTTCATTTTCAATTGCTTTGTTTAATTCCAGCCACTTTTCTGGTCTCCTACCACCTTGCATATTCAAATACCCAATTTTAACAATTTCTTCTTTCCTAACTACTCTTTTATAAATTCTTTTGATTCTTTCTTCTCCATTACATTTATAAATAACTTGATTACTATTAATTTTACATTATCGATACCCTCTTCACAACTGTACTCATATGTAAATCACCTATGCTTTGCTTACTTCTTACATCCCATCCATTCTTCTTTTTGATAATACTGCAATTTACAACTCTACCCCCCTTTATAAGTTTCCTGAATTGTATTCTTTATAAATCAGACTCCCTAAAACGTCACTTTTTTGTTTTCCTAAGTGCAATCCGTCTTTACTATATAACTCCCTCTTTCCAATAAACCAATCCCACACATCCACAAATGTAACATCATTTCTCTCACACAATTTTTTCCAACCCTCATTAATAGAACATGTCCTATCTAACAAATGCCTCTTGTCAAATCTTAGTAATAATCCAACTTTCCCTACTCTTCCATTAATCAAGGATGCAGGAGATTTAAATCATAAATATATGAGATGATTACATTTTGATATTGAATGGAAAATAAATTTAAAATTAATAATGCATTTCGCATAAAATTTAAAATATATTTTAACCTTTTAAGAACGTATGGAAAACATAAGTATTAACAAAATTGTAAAGAAATAAAAGAAAATTATGCCAATTCTGAAGTGCTGAATTAAACTAATAAACATCAAAATTTAGAGAATGCTTTCTTTAATTATAATTTTTTCTTTTCTTTTTTTTTTTTTAAAAAAAGAAAACATCCAAAGAAAGAAAGAATTTAAAAAAGACAAACCCTTCTCTAAACATAGGTAAACACAATTTGGTTATAAATATATAAAAATTAGATGACTATGAAAAAGGGAAAAATATTATGTATTTTTATCTTTATTTTCTCTATTAAAAAATTGTTAGAAAAAAAACTTCAATAGATGCTGATAAAATATGAAAAATAGAAAGTCACCAGAAAATTGTAACTGAAATTATTCAAGCTGCTGGTGATAAATTATTAAAAATATATCACTTTTATTACAAAATGCTTAAAATGAAATAGCGTTTTTTATATATTATCATTATATATAAAAATAGAGATTAGAAAACATTAAAAAATTAGAGATCTTTTCTCTACAAAAATTATATTAAAATTTTAGGCGTAAGATTACAAGAAAAGCTGAATATTTTTTTCATTCAAAAAAGAAAAAAGAAAGCAAGATTCAGAGAGATAAATAATTTGTAAGTTATCAATAAAATAGAATGTAATAAATATAAACTTTAAAGTATATAAGTTTCATAGATTTAAATCCTTTTGATCTCGATAATACTTATCTTGAATACTTTAAAAAATCTGAGGATAAAAAAGATTTATAAAAAGTTCCTCAGCTCACTTTACCTAATTCTTGACAAGTTCTCAAGTTCATCACATCTCCTAATAAACCATGCTAAATCTGCGACCTGGAGGATTTTAAACGAGAAAAAAATCCCCTCAAGATTTCTGGCTGAGCCCCAAAATTTCTTGGGGTTCCCTATATATAAATCACAATTTGCCATGTCAAAGCATATCCAAAATTCAATAATAGATTCTGCTGATCACATAACACAGGGTCTCTCCAAGATTTACTTATCTTTACAAGTCAGCATTTATTTTTTATAGCGTCTGTATACAATTGTAATCACATTCATATCGGCTTTTTCAAACCAAATTGTGCAAACGCTTTTTGCGAGTGTTAAATAATAAATGAATACCCTCTGACCCATACAAGATATAGAATTTATGCAGCAATAAAAGGAATCCTCTTATTACTATGACTCAAATATTTATATATGAGCAAATCTGAAGTACTGGCACAGAAGATGTGACTATAGAACAGTCACTTTGAATTACTATATATAACTTATGAATGAATGACGCCGATGAAATTTACTAGAATTTACTGAACATCATTCCAACTGAAATTAATCATATATATAAATCAGCATTTATTTTTTATAGTGTCTGTATACAATTGTAATCACATTCATATCGGCTTTTTCAAACCAAATTGTGCAAACGCTTTTTGCGAGTGTTAAATAATAAATGAATACCCTCTGACCCATACAAGATATAGAATTTATGCAGCAATAAAAGGAATCCTCTTATTACTATGACTCAAATATTTATATATGAGCAAATCTGAAGTACTGGCACAGAAGGTGTGACTATAGAACAGTCACTTTGAATTACTATATATAACTTATGAATGAATGACGCCGATGAAATTTACTAGAATTTACTGAACATCATTCCAACTGAAATTAATCATATATATAAATCAGCATTTATTTTTTATAGCGTCTGTATACAATTGTAATCACATTCATATCGGCTTTTTCAAACCAAATTGTGCAAACGCTTTTTGCGAGTGTTAAATAATAAATGAATACCCTCTGACCCATACAAGATATAGAATTTATGCAGCAATAAAAGGAATCCTCTTATTACTATGACTCAAATATTTATATATGAGCAAATCTGAAGTACTGGCACAGAAGATGTGACTATAGAACAGTCACTTTGAATTACTATATATAACTTATGAATGAATGACGCTGATGAAATTTACTAGAATTTACTGAACATCATTCCAACTGAAATTAATCATATATATAAATCAGCATTTATTTTTTATAGCATCTGTATACAATTGTAATCACATTCATATCGGCTTTTTCAAACCAAATTGTGCAAACGCTTTTTGCGAGTGTTAAATAATAAATGAATACCCTCTGACCCATACAAGATATAGAATTTATGCAGCAATAAAAGGAATCCTCTTATTACTATGACTCAAATATTTATATATGAGCAAATCTGAAGTACTGGCACAGAAGGTGTGACTATAGAACAGTCACTTTGAATTACTATATATAACTTATGAATGAATGACGCCGATGAAATTTACTAGAATTTACTGAACGTCATTCCAACTGAAATTAATCATATATATAAATCAGCATTTATTTTTTATAGCGTCTGTATACAATTGTAATCACATTCATATCGGCTTTTTCAAACCAAATTGTGCAAACGCTTTTTGCGAGTGTTAAATAATAAATGAATACCCTCTGACCCATACAAGATATAGAATTTATGCAGCAATAAAAGGAATCCTCTTATTACTATGACTCAAATATTTATATATGAGCAAATCTGAAGTACTGGCACAGAAGGTGTGACTATAGAACAGTCACTTTGCACAATTTGGTTTGAAAAAGCCGATATGAATGTGATTACAATTGTATACAGACGCTATAAAAAAATAAATGCTGATTTATATATATGATTAATTTCAGTTGGAATGACGTTCAGTAAATTCTAGTAAATTTCATCGGCGTCATTCATTCATAAGTTATATATAGTAATTCAAAGTGACTGTTCTATAGTCACACCTTCTGTGCCAGTACTTCAGATTTGCTCATATATAAATATTTGAGTCATAGTAATAAGAGGATTCCTTTTATTGCTGCATAAATTCTATATCTTGTATGGGTCAGAGGGTATTCATTTATTATTTAACACTCGCAAAAAGCGTTTGCACAATTTGGTTTGAAAAAGCCGATATGAATGTGATTACAATTGTATACAGATGCTATAAAAAATAAATGCTGATTTATATATATGATTAATTTCAGTTGGAATGACGTTCAGTAAATTCTAGTAAATTTCATTGGCGTCATTCATTCATAAGTTATATATAGTAATTCAAAGTGACTGTTCTATAGTCACACCTTCTGTGCCAGTACTTCAGATTTGCTCATATATAAATATTTGAGTCGTAGTAATAAGAGGATTCCTTTTATTGCTGCATAAATTCTATATCTTGTATGGGTCAGAGGGTATTCATTTATTATTTAACACTCGCAAAAAGCGTTTGCACAATTTGGTTTGAAAAAGCCGATATGAATGTGATTATCTTTACAAGGTAAAGTTGCTCTTCTCAACATGAAAGTCAAGGCCAAGATAGCATACTACCTTCCCTTGATGTCAGTCACTAAGACATTCATCAGCAAGATAAACAGGTTATGTGCATGCCTGTTTTGGAAGGGCCACACATCCACTATTAGCATAGCTAAAATGCAGCATTATAGAAGACTTAATGGAATGTCTCTTCATTCCATTCAAGCAATCTCTTTCCAAAAGATACATTCAATGATTTTCAACCTTGCACAAAAATATGACAATTTACTTTTAAGTAGTCCCATTTCACCTACTGATACGCCTCCTCCAAATAAAACTTCTTGGATTGATCAGATTATTACCTACCTCTATAAATACAATAACAACCCAGATGCCTTTAAAACAAAGATTACAATATGGACTGCACATTCACTTATTAAACCTCAACCCTTTCAAATGAAAACAAAACTAGGTGTGTCTAATCAGAAGATCACAACATTATTTAAGTTTTTACTATTGTAGCCGAAATTCTTGGACTATTTAATTAAAGTGAATATTGATGCTATGCCCACAAACTGGTTTTTACATCAGAAAAGATTCCTGAACAACATAGATCCTTTCTGCCCAATCTGCCACAGACAGGATGAGACCTTTGAGCACCTTATATTAACCTGCACAGGCTTCAGACCAGTGAAGTATATCATAGCCCAAAATTCAGAAATTGTTTATTATAAAATCCTCTCCATTAAAGATTGCATTAAGGAGAGAGATTTTCTCATCATAAGAATTTCAACATTCATTACGTATTCTATATGGATCACCTAGTGCAAAATGATATTCAACATCCCACAAACAATCCCCCTTACAATTTTCTTTAGAACCCTCAGAAAAATCCAAAGTAAAGACAAAATTCTCTCTTCTAAGTTTAGCTATGAGAATACATGGAAACTTTTCAAGATTCCCAGTGAATAAAGTCCCCTATTCTTCCACGCTATCTCTGCGGTACCATAGAAGTTTTTTCTCTTCATCTATATTTTACAAGGGCATTAACACTGACAGTTCTAGTTCCCAAGTAAGAAGCTCCTGCTTACACATGTCCTCATCTGAACATCACTGTTTGTAAACAAATTTTTTATTCACGAATAAAGTTTCTTTGAAAATAAAAAAGATTTATATTAAAATTACTAAAATATGTATAAAAATACTACTTTGTTAACCCAATTACAGAAAATTAACAAAAATTCAAGGCAGAAAGAGATAGATAATTTCATACCATTTTAAAGGTTTAGATTGAGGCAGGAGACATAGCACCAATAACAGCATCACCAAAAAACTATCACTTACCTTGCGATCAATATATAATCGATTTATTACTGTTACTATATTATTTTTTCTTCTAAAAAATGAGTAGTATTTTCTTCTCTCATTTCTGATTTTTAATTCATTAATGTTCTCTAATCTTATTGTAACTTTATTTGATCATAAAACTTAATTATTTCTTGCATTCAATTACTTTTATTTTTTTGTCTGAAACGTTTATAAGAATAGTATTTTAGCACTAATTAAATGTTGTAGTATTTTCTATTATTTAATATTAATTGGTAAATGTCTTTAAAAAAATTCAAACTTTATTTAAACTTTTAAAATGCAGCAAACAGTTTGTAATACAAAACAGATTAGTATATAATACAAGATTTAGATAGTGTTTTTTTCTTTGGATGTTGCTGTGAGCAATGATAATACTAGCATAGGACTTTTAGATTCATGAATATTGAATTTAAATTGTTGCTAGGCTATTCTGTTAAAGACAAGTCAGTAAAAATTTTATATATTTATCTATGAGATTCCTCTTGATTTATCAGAGACACCTATAGACAAAGTTAATAAATGGCTTCCAGATATTAGGAATTATCACATTAGGTTGATTTATGAGGTTACTTGATATTGTCATGTGAGCTACTTTTTTTGAATTTTCTTCTTTGTACCCTTTTTCTGACTTTACTTTTTTTTTTCCAATCTAACATATATCAATTGGCATATGTCTGCTATTGTAGATGTATATTTTTTCTTATTTTCAGTTTGTCTCTTTTAGTTTCTTATCAATGGGGTGACAGTTTTTACCAGTATACACAACCCTCACAATCATATATTAATTTTGAGATGCAGTTTTGTTATTAATATTTCAAGTTTAAGACTTCAAATTTAGGATTTTCAAGTAAGGATTTTATATATTGTGCTCTGGCTTTGGAAAACACTTCCAATATTTATATTAACTGCAGATTGTTTTTTCTTTTTTTTTGATCTCCCTATGTGAGGATACACTAGAGCAGTGGTTCCCAAACTTAATATGGCCACAAACTCCTTCTTATAACAAAAACCTGACCATGAACTCCCAAGTGAAATAACTCATTATAACTGCATAATATAAAAATTACAAAATTAACTTTGATATCTTGAATGGTAAATGGTGATGTAAAAATAAAATATAAATAAAAATTTTTAATATTCAAAGTAGTTTTATTGAAATTATAACTTTTATTTAAATTACAAAAACACATATTTTTTTCAATGAGATGGAGGAACAGGATAGGATGATAGATTATTTATGTTTGGCTCTATGTTTGTGAGTAACATTCATAGCACTAATTTCCAGTTTGTTTATTTTTTGTGATGAGGCTCATAACCACTAAATTCATGTTCTGCTAAATAGGAAGATGGGAAAGCAATCAACAGCTTCTGTACAGTGACCCATAATGTATGATATAAAATTGGTATCTGTTTTTATAACCAGAATTTGTGGTATCCTTGTTTAAATATTGGTTTTAACTCCTCATTTGTGGATAATTCAATAGGTTGCTCCTATATTAATATGGAATCATCTGAGGTTATGGAACTACTTGAAAAAGTATCCTGGCTGAGGTCAGAATGAAGAGCCATAGCAAGCAAATCTTCATCTTGTTTTTGCAATTTTCAAAGATTTGGAAACTGAGAGCCTTTTCCTCTCCCCAAGTTTTGTTTATATAGCATAAGTTGTGCAACAAACACAGATATTATACTTTTAGTTTTGATTAAATTTAATTGATTACCTTGTAGCTTCAAATTGGTTTCGTCATTCATATAAGCTATGTCAATTTTTGAATTAATTACAGAGCCATAAATCATTGTCTTTGCTTTCCAGAAATTTCAACACTGAATCAAAGAGAGCATAAAATTGATCCAAACATGCACTTTTAGCTAATCAATGAACTTCCATATTAAGTAGTAAATGATTATAATTTTAATCATTTTCTATACAAAGTTGAGCAAACAATCCCTCATTTAAAATATTCTTTTTGACTTTATTAACTACTCTAGTGACATAATCTAGTGATCCATGCAAGCATTCACTAAAATTTTTGGTAATTAAATGTTGATGAATGACCCAATATACAAATAATACATTCAGTATAGCTTGTTTTAAGTATTTCAGAAAGCCTTGGTGTCATCCTACCATTGCCAGAGCAATATCAGTAGCAAATTGGAGAGGATATTTCTTAAGAATATAGCTTTTATATTGCAAATCTTTTTAATTCATTAAATATTGTTTCACCTTTCATATCAGTTTCAAAACATTTGGCAAATAACAATTCTTGGAATTTTTTTTTATCTTTTACAAATCTTATATAGGCTAAAATTAAAGCTTTATTTCCTGGGAAAGTTTATTTGTCAAGCTGTATAGACAATTTAGATGTTTATAAGTACTCGTATAAAGAATTTTCTACACACTGAGCCATTTCATCAATCCTTCTTTGTATTGTATTATTGCTCAGTGGAATTTTTTTTATAATATCAAAATCTGATTTATGCAACAGGGTACATATTACTTCACTTATAGTTGATAGAATAAGTTCTTCACCAATGGTATGCAACTTTCCAGACTTTGCAATCAGTAAATAAATGTTATAAGCAACATGCAGTCCATTATCATCTCACTCAGATGTTGTTACAATGATGGTGTTTTCAAATGTCTTTCTTTGGCTGTTTTAAAAAAAGTTAAATCTTTATGTTTTTTGCTGCTATGGACTTTTGTCAAATGTTCCTTTCGCTTAAAATGTTTCACTAATTCGTTTGACAAAATTTTATTGCATAGAAGACACATAGGTAAAGTACTCTTTTCTGCTAACAAAATGAAGCCATATTTTAAATATTCAACACTATATTGGCTGCATTTTTTCTTCATCTCACTCATACCATTATCTAGAAAAGGGGCACATATTTAAGATATAAGAAAGTAAACAAAAAATTCCTTTGCAAAAAACACTTTATTAATATTTTGTTTTATTTTGAAAATGAAATGCCACAATGTAATGCTCATACCAATTAATTATTTAAAATATAAGGATAAAATTTCAAGGAAGTTTCACAAATTGTATGAATACACATTTATTATTAATTTTATTATTTATTTTTCAAGAAAAATAAATAATTTAATTATTATCAAACAAATTAATAAATAACACTCTGTAATATTGATAAATATTATATATAAAATTAATATATTAATTAACTTTAATATAATTATAACTTTGCTTAAATAAATTTAATATAGACGAAGATATCAACTGTTTTTAAAATACTTAGGTAACATATAGCAATACAAAAATGATGCTGATTTTTGGCCAAAACTAGGAAAATTTGTTATATGCACTTCACATCATGCACAAAACAGAACTAAATTGTTGATTAGTGACTGGTTTTTTTAAGGCTATATTTAGACAAGTTATTGCATGCACTTGTGTGAGATTCCATTCCTGTTTGAACTTGCATAGATATATAGATTTGCCATCAGCTCAACTCTCCCTGTCCAATGCTTGTTATTACTTGTATTTTATATACCTATCTACACTTATATTTTACCCAGGATGTAAAAAGGGCTATCAATTTATTTATTGCTATTTATTTTAAGTTTCATAATAATGAAAGAGTCGCAATTTTTTTACTTTATATTAAGTCTTTTGCACACCTTCAAAGTTGTCTTCATGCACCTCCAAAGGACCCCTAAGAGTTTTGTTGGAACTATTTTGGGAACCATTGCACTAGAGTAACAAGTATTATTTTTCTTTTGTGGTTTATTTTTATTGTTTATTTAAAGAGTTTTAATGAGAGTTGACGATAAACATTCTTTATGAGAGTTCATGAGAGTTCGTTCAATGTAAGTCTTTTTCTCTTTTCAAATTATTGATTTCTGAACAAACTTACTCTGTTCCATAGTGATAGTATAACTCCATGTTTTGTGTTTCTGGTGTGATTGGATGTATATGCTAAGTATTTTCTTGTATGTGTGGGTATTCTGTAAACTGTAGTTTTGATTTTGCCATGAAGGAGTCTTGTCACAAGAATATTTAAGAATGCCAATTTTTGTTCTTATTCTGGGGATATTTTACTAATGTGTATCTAGAATGTCTGCAATGATGCTTCATCATGTAGCCACAATAAATATGTCATAAACATAGCAAAAACAAATTTTAGATGGTTATGAGATGATATTTATAGTTGTGGTTTCAACTTCTTTCATGAAAATGTTGCTATTGAAGACTGACAGTGGAAAGTTCATAAGCATCCCTTGATTTTGTTGTAAGAATTTTGTTTTGCATTAAATATGTGTTATTGTTATGCAGAATATTAATAGTTTCATTATATTAATAATAGGAAGAATTGTTATCCTCACATTAGACAATACTTCACACAGGGCGTATTTGTGAATAAACATTTCTCATCAAAACATAACAGTATGTTAGTTTTTCCAATTTTTATGTTGTTCATTAATTCTGCAGTGTGTTTAGAAATATTGATAAAAAAACACTGAGAATAAATCTCTGCAAGTATTATCAAGATGAGTTTTTAAAACTAACAATAGGTTTTAATGGAATCTGGTCTTATCGATTTTAGATAGACAATAAAAATGAGGATTTTGCTGAAATATGTTTACTTTTTTGCAAATCAGTGAAATATCTGCATTGCTTTAAAATAAGGTTTGTAACATTATTTCTGTAGTCAAGGTATCTGATTTTTTTGCTACTTTTTATAGTGACCCACTATGAGGAGCTCTCTTATTTTGTGGTCGTAATTAATTTAGCATTATAATTGTAGCATCATCTTTTTCAGTTTTTGGTGTCTCTTAAGCATTGACTTCGAGAGAAAAGTCTAGTTGTTTGGAAAGCCATCCTAAATTTACTATTACGAACCTAAATGTCCAGGATAGATTCCCATCCTAGTACTGACACTGGTCAAGCTAGTAACTTCTGAAGAAGATAAAATAATACTAATAGTCAAAACTCTTATTATATACTAATTTGAATGCCACTACTAATAAGCGAATGTATATGAAAAGTTTAAATAAAGTTTGAATTTTTCTAAAGACATTAACAATTAATATTGGATGATGAAAATAATCCAAAATATAATTACTACTTTTGAATTGACTTACAATCATATATTGATATATAGCAGCATTTGTGCAGGAATATACATCTAAATTTTAAATTAAAAAGTTAAAACTCAATATAGATACATGCTCACATAAATAGAATGATGAACATATTCTATGATGTATATTCACCCAAAAATAATCATACTGTTTTTTGAAAATCGTGTCTCAAGTGGGTCAGCAATATGAGATGGCACTGAGAGTAGTGGGTCATGTGTAAGTCTGAGTTCGAATGCCGCATATATTACATATATAAATGCAGGTTTAAGCCTGTACAATATATTAAAACCGTTATGTAACTTAATACACTGTACAGGCTAACACACACCTGCACATATATATGTACTATATAAGGGATTCGAATGCCATCTTATATTGCTGACCTACCTGATCACACACATGTTGAAAGGATAAATAATCACCAACATAAGTATTTCGTACTAAACTAGCACTCATCAGTTGGTCCAGATTACCATCTCCACACACACACACATATATATATAACAAGAGCTCAGTTTTATATTAAAATAGCCAATTTTCACACTTTAATGGACAGGCTTCTAAAACTTTTATGCGATTATTAGAAGCAGAATTTATTCTGAGGAGAAAAAAAATGAAGCTAGATAAAAAGGTATGATATTTCCGAATTCTGTTGAATGATTTTATTAAAAATATCCAATATTATGAAAAATAATTATTCATGCTTCATGTTTAGTTCACAACTTAGTAAAGTTTGTTCTCCTAAACTATTTCTTGTATGTTTGTGGGAAAATAATAGCACTATTATGTACAATTTCTATCCAATGATATATTATAATAACAAAGTAATTAATAAGGTAATATGCTATTGCTTGCTAGCACCTAAATATAATTTATTCTAGAATCGTGTACTTAAAGTAAATCATAATTCTTTATAAATTCTGAGCTTTTTATATTCTTCATACAAAAAACATTTCAAAACAATTCAACATTTTTATTAATGCCATCTGATTTTATTTAACTGATAAAATCTTTATTAAGGTGATCATATATATATATATATATATATATATATATATATATATGATCACCTATATATATATATATATATATATATAATTTGATAAGTACATACTACTCTCAAAAGATTCTTTAACATTATTTGCCATTATAATGAAAGATATAATCAGATGCTTAGAAGATGAATGCTTTTGCTGATACCTTACCAATATATCAGTAGTATTAGAGCAGCAGAAATTTTCAAAATAAATACCCAAAATAATACTTTTCTAATTTTAGAATATGAAAGATATAACATTAAACAACAAAATTGTATGGTATTCAAACAAAAAGTGCATTAATATAAATTACGAATATTATTGCAAATGCTAACTTATCAATTTTACTGTAATTAATTTTGATAAATAATAATATAATTTTACAAATACACTTAAAAGATTATTTTAATGCTTAACGAAATATATTTTATTCTTTTTATTGAAAGCCAAAGATAAGCTTACTTTTATAATATAAATACATTTATTTTTCCAGTTATACATCAGCATCAGCACTTATCTAACATATTCAGATTAACCTGGTATTTTTTAGTCTGCGCAGTTTGACGCAGTTGGTAGAGCGTCCGACTTGGGATGGCGCTCGCAGTTCTGAATTCGAATTTCTTATGAACTCCAGAGCTAAAAAGCCATAAGCCTTTTTTTAACATCTATCTAAAAATAGCTAAGTATTCTTTTACGGACCATTGTGGAATATGCCAACACTAATTACACATTTTAATATTTTCATTTGCTTTAATACCTAAACAAATGATTCAGACTTTAACCTTAAATTATGATTTATCAGCTATAGTAAAATCCAGAAATACATTTTTAGGCAGTACTATAGCGATATATTTTTTATATATGAATATTTCATATGCTACATTTTTATTTAAAAAAAAAAGTAAATCAAACTTTCTAAATTAAATCATCTTTAATCAGATAATGAAATGAAGTATTAAACTCATTAATATAATAATATAATAGTTAAAATTATATGTATAGATAAGAATCACGCGGTACAGTTGTTAGTTAATTTCATTTTCATGCTAAGGTCTAAAATTCGAATTTAGTCTGAGTGAAATTTGAAGCATTTTTTTGGTTCAAGCATACACTTCGATATGTAGCACATATCCAATTTAATTGAATATTTTATTGGTTAACAAATGAGTACCTATTATTTCTAATTAATAGGTAAAATACAAAAAGAAAATTTAAACTAACTTGATTATCCATCATTTGACTAACCTGGTGACTACTGTTTCTCCTTTGGCATTGCCATCATTTTTTTATGTAGAGTTTCTGTAAAATCGTTTTTCTGCATCAGAACCTGATATAAGCTCCATTTTATCTATCTAGTATTGTTATATTATTAGTCATCATTCAATCCTCCTAACATACATACCAAGTACAGACAAAGACAATAACGTTTGCGAACTTAATCGTACTCTATCTAGCATTAAATAATATTCAACAATTAATAAATACCCTAGTGAATACACATATAATAATTAAATGTCACAAAATGATTAAACAATTATTTTATTTTGTAAATAATTATAGGAGCTGATATAAATCTCCTGCCTCTAGCTGTATTAAATTTAACCAACTATTGTATATGTAATTTGATAATAAACTCATGTTTTATAAATTCATTTTTGCCAATGTTGCTGGTTCACTGAAACTGCACTTGTAAACAAATATCTATTTGTTTTTAAAATAAAGTATTCGTTATTTTCATCTAAATGGATCTTCTATTTAAGGTATGATTTTGTTTTTCCAAACTCTTTATTTATAATTTGTTGAACTATTAATCACTTTCATAATATTCTAGTGTTGAATACGGTTGGGAAGCTGGTGATTGGAATCGTTGTTCCAAGTGTTGTGGAGGAGGAATTCAATATCGTCAAGTCAAATGCATTTATTATCCTGATACAAAGTGGCTGGTAGGAGATAAGTGGTGTGAAAATTCATTAACAAAAAAGCCATTAGCTAGCCAGCCTTGCAATGAGAAACCATGTACAGGAGGTAAGAGAACATATACTTTTTGTTATTATACCAATAAACATTGCACAGCTATCTATTAATACATATTATTAAAAACATTTTTTATTGTAAAGTCATATATTCTAAGTTGAGAAATTAATAAATAATATATGGCTATGTTATTTCAATATGCAGAACTTATTGCTATACCACCAGTCTAGTCTCTTCCTAAGTTATATAGGACTTTGCAAAATAGAGGGACATTTTACAAATATAAAATAAAATTAAAATGTTGTGGAATATAAATAAAATGTTCCAAAACTAATTAATATGTTTTTCAAATTTGATTAAAATTTGTTTAAAAATGACATGAAGTCATATAAAAAAAAGCATTGTATGACATGGAAAAAACTTTTGTTGGATTTAGACAACATAAAGGTATCTTTAATAATAATAATAATAATAATAATAATAATAATAATAATAATAATAATAATAATAATAATAATAATAATAATAATAATAATAATAATAATAATAATAATAATAATAATAATAATAATAATAATAATAATAATAATAATAATAATAATAATAATAATAATAATAATAATAATAATAATAATAATAATAATAATAATAATAATAATAATAATAATAATAATAATAATAATAATAATAATAATAATAATAATAATAATAATAATAATAATAATAATAATAATAATAATAATAATAATAATAATAATAATAATAATAATAATAATAATAATAATAATAATAATAATAATAATAATAATAATAATAATAATAATAATAATAATAATAATAATAATAATAATAATAATAATAATAATAATAATAATAATAATAATAATAATAATAATAATAATAATAATAATAATAATAATAATAATAATAATAATAATAATAATTCAATTCTTTATTTATTTAATGTACATATCAACAGCATTTAGCCAATTATAGATTGCATAGTAATGTAATTATTAGATACAAATCTAAATAAGCATTAAAAAAATTATTATAATAATAAAGTAAATAATACCAATAAAATAGAAAAACAATAAAATGCACAAGTAAATGAAAAGGCAATATATCAAATGAAATCAAGGATAATATTTTTTTATGAGGACTTTAGTGAATTGTTTAAAATCCAAATTAAAAACATCATCATTACCAAAATCTTTATTATAAGTTCTAGATAAACGAAATAAAGGAGAAAATCTTAATACATTAGATTTAAAATTTTCAGTTCAAAAACATTGTGAGTCCGAGTGTTATAATTCTGTTTCTTAATACCTAAGTTAGAAAGCAAATTAGATACAAATATTCTGGGAGATGAATTTATGAAGAAGTTTGAGATCTCTTGTTTTTCGTCTCAGCAGTAAATCAACATAGTGTTCACTACCTAAACTATTTAATTTTGCAAATTTGTCAAAAACAGACTGAATTCTTATGATATCTGTTCTGTTATGAGGATTCCATATAATTGAACCATACTCCAAATATGGGAAGAATTAAAGATATAAAAAGTTTAATTTTTGTAAATTTATTAAATGCTTTTCCATATCTGTAAATAGCTCCTACAATTTTAAGAGATTTATTCACCATAAAATTAATGTGATTATGTAAAGATCCATTATTGGAGAATATTATTCCTAGATATTTTTGATGATCATTTGTTGTAATTTTAGAGTCCCCAATATAGTAGGAAAACCTTAAGACTTCAGATTTTCTAGAGTAAGAGACAATGGAGCACTTATCCATATTTATATTTATATAATTATATTCACACCAATTCAAGAAATTATCTATATCACTTTGAAGTAAAAAACAGTCATTTATAGAATAAATATGCCTAAAAATTTTGCAATCATCTGCATAACATAGAAGATGTGAAAATTTAATGCATGTTTTTAGGTCATCAATGTATACATTAAATAATAAAGGTGCAAGAACACTGCCTTGAGGCACCTCAGTGAAGCAATAATATGGTAATGACAATTTACTATTAAACCTCACACAAGACATTCTATTCCTAAGAAAAGAGTCAAACCAATTAATTAATAATTTAGAAAAACCTAACCTACAAAGCTTCTGAAGAAGAATTTTATGATTAACTCTATCAAAAGCCTTGGACATATCAAAATAAACAACATCTAGCCTAGATTGATTCTCAATTGAATTTGAAATGTGATCAAAAATAGTTAGCAAATTTGTTTCAATGGACCTATTAGGCAAAAATCCACGTTGCTCTGGTGCCAAAACCTTAGAGACCTCCAAGATAATTTTATTATATAAACATCTTTTAAAAATTCGAGCAACAGGGTGTAGAATTGAAATAGGCCTATAGTCACTTACCAAATTTCTAGATCCTTTCTTAAAAATAGGAACAACTTTAGCAATTTTAAGTGATGTAGGAAAAGTACCATTTGCCAAAGAGCAATTAAAAATATGCAAAAGAGGAGAAGCAATGTATTCAGCACATCCTTTATAAATGAAAGCTGGAATATTGTCAAGGCCCACACTAGAATGTAATTTAAGCTGCCCAATAGCAAAAATAACATCAGATTCAATAAATGAATCAACTGTTATCCTTTCTTCAACAAGATCATTATTTTCAGTTAAATCAGCAAAAGAATTAAATTGTGTAAAAAGCTCTGAGAAATAATGAGAAAAATCATCAGCAACTAGAATTATTACCCTGTAATTTTTTTTTTGTAATACCTAAATCCTTAACTAGAGACCAAAATTGCAAAGGATTGTCAGAAATATGACTTTCAGTATTTTGTATAAATTTTTGACAATCTTCTATAATTAATAAAATTGTTATAATAATTTAAGTTCTTAGTTTTCCATATTTACGATAGTGAAATGATTTCCTTTTAATAATTTCTTTAAGAGAAACTGAAAACCAGAGAGGAAAATGGTTAGTTAAAAAAATTTTCTTAGGAATGTATTTGTCAATTAGTTTACTAAATGATTGTTCAAAAAACTTCATACAGAAATCTACATCAGATGAAGAATACAAATTTTCCCAGTTAAAATTAGATAATTGCAAACAAAGACTCAAATAATAATAAAAAACATGTATATTGCATTTTATAATCATAACTTACACCAATATACTAGGAAAAACTGAATACTGACAAAATTATTTATTGAAGATATTAAATAAAAAATTTATAATTATACCATATTATATTTTTTGTTTATTTAGTAGGACCTTGCATTTATTAAACTTATTTGGCTTCTGAAAATAATAAATTGATACCTATATTTGTTGGAGTTAAGACAAGGCAATTGGTGCTATCAGAAATTCGAACGTTCTTTGAAAATAGAGTTAAGAAGGACCACCCACCCCCAAAAAAAGAATTCATACAGTTCTTATTGCATCATTTGAGATGTGTTCCACCAACGTATTTAACTTCATTAAACAACACAGTCTGTTTAGGTTTTACATTTAGAGAAATTCCTTATATTAAAGGCAATCAAGGATAGCAAATGAATGGTAGCAACAATCTTACTTTTCTGCAAAGTCATAATCAAAATAATAAATCCAATTGTGTGATCCAACATTGACAAAGGAAAATGAGCATATTCATATTAGAAATAAAAAATATATGAAGGAAGAAAAAAGTAATAAATAAAGCACTTGAAAACTGGCCAAGGACAGTGTATATAGTGATTTAAAGAAGCCTTCCAGACCAGCCAATGTGGGGTTATGACTGATGACTGACTCAGACAATAATTCTTATATATCTGATCAGTCATATGAAATTACAAGTAAGAACAAAGGTGAATAAGAAGCAATAATCAAAAAAGACCAGTATAAGAATAGGGATAAACCAAATTCAAAAATTATGAATTTTATAATAATATTAAACTCATCAAAAAGGGCATAAAACACAAAGCCTATTAATGCTGTGGAGAAGTAGACCATAGAGAGAAAATTAGAGGAAATTTTTACATTTTAAGCATGTGTTTTCCTGAATGTTTGTGATGATGGTATTTTAGTTGTATTTATATATTTGATTTCCATCATTTAGTATTGAGTACTGAATGTCTTTAAAAAAAATTAACTTTATTTAAATTTTCAAAGTGCATTCAAATGTTAGTAGTAGCACATAAGTTCGTATATGTTCAAGAGGTATTATCTCCTCTCTTTTTCAGGCATTGCTGGCCTAATCAATGACACTACTAGCATGAAAATCGAACCCGGACCCTTAGATTCTTGAATATTGAATTTTGAGATAACGCTAGTTCGCACTCTGTTACAGAAAGTCTGATAGTAATGTTAAAAAAACAAACTCTAATGCAAAAAATAAATAATGAGGAAAATTATTCAGCAAACGATTCGTGATGAAAGTGAAAATTTGTGGGAAATAGACAGTGGTCCAAAAATATCATCAATATTCTGATAAAACCGAAGCTCTCCACATCTAAAACACATCTAAGAAAGGCGAACATTAAGACTAATTTATGGGAACAATAATAAAGCTGAAACAAATAACCGAGTAAATGTACCACTTAATATAAAGGAAAAATAAATATTTTAAGCTATATGTAATTAGAGGTAAAATTAACTCCATCTACAGGTAGACAATGGTTCAGAGCTGTAATGAGCATAAAGTAAATTTTGGAACTTTAAGTCCAAACTAAATTTCCTGAGTTATTTAATAAACAAGAGAAAAACAATCAACAAAAATCCTGAGAAATGAAATTGCTAGATAATGTATATCAACAATGTCTTGCAATGTGCCGTTCGTATATAGATAATAAAATAATGAACAATTTTAATGATAGATTTTTACGAGTTTTCACAACTAACGATGATGTCAGATTGGGATGCCTTTATCATAATAGAAAAAAAAAGGGCAGATTCATAATGAAATGACAATGGAATCATTAGCAACAAATACCTGAACAAAGAGGCATATTTAATTACAAATATTAATAAAACGTTAGATATGCTACAAAAATCTATTTTACCAAATAGGATTTTATGGCTGTCTTATCAGAAATTTGTAACTGACATCTCAGCTAAATTGTTAACTGTTACATCCCTAATGGGATTATTTAAATATAAATTTTTACCATTGGTATGAATAAGGTCTAAACATATAAAAAAAGGCGTGATCCAAGAATAAAAAGGAATAATCCTTATTTTACTGATATATTTGTATTATGATATCAAAGATTAATCAAACTCTGGAGAAAAATTGAAAAAGTACTAGACAAAGTTAAACACAAACCAAATACATATGAATATCTAGTCCCAGAAAATGTGAAAACATCGGGAATTTTTTCAAGTTTTTTGGCAAATTATTGTGTCCAAAAGGGAATATCTGTTGCAGGTGTTCTGAACTGATGAGTGGTTTGTGTGTATTGCCTATATGTTTGGAGGTTTAACTTGAAATACTGGTATATGGGGTCCAGCATGTTGTGTTCCATGTACATGATGATGCTTATCTCAACTGCCATGGGCACTTTTGTGGTTGTTGGATATCCCAGTGCCCAGTCGATATATTGTTGGGTGCTTGTGTGTTAATGCATGAGGCATATTTGTTGTGGCAATATATTCCTTTAATTATTAAAATGTATTGTGATACACTTGTGTTAGTTTTGTATGTTTTAGTAAATGTTGTGCATGGGTCTGGTGATAGTAATTCTCTTGTGGAGATTTCTGCTAGTGCCATTAAAGAGGGTGAGTATCTTGTCATGTGATGTATGATGAAGAATAGAATGTTAATAAATGACTGGTACTTTTGGATTGGGTCTTGTGAATAGAAATTCAGTAGTGGCTGTTGGGAGTAGGAATCAGATTATTTTTCTAGGCTTTTGTTTGGAGCTTTGATAAATTCAATGTGATGGTTTGCGAAACATGGTCTGAAAACAGGCATGGATTGGATTGAAAGTTGATTAGGTGATGAAGCATTAGTGTGTAATAGAAGAGATCAATGAGTGTGGCATGCCATTGACTATAGAATGACACTGAACCTGCAACAATAAAGCCCTGAGCACTCATGAGTGGCAGGTTTATTTAATGTAGCCATTTTGTATTGAATTTTGTGTAACTTAAGGCAAAATCATTAATATTGTTGGCTTGTGGCTGGTTACGAGGTAGGAGTTTATTGTGAGAATTATGTGTGAAATTATACTGGGGCCTAGGAATATGTACACAAAGATAATCTTGAGGGTGGTAATTTGATGCTTGAACATAGTAATTAGAAGATGCAAGTCAATATAAATAATTTTGAAGATTGAAAAGCTGTGTTTTGAGGCTATACATATGCCTGCACCCTCTGACAGTGAAGATATGTCTTTGGAGTGTGTGGAAAAACCTTGGTTATATCATTATCTAGCTAGGTTAATTTGTGATCTGTTATAGATTTTTGTTTCTAGCAGCCCTAGTATTTGTGGTTGTATTATGATAATCCATTTGCTAAGCTGATATAATTTTGCGATCGAATTAATGCTTCTGACATTCAGAGCTACTATTTTAATTTTCATTGACTGTGTAGTTGGTATTAGTATGTATTTTATGTTGTAGTTGCTTTGAAGCTTTGCATTGTATATTTTCAGTGACTTGTTTTATATCTGTTTGGTTTTTGCCTATTTTGTTTTCTTTTGTGTCATTCTTCTAGTTGATTTTTGTGTTGAGTGTTTGTGGATTTTGGTCTTCATTTTGTAATGTTGTGGTTATTTAATTGTTTTCAAATAAATTTCTGATTATTTACATTGGACTTGATTTTTCATTAATATTATCAATGATTGGTGAGTTAGGATTGTCATAATCTGTCTTTGCTTTTTCCAAACTTTGTTTTACTTTCTAATTGGATTAAATTTGTTAATTGCATTATTGTGCTAGGGCTGCTTGAAAGCAGAAGAGCATCCATAATTTTTATAGCTGTCTAACTGATAATAATATGTTGTTCACTTATATCTGTTTCAAAGTAAACACTTGTTTTACTTGTTGAGTTATTTTTTGTTTGTCCTCTGTTTTCTCTTTGATCATATTCATTGTTTTGGGATTTTGATGTCTTTTTCGTTAACAAATCTATTAGATCTAAGCTTGATATCTCTGATTTTTTGATGCTATTATTTTTTTGTGTAATTTGTGCACTGCTATCCTTGGCAATGTTAATCTTTTAATTGGTTTGCTTGTCAGTGTTGTTTTTGTATGTGTGGTTCTTGATCTCTGATTAAATTCTCCTGGTTTAGACATGTCCCTTTGTTTGTATTATTAAGACTGCGATTTTAAACCTCTGATATACAGAGTGAGAATTGTTTTTTTTGTGTTGGCATAAAATCTGAATCAGTATCTGGATGTAGTTGCATTCTGAACTCATAAGTGTTACTTGCAATTAGTATTGGTGTCTTTTCAGTATACCATTTTGAACATGATGACCTTACCAAATGATTTCATTATCCTTTGGAAGTTCTGTGCTGTGTATCCCAAGTAAGTGTTCTTAATTATTTCTGTAATGATATTGTGGTAGTTCTTGTCTATGGTGACCAGTGCAGAGTTATCCAATGATCTGACTTGTTTTTGAAATATCTCCCTTTGTGTGATCTTGTAAAATTCCAGTATTAGGTAAAAATCATTGGGGTATTTGCAATTTGTTGTACAGTGTCCCAGAATCCATTTGCTGTCATTGCTTCATACAGCAATTCTTTTTGAAATTTATAAATTGAGATGTTGTTGTCTGTTTCTGACAACATTGCAGATTTGGAGGGAAAAATTCTTGAATGTTGTAAAGAAATGTTTTGGTATTGATTTATTGAAAAATTCAGTTGTGCTCTTCAATTTTTCATCATTCCAGATAGTTGCTGGTGGACTTTGATCTTCATGCTTTTCATGTTTTAAGTTATCTATGTCACTATCAGTTGGTTTCCTATATCTGAGAATGCTCTTCTGAGAGGTGGTTGCATTGCTTTTTTTGTTCTTTGGTGATACCTAAATTAAATTGGCTTTTAGTTTTTTATTTGAATAAATGAATTCATTTTTTCCCCCTTTCTTTGATGATGTCTGCAAATGTTGGCTTTTTTTTCTTTTATGGAGTTCATTGGGGTTTTTGCCACCATTAATAACATCATGTGATCTTTGAGTCTCCATTTTTGTCTTGTTAATTTGTTAATGTCACTTTTCAATTTGAAAATTATCAATTAAATTTTGCTCACTTCCTCTATAATTAGTACACCCAGGTCTCATTTTATGCAGATTTATTAATGCAATTTTGAAGTTATGCAATTCATGTTTCTTCTTAATTAATATCTTTGTATGCAATTTTCTTTTATGTGATAAAAATTATTAGATCAGAAGTTGAGCTCTGATAATGCACTACTATTTTAAATATTATAAATTTTACACACTTACACATCATATTTAAAGTAATAGCACATTATCGAAGTTCAACTTCCATCTAATAATTTCAATATTTTCAGCATTTTATAATAGTACTGTAAATAAATCATTTTTTATAGCGCGATGTTTGTAAACTGTAATATTTAACACAGCATTACACTGTTGCACATGCGCTTTGAAGATTTTAACTATAAATGAATGAATACTAACACTCAACCACATGATAAAGTCTTTGGAAAAGATAGTACTGTAATAGATTTTATGCAATAAAGAAGTTCAAAATTTACTTAAAATCAGGATTTCCCCATTTTATATACACACAATAAATTTTAGAAGATTATAATGTAAATCTGTTCAAATGTTATGGATGTCTATACTATGCATGTTGTTGTTTTTGCATTTTAAATTACATACTATTTTTTCTTTTTAAAAAAAGAGTACGTAATCAATTAATCATTTAGTGTCTGCAAGTATATTTTTAAAAGGTGAGTAACAGTGGTGGGTCCAATTAAATTTGACAATTAAAATCTGATTTTTAATTGTAATTAACAATTTATAATTTAGGTAGTGTGATCTGAAATTAATGTGAAGTGAAACAATGAAATTTGATTTTTAAACAGAATTGAAAATTAAAAAATTAAAAGCAAAAATAAGAATTTAATTTTTAATTGTTAGTTTTAATTAAATTTTGCCCAACAGTGGTGAGTAGGTGTATTTTTATTATCATAAGTCTAAATTCTTATTTTTATTTTAAACTTTTAGTTTACCCTAATGGAGAGAAAAAAAACAGCCCAAAAATGAATTTCTTTAAAAACAAAAATTTAAATTTTAGGTCGCTTTGCAAAATGGGAAGGATCAACAGCAATTGGAAAATATTTTAGTTTGGGCAAGTCCATTATAAGAGCAATTAAAAAGCTGAAGTTGGCACTAGTTGTATTTCCTTTTGTGATGAATCTGATGTCTTACCAGTTCACAAATGAACCTGCATATCATCAAGTAGCGATAATGATTAAAATACTGTACATGAATGAAAAAATATACTGTAAATTACGCATAAAAATATATTGTTTTGAATAAAATTAAATACTCTAGCTAATAAAAAAATTAAAAAAAGTTTGTCTTGTATCAATTTTTTTTAAATTTGAAATTTTTTTATTAGTCATATTTTATTTATTTTTTTATGTGAATTTTAAAGTAATTTTACATTGTTGCTTTGCTTTTATGCGATTTTTGAAAAATACAGTATGCACCCCCCATTTTTCAAGGTAAGTTAAGTCTATTTTTGTGCAATATCTTTCATGTGCATTTTCTGAAAAATCTATCTACCACATAAAATGAGACCCAGGGGATAAATAATTTTTGATGTTAGATATATTTTTCACTTTGTTTCTGATGGTTTTTATTAGCTTTTTAATGGTTTAAATGTGGAGCATTTTTAGCAGATTTGGGCTATTCAAGGTTCAAGGTACCTTCTTCTTCTCTTCTCCTCCTCCTCTTATTTTTATTTTTACAATTGGGATAGAATTTTTAACCACTAGCTAATTCATGATTATCCTACATATATTTAAGTCTTTTGATTGATTTGATTTCATCCCAGTTTTTTATCAGCATATTTTTTATTGTAGAAGATATATGTGAGAATTAACATTTTTCATGTATAATTCCCAAACATTACTGATATCTGACTCATTGACTCAGTTAAAGCATGCATAAGTAATATCTTAATAGGAAGTTTAAATTTGGACATATTTGTGACATAACTGAGGCTCCTTATTCTCCCAAATAATTAACTAGATTGAATATTGCTATTATATAAAATATAAAGAATCAATCCTGAATAATTTGTGGATAGTAAAACGTTAAGAGGAAGTCAACATCAAGTCACCGAGGAGATTTAAGATGGTAAGTTGAAAAAGCTATACACCATTTTTTAAACAATAAATTTCCAAGTTATTCATGTCCTATGCAAAGATTAAATAAAAAAAATTTTTTTTTATTTAATTGTTAGTCAAAATCGAACAAATGATTTTAGGGATTGACTGAAAGATTATCATATAATTTTTTAAATACTATAATTATGATCATGCAAATACAAAAAGTGAGGGTAAAAGAAAAAAATATCTAGATATGGAATATTTATTATTTATATCACAATGAGATTTTAATAAATCTGATCCCTACAAAAACAAAATAGGAAGGTAGAAAAATTATTAGAAAGTTCTAGTGTAAATAAATCAATCCAGGAGTGACAATAGCTAACACAGCTGAATATTTATAATTGTTCACCAAGTGGATAATGATAACTGGTTCTCATATAATGCAGATAAAACTTTTTTAAAAAGGAATAAAATCATTAAACAGCTCAAGACCTTGATAAAAAGTTGTTTGTTTTGTTTTAGCATTCTCATCTATTTTGAATTGGAAATATTGAATGAGAGTATGGGGAAAATACAATTTAAAAGTGATGAAATTAAAAATAAAACTGTGTAAAGAATGGCTCAAATGAGAAAATCTGATTAATGAATATGTAGTTTATAGCTATTAATATTTTTTTAAATTATTGAATGAAACTTATGCATAAAATATATAATTGAACTATTAATTATAAATCTATATTTATATATTGTTGTATTTAAATTTATGTGATACACATATAATCTACAACTATATTAAATTATATTATATGTATGTAAATTAATTTGCATATAGGATGTCCGTTATGTAAATGAAATAAATTCACAGCCAAGGTGTATTGACATGCAGCAACCAATAAATAAACAATTGCAAATCTGGCTATGCTACTGCTAATCAAAATAAAGCTGGGACTGGTTTGCTATTTTTTTTTCAGCCTGCAGCTCCACATCATACCCATTGACTGTGGATTTAATTTCATTTATATAACAGAGATCCCATTTACTAATTAATTTACATCTATATTAACCGTTAATAATAATAATAATAATAATACTAATTAATTTACATCTATATTAACCGTTAATAATAATAATAATATATATATATATAATTTTAGAGATACCTCAGCGAAAAAAAAGAAACAGGTAATTAATCTCCATTGTCTTTTTACTAAATTAATTAAAATTCTTACTCCAATCTGACTTTATATGGACATGTTATACATATAAATATATATTTTCAAGTTTAAACACAGATAGAATATAATTCATGCATAAGATTAGTAAGTAGATTATTTTCGAAAAATTCTGATTATTATTATGGTTTATGCATGGTAGCTAAGATTTAAAAAAACAATTTTTTTAAGCGATAGGAATTAATGAATTCCAAAACTCATATATATATATGTTTTATAAATTGTTAAAAAATCTTGTTGCAATTTGAATGAAATTCTGTAAATGAATGAAAAATTCTAAATATTAGGTTTTTTAAAAATATCTTCTAAATTTAAATGTAGTATAATTTAGCTTATTATGATTCTATTTTCACTGGATAATTTTAAATTCAAAAATAAATTTATTAACACTATATAAACTTGCAAGTTAGAGTTCACTCACTATTTACCAGAGGTAACTGCTGATGCTAGTGATAATAAATAATCATTTTTCAGCCTTATGTCGGGCCACAGCAGTGATTAAGAATAGTTTGATAGGAGATTGGTATTTTGCTTTTCTTTATATATGGAAAAATTATCAGAATCTTTTGGTATCATTTTTCAATGAAAATATTTATATCAATATATATTGTACTTGCTGAAGTTTGAGATGAGATTCAATATGTGGTTAAATGTCATCCACAAAATTTTCTTTTTCTTATTTGATTTTGATGGCGAATATCTTAACTTATAAAGCATTGAACTGTGTTGCTATGACAATGATAATATTGATGTAAATTTGTTTATTATTAATTGTATTGTATAAGATTGTGAATTGACTTGATTCATTTTGAAATGGATATATGAATAATGATGCATATAGTTGGAATAAAATTATTATTCTTTTGTTATTATATTTATTTTGTTACTGCATTCACAATAATAAATAAGAAACAATACAACTAAATGTCTAATGTCTCAAATATATTTGTTGTTTTATTTGTATGATATACTAAGAAAATATGTATCAAAATATATTTCCAGTACAACATATGGTGTAGATTGTTTAATTTATGTTACAATGAGAAATAGTATTTGTATTGTGAAATGTAAATTTTTTTTGATATAATAATTTTAAAAATATTTATTTTTATTTATTAGAGAGATGCTACTTAAAATTCATCAGTTAACTGGGAGTATTACTACAGTTTTCTATGATGTAAATGGGAAAGTTATAAATAGAGTGGAATAAAGAAAACTCTCTCTCTCTCTCTCTCTTGTTTTAGTTTCAATAGAAGCACATTTAAATTTCTTTACATGATTTCCTTTTTATTTATTTTAAAATCATATAGTTAAATGGACAAAATGCTGGGTAAAAAGCAACAATATTTGTCCAGAATTGTACAGTGTATCAAGGATATGGGAATGGTGACAATTTGTTATAAAAATGAAAAGTAATCAAAAATTAATCATTAGCATTTCAAAAACATCAAAATGTTTCTTTGCCTTTTAATGAGGAAATCTAAATGTTAACAACAGAAAAATGTACACAAAGATTATGTTCACCTACTGATACAATTTTATAAGCTTGATGGATAATTTATATATGGGTTAAAAGTCAGTTTAATTTTCATAGCATCATGATGGATGAAACTAGCGTCTGTTTCCTTGTAATGTTTTATGAATTGATTACTTGCTAAATGAAAGAATATCTACATTGCATTATCATATATGTATAAATTAGTGTTTGCACTCTTATAACCTTATATACATCAAATATCTTGTGGATGCAAAGATAATTTATATATTTGGAAAATATTGGAATTAATCAAATGTACTTTGAATATCACAGCTTTTTGTGATATTACATCAAATATCTGCTGGATTAAAAGATAATTTGGATATTTGAAAAATATCGGAATTAACCAAACGTACTTTGAATCTCGCAGCTTTTCATAATATTTCTACTTTTGCTGGACTAATAAAACAACATTAGATCACAGTAAAAATACTAAAACTATAGTACTATTTTAGAAAGACAATATCTAAAGACTAATACTTAGATCATTTGCTTATATTTATTATTATTATTATTGTTATATATTTTTTCTTATTCATTTAAAATATATAGTATTATTGATATGAATAATCGTATAATTAAAGGTTAAGTAATAATCTATTTACATATTAAATACAAGAGAGTTATGCATTCTTATGTTTGAAGTTGTCTCTTGCAGTATAGTAATTATTATTTTAATATAAAATATTCACATTTTTATAATTTATTGATTATAAATTAACTTCAGATATATCATTCATATTAGGAGTTCAAAAAGATTATATTCTAATATGTATTCATTTTATTTTGTTATCTTAAATTTAGATTAACAAATAAGTAGATTCATGTATACGTATTGATAACTATGTATTTTATAGGAATTATAAAAAGAAGATATATTTTGAACTCTTATATTTGGAAAATATGAATGTTCCGCAACATTTTTTTATTGTGTTACATAAACATAAGTGTTTGTATTTAGTATGTCATAAATGTAGATTGATGTGCAAACACCTATTTAAATATAAGATTAATGTCAATTGAAAGCCTATTGCTTAAAACATAATTAGATATGGATATATTTTAAATGTTTATTTGCCATATATATATATATTGTAACGTGATGTGCCGTTTTCCATATATAACTTACACATATATAAAACCATTTGTAAGATTGTGTGTATGTATATAACGATATGCGTATGTTTAAAAAAAATATTTATAATTATTATTCCATTTTATCGCCCAACATATTTATGAGCATCAATTTATGACCTCAAGCACCAATCCTATATTTCTATAAGAATTATGCTGGGAGAGAACTGGAATACCAATATGGAAATGCCCCTGGACTAGCTCTGCTCAGGGCTGGTGATTATTTAATCGTGGAAACATACGGAGGATTATATTATACAAGACACTCTTCAATCCAAGCTATTATATTAATTTTTAAATCTAATAATCTAACTCAAGATCAAAGAAATAACACAAATATACGTAAGTTTCCTTTTTAACTTTAATCTTATAACTTTTATTTCAATACTATTTATATGACCCTTTTGTTTTGTGTTCAAAATGATGAGAAATGCATGCATACACATACACTGCATAGAACTGTATAAAGTGCAATAAAAATGAAAATAAACAGGAAAACAATGTCTGATTCATCTGGATCCACAATAATAATAAAAAAATCAATTTGAAAGTTCAGGAGAGTTAATAAATAATGTTCATGTGGACAGTTTATTATGTGTAGTTAAAAACACACTATCATTTGAACTATTATATGAATATAGGTGGTAAATGTGCACATTACCTTTTTCTTTCTTCCTCGTGGAAAAACTAAAGTTAAAATACTTTTTTCCAATGTGTATTGCATTTGACGTAGGTGATTTTTCTGGTTCAATCTGTTTATTGGCTTTTGACCTGCTACTATTGTTGGAGCTTGATCTTGGTGTCAGAGTGACTGGTTTCCATTTACAATATTTGCATACATGGCAGCAACTTCAGTGTCTTCAGGGGCAGGATTGTAAAAGCCCTGGCACACTTACGCTTTCTTAAGCCAGCTTGCCCACCATTTTCCCCTCCATTTCTCTCCACAAATCTCACTCGCAACACTCTCTACAAAAATCAGCAATAGAATGAATCCTTTTAGCCAGTTCTGCTGTTCAAAAATTCAGATTCCCTTTGAACAAAACTTTCAACACCTCAAATTATTTTTACTCTCCTTTTGTCTTGATCGAAATTCTTTTGAATCATAAACTTAAATCTCACTAAATAAATTCCTTAGATATCGATCAAGTTCTTTTTGATATCTTTTTTCTATTAGATTTTCCAAATGAAATTGAAAAGTTTCCATCTTGAAAATTAAGGTATATTTCCATAACTGCATTTATACTTTTTTTTTTTCATCTTCTTCTTCTTATTATTATTATTCTATCTAGCAAATATATATATGCGTTCTCAAAAAAACAAATGAGCACACATACCCCCCTTTCTTCTGTTTATTTTAACCTTTTTAAAATCCCTATTTAAAATTATAAATCTATATACAACAAAGGAAATATAAATATGAAAAAAATAAATTTAATTAATCGGGTTATATACCGGTGCATACAGGAAATTTTACTTTTTAAAACAGGGATCGAACTCAGCCTTGTTTCAATACCCCTCTCCCGGAAGCCTTTAAATATGGTCTACATGTTTGAATGGCTTATTTCTAAACAAATAAAACTATACTAGGTCCTAAAATCAATTTTATTCGAGTTTCACTCTGTGGCTATAAAATATAAGAGTAAGTGACCATTTGTCTAACGATATACACCAGGTCTGACCACAACTCACGAACATATGACAAGCTACGAATGAACACAGCCAACTCTACTCTGACCTACTTGGTTAAACGACTAAACGAGAAGCCATTCCCTAACCACACTGCTGCTTCTGAGTCTTATGGGTGTGGGTAACTAGAACAAATGCCAGAATCTCCTAACCACACTCTGCTGCTTCTGAGTCTTATGGGTGTGGGTAACTAGGACAGATGCCCAATTCTTATTTGGAATTTTCCAAGCATGTTGGGAATAAAAAGCAGCTATACACAGAACACAACACACCACATGCTGATCCAGCAGGCAACCCCATATTCCCCCATCAGACTTGGACCACTTTCCTCTCAAATCTTCATAGCCACAACTTATTTATTCTCTATACTTACAAACCAGAAAACCCACGTATAAAACATTACTTTGTATACGTCAATATATATAAATGCCCCTATAATAACCAAGATAAATATTGAACCCACAACCTAAAAAAAATAAATAATAAAAAAAACTTTCAGGCCTACTTTCCCTCCCCCGAAGGACCATGTTGCATACTTAACTTTCCTAACTAACCAATCCACTCCATTGTCTATTTTCTGATTTCTCTTACTTTAAAATTCAATGAACTAAATTTTAACGTTTGACTACTTTTTTTCCAAAAAAATTTTTTCAATTTATATCCATGTATTTACTTTTCTTTTATGCTTAACCCCTACACTCCGTCCCCCAAACTTTCCACTCTTTGAAAGCCCTTTAGTTGGGATGCCATTGTAATGTGATGTGGTGTTTGCCATATATAACTTACGCATATATAAAACCATTTGTAAGATTGCGTGTATGTATATAACGATACACGTATATGCGTATGTTTTAAAAAAAAATATTTATAATTATTATTCCATTTTATCGCCCAGCATATTTATGAGCATCAATTTATGACTTCAGGTGCCAATCCTATATTTCTATAAGAATTATGCTGGGAGAGAACTGGAATACCAATATGGAAATGCCCCTGGACTATCTCTGCTCAGGGCTGGTGATTATTTAATCGTGGGAACATAGGGGGATTATATTATACAAGACACCCTTCAAATCCAAGCTATTATATTAATTTTTAAATCTAATAATCTAACTCAAGATCAAAGAAATAACACAAATATACGTAAGTTTCCTTTTTAACTTTAATCTTATAACTTTTTTTTCAATACTATTTATATGACCCTTTTGTTTTGTGCTCAAAATGATGAGAAACACATGCATACACATACACTGCATAGAACTGTATAAAATGCAATAAAAAATGAAAATAAACAGGAAAACAATGTCTGATTTATCCAGATCCACAATAATAATAAAAAAAATCAATTTTAAAGTTCATGAGAGTTAATAAATAATGTTCATGCGGACAGTTTATTATGTGTAGTTAAAAACACACTATCATTTGAACTATTATATGAATATAGGTGGTAAATGTGCACATTACCTTTTTCTTTCTTCCTCATGGAAAAACTACTTTTTTCCAATGTGTATTGCATTTGACGTAGGTGATTTCAGTGGTTCGATCTGTTTATTGGTTTTCGACCTTCTACTATTGTTGGAGTTTGATCTTGGCATCAGAGTGACTGGTTTCCATTTACAATATTTGTGTACATGGCAGCGACTTCAGTGTCTTCAGGGGCAGGATTGTAAAAGCCCTGGCACGCTTACGCTTTCTTAAGCCAGCTTGCCCACCATTTTCCCCTCCATTTCTCTCCACAAATCTCACTCGCAACACTCTCTACAAAAATCAGCAATAGAATGTATCCTTTTAGCCAGTTCTGCCATTCAAAAATACGGATTCCCTTTGAACAAAACTTTCAACACCTCAAAATTATTTTTACTCTCCTTTTGTCTTGATCGAAATTCTTTTGAATCAAAAACTTAAATCTCACTAATTAAATTCCTTAGATATCGATCAAGTTCTTTTTGATATCTTTTTTCTATTTAACTTTTCCAAATGAAATTGAAAAGTTTCCATCTTGAAAATTAAGGTATATATATATATATGCGTTCTCAAAAAAACAAATGAGCACACATACCCCCACCTTTCTTCTGTTTATTTTAACCTTTTTAAAATCCCTATTTAAAATTATAAATCTATATACAACAAAGGAAATATAAATATGAAAAAAATAAATTTAATTAATCAGGCTATATACCGACGCATACAGGAAATTTTACTTTTTGAAACAGGGATCAAACTCAGCCTGTTTCAATATATATGATTTTAATTTATATCAATATGTTAATAAATTTTGACTTAATTTAAAACCAATAAACTTGCTTGATTGCCATTTAATTTTGCAATGCAAATTTATTTATTAATCATATTTGGATGAGATGATATTCATTAATTGATTATATGACATAATTCATTAGAAGTAGTTATAAAAATAATTTGGAAGTCAAAAACATTGGATAGGTAAGAAAGTATAATTATATGTTATTTTCTTTGTATTAAATATAAAAGTTATTATCTTACCAGGTATAGATATTATACAGCACTAAATTAACTGATTTGACATTCTTAAATATTTAATAAATAATTGGAAGCTTATTATAATTATTTTGTTAGTAATAGATAATATTTATAATTCACATTTTTTGCTCCAATAATTTGCATGCTTTATAAACTATATATTCATGCTACTCCCAGTGTTGTTAGTTAATTAATTTTGCACTAAGATTTGGGTGAGAATTCACTGAAAGTTAACTCAGTGCTATTGAGTGAGAATATATCTATATCATTATATCTTTTCATAGTAGCATGACACAAAGTTTTTCTAGAGTAAAATAGAAATGATATATGAATTGATTTGATAATTAATAAAGATGTAAATATAATAATTACTAAAAATGAGTAAAGTTAGTTGCAGTGAAATGTTCACATATTTTATTTTAGGTCAATATTGATTAAAATAAATATTATATTAAGTTAGTATACAGCCATAAAAACCATAATCTTATTGAGTTATAGAGCTGTTAATAATATATTTGATTCTGTTAAAAATTGGAATGATGATGCTTTAATTATATTTAAAGTTTGTTAGTGTAAATCATAAATTTAGTTTTAATATTTAATATTAATATTTAATTATAATAAATCTAATAATATTCCATGTGCTTTGACAGTTATAGTCTAAAGTTTCAATAACTTAGCTTTAATAAACTGAAGAGTAATTGGATGTGATTTATCAATTGTTGGAATAAGCATCAAATAGGAATTTATCATTCATTTTATATATCGTTATGATTGAATATTGAAAATCTTAAGGTTATTTAATAAGATGATTTTATTTTATAATATATTAAGTTAATGAAAATAACAACATATGTTGGGTTAATTGATTTTGTATTATTATTAAGCATTTAATGTTATTCTAATTGGCTTAGTTAATAAAGTATATTGATATTAATGGAATAGTATAGCAGAGTTAGCAGTACTTTTAGATTATTTAATTGTAATTAGAAATCAGTTACTGAGTTATATATTTTATTAGATATCATTGATATTGTAAATTTGTAGGGCATATTAAGATTATTATTTTATCAATCTGTGAAGTTTGTATTATTATAAACATTCATGAGTAGTTTATCAGTGTAATTCTTTGTCATTATTTTCATTCTATTATAAGGGATATATATATATATATATATATATATATATTATATATAGAATATATAGAATGTCTTATAATTAACAGTTTATGCCTATTATATATATATATATATATATATATAATAGGCATAAACTGTTAATTATAAGACAGGGATATTTAGCTTCATCGTTTTATCTTTGACTTATTGCAAATAATGCTTATATTTTAGGGTAGTTTGAAGTAATGTTTTATTTGGTTTCTATCTATTCTAAATGCTATTAGGATTTATGAGGTTATGCCAAAGATTATTATCATTGTTTTAGTAACTTAAGTATTAGATTGTTATTCATTGATTGGTATTCTTTCAGTTTAGTTTATTATTTTCATTCTGTTACAAATGATGCTACAATTTACTGGCATTATTACATTAGGATTATTCTTCCTTAGTTTATTATTTTTATTCTGCTACAAATTGTTATCAATAATTAGGCTATGATTCAGGATACAGCACTGCTGATATATTCTGTTACAAATTTCACCCAAACAAAGGTTAGCGTACATAGATTTTTAATCTGTTACAAAGGGTGAGTAATGACTGAGCTATATTTTATTCAGGTTGTATTAGAGTTATTATTTGCCACTACATATTTTTGATCTGTTACAAATAGCTCTCAAATCTGTGATGTATTAAAAAAAGAGTATACTCTCATATTTATTCTGTTATAATATATTTAATAACAAACACACACACACATAAAACAAATAAAAATTATCATTATCACATTATTAATCAAAACGTTACTATAAATGAACAAATTAAAATCTTTGACGGCAATATTTTTATTGCAACATTAGCTTAATCCTATGGGAACAATAAAAAAATCTTCCATTATTTGTTTACCATTGCTTAGAAGAAAATATATCTATATAATAAATGAATTACGTAATTACTATGAGTAGCAATCACAAAGTATTTTCAACAAGTTTACTGTTAGTTCTAACACAATACATATTTCACTCTAGAATTAGAAATTATTTAGATGCTCTGGGACTTACGATTTGAAAATCAACAAATGTATCAAGAACAAGTGATTTTAAACATCAGTAAAATACTCATAGCTAAAATATGTTACATAAATTAATCAGTAAGGTAAAGGACTAAATCCTTTTATCGTAAAAAAGAAAAAAAAACACCTTTGTTTTAAATGATTGTAATATTTTATTCCTAATAATACAAGATCAGCAAAATTCAGCAGTACATGTAAAACGGAGTAGATTTTACTCTATGGATTAGATTTTATAATGAAGATGTTGGACGGAATAATTAATCATTTATTTATTATATATATTAAATTATATCTTTATTTTCTTAAAGACCCATAGCTAGCAATTTGCCAATAAAAGTTTATAAAACTATATATATTGTCTATTGGCAAAATGTGAGGATACTTAATTGGTTCTAAGTGGTTTAATTTTTAACATCTAATGATATCAAGGATTTATGTATAAAATATATGCCGACTAATTTAAATACAATAAAAAAGGAGATGGGTGATGGTTAAAAAATAGTTATTCCTTGTGTAACCCTGGAAACATATCAAGAAATATTAAAATAATACTGAATAATATTTTTGTAATAATTTTGAGAAGTGAACCTAAAAATTTCTAGAATAAATATACATTTAAAAAATAAAGAATTAAAAAATTTACTTTATTAAAGTCATTAGATAAATATATATGCTAACTAATTGAAATATGGAAAAAATCTTTATTATAATCCAATATATATGTGGGTTATTAAAAATATAATATTTTGTCTTATAAAATTAATATAATTCAATATATTTGTTGATTTAAAATCTAAAGATGTTTATATAAATTTAGAAGAAAATGAAACAAAATAATAAAAAAGTGAGAGTTTACTTATTAAAAAAAGGATTAAAGAAATAATATGGTAATCAGTTTGTTTTATTTTTGTATAAACAAGTAATTAAGGAAAGACTTGCACGTGAGAGTGATAATGATGGCAATTGATGGAAAGATATTGAAGTAAGATCACTATAAACTTATTATTCCTATTTTAAACTTTGCAAATCACTACATTAAATTAATTAGCATTGGAAGTAAAACACTTGTCAGGAATAGAGAAAGGCACGCCAAAAATCAATTAAGACCAAAAACTATATCCAGAAAAATCTCGTGTTCTGGATAAGTACTTTTATATCATTTCTAGTTTAAGATATTTTAAATATTTAAAATAAATAATTTCTCCCAAATCGAGATTTACTGGCCAAACTTATGATTGAATACTTATCAACCTGATAGTTAACGTAAAGAAGAACTTTTGTGATATCCCGTTTCATCAAGAAACTGACCTGTTTTTGAATAAATAGTCAATAACTCCTTAGATATGTATAATATTTATTATATTAAGGAAGAAAAAATTATAATAATGGGGAGCAGCTTATACCAAATATAGTCAAAAGAAAAATCATAATAAGAGTGATTGTGAATTGAAAAAAAACAACAAGATAAAATCTAGGTATAAATCCCCTCCTGTCTTGTAACTTACATTCTAAAAATCAGGGGATACAATTTAATTTATTTTTTAAGGTTTACATAAAATATTACTTTCGGAATTTATTATTTTTGATTATGGTACTCATTTTAATTGTTTCTCTCTTGGAAAGGTCCACTTTCACTATTTTGTCTATCTATATAATATTCTTTCTTTATAAATAAGTATCATCATATTTGACAATAAATTTGACGTAAAAAATTTACAATTCTTCAACATGCACCTAAGAAAAAAGATTGATAATTTTCAAAAATAATAAAAACTTATGCCTAATTAATCATTCTAGGAATATTAACATATGGAACATATATTGAATATATATGAGTGGTTTTATTTTATTTTAGATATTATATTGTTGATTTTTTATATTTTGTTGGTTTATTAAATTATTAATAATTAAATTTTGATGCATTCTTTATTCTCTTGTGCATTTCATGTCTGATTGTATATTATATTTATGATTTATTTACTTATTATTATCACAAGAATTGTGTTTAAGTCATGGGTTGTAAACTGTGGAAATTCTGAATATCAGGATTGAAGACTGTCTGAACTCAGTCTATCCAGGTTAGACCAGATATCGATGCCCTTATGGTGGTACTACAAATTAATCCATGAAATTATAAAATAAACTAATAATCACTTTTTAATTGTTGTAAGATTATAATTTCTATTGTAGCCTCAATAAGAAGTATTAGATGAAGTATAACGTAGAGGTAATCATTATCGTTGCATCTTAAACCCTTGCATTAGTTAAATTTTTACACATCACTATATTGTTTAAATATATATTTACTGACAACCTAACCTAATCATGTTCCTGACATTACAATATAAATAAAACACACCCTATAAATAAATAGAGAAGGAAAAAGAGGGCTCACCAAGCTTGCTGTTTACAAGAGATAATGATAGTTTGAATGATTTTCCATGCTTTTTTATTCTCTAGGTAAATGAATTGGCTATCTAGAAGAAAATTTCCAAGTCCTTGGAAATTTTCGTTTGGATAGCCAATTGAGTTGAATTTGAATACAAGTCATAAACATGGCAACAAAAATCTATATATACTCTATAGTGGTAAGCATTGTTCAAGAAAAACTAAAATTTAAACTGTCATTACAATTATTTTCAGTGTACTCACTAATATTACACCCACTCATATATGTATATAATAAAATAATTTACTTGTAATGTGCTTAACAGAAATTTATGAACAATTTCAAATGTTTAGTCTAAGACTACACATTCTCTGTTTAAGCATATTAAAAAAAACACTAATTGGATAAAATCATCCTAATTATTTATTATTCTATTTTTTGCATTAACAGATTATAAATTCCAAAAGATACTGAAATAATCATTAACTTCATCAGTTTGTGATTTTTATAAAACTAAGTCCTATATAGTAGTTTTCAGTGCACTTTCTTAGAGCAAAAGATTTAGACAATTTTTTAAAGACCTGAGTTAGTATTTATTCTAGATAAACCTTTTTAAATTTTGATCACTGTTATTGCTTTATATATGATTTTTTATGAAGAGTTAAATAGCCAACAATATTGAAAAAATGATATTGAAAATATTATTTCAGAATTAGTATTAATTTGTTATTAAAATTATATAAAGTAGTGAAATTTTTACATTTTACAGTTATAGGAGATTGACGTGAGTTGAAGATTTATGTAATTAGATTTTTATAAAAATTATTTTCAAATGGGAATATAATAAAATTGTCACAAAATACTAGATACACAAACGAATAATAATTTATATTATTTACAAAACAATTTATTTGATTCAGAAATAGAATCTATTATTTAGGATTGATATTATCACTATAATACAAAATATTATAAAACATGCAATGCCATAACTAAATGATTATATCAACCCTATGTTTACTTAGTGCAATATTGTGTCACATTTACATAGCAACTTTCTAATATTTGTCAATAAAATTCCATATATGTTTAAACTGAATTATGGACATTACTGGAATATCTTATTTTAATAGATTGGTATATAAATATATATTAATATGGTTTCAAAATTTTAAAAGTGTAACTGCTAAACTGTGAATGCAATTATATATAACAATTCAACAAAACAATTAGGATAGAAGCAGTGTGCAACTCAGAGATAACATTAAATCAGCTCTGTAATTCATATTTATACAAAATCTAAATCATTTCATTATGTAGAAAATTGTAATATAGTATTAACCATATCTGTTGTCATAATCTTGCTACTCCATCTTATGACTAAAGTTTAGATCATATTTTATGGTAAAAGTAAGTCTTTACTAAGGGCATTAGGAGTTCAAGAATTCATTGATTAATTATTGATATATTGTTCAATATATAACAGAATAGCATTTATCATTGATGATTTCTGAAAAATGTTGCAAATGGTGAATATGAATTTACCATTAGCAATTAAATAAGTGCTCCTCTTAATATAAATATTTTGTGCTTAATTTTGTCAATCCTACTATGATGTTTGCAAAAGCCTTTTACAAATTTTGATAAATATTTTTTCAGATTTAATGAAGTATACAGAGTTTGATGGTCAGACTAATCACTTATATGTAGATCTAAAATGTTTTTTTATTAAAATCATAAAATATCAAAAAAGTTGAAAACTACATCTACTAGTCATTTCCCAGGTTGAATATGATGTAATAAGGTATTGTAACAATATTTAGCGTTAAGCACTGTAAAGAGATCATTTTGAATTTCATTGGTCTTGTATAGCCTTGTTTGCCTCATTTATGAATTTCAGATTTAATTAGAGAGGATTTGAATTCAGACTTTAAAGCTTCATTTAGTTATACCCTCCATTTTTTGTCCCAATGCTTAATAATTTCTTCTACCTATTTATTTTCAATGTTCAGTATTGCAGTGTTGTCAGCTAGTAAATCTATTTTACTACTAAATTTCTTATTAAAATGACATTTATTTCACAACTCTAAATATATAATAAATAAAACTGAAGATAGTTCTGCCTTTTATCACTATTTATTTCTATCTTTTTCTAGAAAGATTATCTTCTATATTGAATTTCTTCGAGTTCAAATATAAATTTATCAATAAACGTTTTCATTTTAATTTATATTATTTAGCGTTAGAAATTGACACAAAATAAAATCTGAAGGCATGAGTCTTTTGTTTTGCATATTATTTATATTAATATGCGATTGTATTTTTTTCATGTTTAGATATTGCATTGGGAGGCATAATATAGTGTTAGACTGGACGTCTTTGGAGTTTAAGCTGAATGGATCATAATTCCAATTCTATAACTTTCCAACCTTAGTATTTCTTATCATTCGATTATTTTTAACGAAACAACTTTATTAAAAATTAATTATTGCTATATATTTTGAGATTTATAATTTCCATTATAAATTTGTTATATATGTAATTCTATTTATAGTTTTTTAATTCGTTGGGAAATGTCTTCTTGGAATGATTGCTCAAATATTTGTGGCGGTGGAAATCAAAAAAGAGAAGTTACTTGTGTAATGGATATTTGGGGTGTTTCAATTCCAATTAAAGAAGTTTTTTGTGAAGATATTACTCAAATGCGACCCCAAATAGAGAGAACTTGTAATGAAAATTTATGTCTTCCGGGTAAGAAAATTATTATTAATAATACAATTATCGTTATTACTTTTAACTGAAAAAATAAAATTAATAAACGAACACAAATAAATAAAAGCAAAATTCTTTGCTGCGAAACAATATATATCATGTCAGGCAAAATAATATATATTAAACATTGGAATTACATGTATAATTTCAATATACCAATAAATAAGTGACACATACAACCGATTTCTCAAAATGACAGCCATGTCGCAAACTGGTTATAGTTGTTTTTTAATTCATATTAAAACTTGTAGAGTAAATTCCAGCGTTTGTTTCAATTCGCAAATATCAAATGTAGTGTTAGTATATCTGTCTGTCATTTCTACCATCTTAGGTTTCTAATCTGCCAAATTTTTCCAATTTCTTCTCTGATTTAAGAGTTCTTTATTAGACAGCTAATCCATAACCATTCTAAATATGATTTATAATAACAAAACATTTATAGACAAACCGAATAATGTGATAATTGCCTTCTTTTCCATTTAACACCAAGAATTTCTTATTTTAACGTAAAAGAAATACAAATAAAGAAACGATAAATTATACAAGCTTAGTATATAAATAAATCGTTGTTTAAAAATATGAAATTGCAAAATAGAAATCAGTTTATCAGAAATATTTTAATATTGTCTAACGTATATATATAATTGGAATGTACACGTGCTAAAAACACCGTGTATTTGCAATTTAATAACGAATATGTGCTTTATAGTAATCAAAGTTAATCAATCAAAGATAAGCTATTATAAATGATGTACATAATATATGCGAGGAGAATTGAGAACAAAATATAGCAGATGCTCGATTCCACTGTATTTATTTCATTGTCTTTCTTTTTGAATTTTTTTCTTCTTTCTCATATATAGAACAATTCTTAAGATCTATGATTGTTTGCGATAAAGTAGATTATATTATCTGTTCTCTCTTATAAATCGTCAGGAATAGACCTTATATTATGCTAAACTTCAAAAGTAATTATTTTATAACACTCATGTGTTTTGATTTTAGATTTGGGCTTTTTTCAGTACTTTGCAAATCTACTTAATCTGCATTTATAAGTTTATTTTAAATAGTTTTACATTGTTATAATTCATCTAAATTTTAGTACATTATCTGTACCTAAAGTTTTAATATGGATAAGTAATTTAAATTGGTTCATAGTCTCAGGAACTATAACCTCAGAATTTTCATTACCAGAAATATATATTTTGACATTGTTTATATTATTTTAAAAGCATTGATATATTTTTGTATTAAAAAGTTAGAATACGATGCCTCATAGGCATATTTGAGCTGCATGGAAGAAGTTTAGTTTTGTACCTATATTTATCAAGTTTAATTTGATGTATTGTGGTTATACTTGATCTGTATTCATTAGATTTTGCTTCTATTTGGGCAGGCATAATTGATCTGCACTCATAAGGTTTAAATTTTATAATTTCCTGATATAAAAGGCTTGTATTAAACAGAATTTGATTTTGTATTTTGCAGATACAACATGTTCTGTATTCATAAGGTTTACTTTTGATATTATTTACCTTGTTATTTGTAGCTTTGTAAGAATTACAATTTTTACATAGTATATGTTATCATTATCTTCAAATTTATGCTTCATCAGATGTTCGGATTGCAAATACTGCAATGTTGATTATGATTATAAATTCTGAATTTAACATATTAATCGTGCCTTTTATACTACTACTGTGTCATCTCAAATTGTAATATAAATGTAATCTTTGGTCCTTTTTTGTAATAAACAAAATCAACTGCAAATGAGATACAGTTTCATTGATAATATTCTTTCTAAAAAATCTGTTAGTTTCTGATGTAATATAATTAGTATATATCTCCTAGTTCAATCTATCAGTGTTTAGGTAAGCCTGACTCTAATGTCTACATGCCAGAAAAAGTTCACAACATTTTCGTTAAAAGTTGACATAAAACTAAGAATTATTTTTTTTATTGGATCATGTATGAGATTTTTTTTCAACAAAGATAAACATCTATTTATAAAACATATATGGATTATCTGATAACTTTATCATGATGGGTTGCCCAAATTCTCCAGTGCATATAAATGTATCCTCAGCATATATTAATTTTTTGCAATTAATAAATATTTTTCTTCTTAACAAGAAATTATCTAGAAAATACAATCAATAAAATCTCCATACCTGATTTATGATCCAACTTTAAGCATTAATTTATGGTCTTGATTCACAAATTTCTTTTTCCATTGTTTTATCAACATGTAAATATATAATGGTTTAAGCTTGGGGTTTTAAATAGTTTTCATTATCAGCTATTTTATATAGCAGGGCTTTCTATGATAAGTTTATAATAAGTTCTAATTTATTATGGGAATATTTATCCTAACTGCAGTAAGTGAGCCTTTATAAATAAGATATAATTAAATTTTAATTTATTTTTATATTTTGTCATAGTTTATTCTTTAGAAGTAGATCTCATGATTTGTGAGTTATTAGTCTTCTTTTGATATAAATGTTGTATTTCCTTTACACAATGATTGTATAACAAAATATTGATTTTTAATTAGTTATCTATTACGTTATATTCAACTCCATAAACAATATAATTCATGCTGGGATAAATTTTTTTCATAGCTTGATCTTGATCGAATGCATTCCGTCTTTGAAATGTAAATGAAGAGTTACTTATTCTTAGTCTTTCTATTAGATAAATTTATTGCAATGATCAGTTAAAAAGAGCTAACGCAATTGAGTTCCAAAGTGATGGTTTTTTTCCATTCAATGATTTTACAAATATCTGTCATGTATGATCATTTTTCCCTTGACAATAGAAACATTTTCATTATTTGTATCAATTTTATTGTTGGTAGATTTTTCAATCATTTTCTAAATATTTTTTGCTTGTTGTCTTTCACAATAATTTGGACTTACTTTTTAGATTTTTAATTTTTTCCTATACTTTTTTGAGGTAATGAATAGATCTGGACATTTTCACCCATTTTCTTGATTTTTTTTATTGTCTTAAGTATTTTTTTAAATTTATCTTTTATATTTAATTTATAAGTTGTTCATTGTTTTATTTTTTATCTAGCTTTGCTTATTTTTTTCCACTTTATTTATTTAAAAAAATTTTTTTTGCTGATGTTATTGCTTATCACTTTTTTCATTTGATTTTTTAACATTGTTTAATTTTCCTGCTTCAATAAAAGCACTTTTTTTCCGGAGTAAAACTTTTGATCTTTCTTTTTCGTTATGTGCCCTTTCTTTATTCTGCTAAAATCTTGAAAGTTTTTTTATGATGGATTAAATATTATCTTTTAACTATATCTTAGTGACTATTCTATTTTTTTAGTAATCTATATTGCTCATGATCTCTTCTACACATTCACAACTCGAATCATTTTTGATTTACTAGTAAAAATATTAATTACATAACTTTAATTTTTAGTATAGCATTATTTTTTCTTCCTTTTTTCACTATTTACTTATGATGGACAGTTGTCATTATTTATAACTTGTTATTTATTCTTTTAAATTAAATTTTAAATGATTATTTTATATAAAACCATTTTTTTATTTTTCTGGTATGTAATGCCTGTCTCTCTTAATAGAATACAGTTACTGAAACGAATGTAAAAATATAAAGCTTGTAGTTTTAATGATGGAAGGATTCTGATAAAATACCTAGAGAAGTTTAAAATATAATAATAATATGTATGCTTTAAAAATGTTGGAATTTTTTTAAGAACATCTGCGCTAATGAAGTTGTGCAGTATACTAGATATTAAGGATGCTTTAAATGTTTCACTTTTTAAGAAAAAGGGAATAGACAAGATTGCAATAATTATTGCGGAATAACATTGTTTTTCACTATAGCACAAGTACTTCTAAGTATTTTGTGGAATAGATTGCTTCCAATTATAAATGTATGGTTAGCGTGACTCAATATGAATTTAGAGAATCAAAGAAGCACTATAGATATGTTTTTTGTTGCCAGAAAATAGAAGAAAAGTGTCGGGAACAACAAAGTAATTTATACATTGCTTTTATTGATTTGATTAAATAATTTCATTCTGTTAATAAAACAGGTCTATGATACTGTATGAAATTAGTTGATTCTCCACCAAAATTTATTATATTATATAGCTTCTAGATAATGGAATGAGAGGAAGTGTTATTACTGCAGGTGGAAAATCTTAGGTATTTGAAATGAAACTGGTGTTAAACAAAAGCTCCTACTTGCTCTAACATTGTTTTCAATTTTTATGACTGGTTTTTGGAATTGTTTATAGACAGTTAATCAAACAAGAATGAAGATAAGATGCAGATTTAATGATATAATTTTTAATTTGAATTAATTAACAAATAAAAGCAAAAAATTCTTCTTGGATTCTATATTTACAAAATGCTGATGATTGTGCAATTTTTGCTTGTTCAAAAGATGATTTACAGAATGTTTTTAACGTCTTGAATGGAACATTAAGTTATTAAATTTAAATTAATTTTATTAAGTTTACTATATACATTGGAGATTTTACAGGTCTTACTGAAACAAAAGAGATTTCAAATAGAAAAGTAGTAAAATAGATGTTCATAAAATTGAGTAATAATCAATATATATCTAATGCATATTAATTAGTATATTCAATAGCCAAGTCACTGGATTGTTGTTGATGAGATCATGTTCTATGTAGCTGCAAAAATATTAGCTGGTGCATGTGTTTAATCTCTGGTCTTAATATTATTTAATTCTTTTTGAAAGAGTGATTTAGTATTATGAGATGTGGATTAAAACTTTGACAATGTTCAAAAAACAGGAACTGAAAAAAATCCTCAGCAACTTCCAGCTTGGATGGTTATCAATTTGAGAATGGACCCCACCCCTCGTTTAAATATCTTAGTAGTGTTATAAGTAGGAAGATGAACTTAGATATTGAGTTCTAACCGAACATTCGATGTGCTGCTGTTTTTAACAAATTCAAAGACAGAGTATTTCATCACAGGAAAATAACTTCTACAATTAAATCAACTATATGTACAACTGTCATTCAGCCTAATTTATTGTAAGGAAGTAAAGCTTTTAAGTAAATTTTTAAAATACGACGGCAAGATCATAAAATCTATCAATATATTCTTCAGCTTGCTTTATATGATACTATTGAGTCCACTATCATAAAATTACATCTTCAGTTGCATTGGGCATGTAAATGAATAAACAATGAATAAGAATTTATAAACGGCGTTTATGATAAACTTGAGCATGTTTTTGTGGGGGAGATAGACCCATTAAGTTATAAGGATTATCTGAAAGACATTTTAAAAAAGTGCATTCATTAGGAAAATATACCAAAGAATGAAATTCTTTGGAGATCTACAATTAGACATGGTATCGAAAGAATGTCAGAACGAAAAGTTTTAAACCAAAAGATAACATCGTAAAATATAAACCAAACAGAAAATGGATCACTATGTTCTATATGTGGTCGTATTTGTCGATCACATATTGGTTTATGTAGTCATTGCAAAACTAATTTCTAGAGTAGTTTTTTCTCTCTCCCTTTCTCTTTTTCTTTGAATTGGAATGACCATTTATTATTACTATTATTATTTTATTATTATTATTATCAATTGAGAATAATTTTATTCACTGAAAAAATTTTGATAATAATAATAATACACTACTTATAAAAGAAAACCATGAAAACTAAATATATATGGTTTACAAGAATTTGATCTTTAATTTTTGTTTGAATGATGCCTAATTATCTTTATAATAATAATAATCAGCTATTGTTTCTATAGGAATAATAATTGTTTCATCAAATCATCACAACTTGAGTTATGCAGTTGCCTTGTTTATATCTAAAGCAAGTAAATGAAGATTTACATATATAATAAACATTACATTTCTTCTATTGTTGAATCCTGTCAATAAAAGTTTTAAGTTAATTAAAAGGATAAAGAATTATATACATATTTTAAAGAATATTTAATTAACAATAAATAGTAAAAACAATACATACACAAATTGACACTTTACAAGATAGATCTTTTAAAAATTTTTTTTGCAAATAAAATAAATAAAGTAAATGTTAGAACTAAATCCTGTGAGAGAAAATTTTGGAGAATTTTATATTTACAGTTATTAAAATTTAAAACACTTGAATGTTTTTGTTTTTTGTTAAGTTATTATCTTTACTCACTTAAAAATTTTTCAAGCATTTACAAGGAGACTCCTTTTTGAAAAAAAGTTCGAAAATTTAGATTAGTTTAATAGCAGTAATGTCGATTTTTAGTTTATTTTGTAATAATTTTTCATTGTCAGTAATTAAAAATAGAATTTGTTCATAGTACATTCTTTCTGACCGAAGTTCATCCATTTTAAACTAGTGATATAATTTTTGTTAAGATTATATGTTAACCATTTATTGATAGCAGTTTAGCTTTCAAATCAATGTTTAGGAGTGATTTCTGTATGAATAACGTTAATAATAATAATAATAATAATAATAATAATAATAATCAATTCAATTCAATTTATTCTATGAAATAAAACAACAACAACAACAACAACAACAACAACAATAATAATAATAATAATAATAATAATAATAATAATAATAATAATAATAATAATAATAATTTATTATTATTATTATTATTATTATTATTATTATTATTATTATTATTTCAGTCATGCTTTTTTTCTCAGTGATGAATGTTTATTCATCAGAAAAACAGGTACAAATACAATTAAAAAAAGGTTTACAAAGAAGTGATTACATGGTAAAATGAAATTCAGGAGCAATATGGTGAAAGGGAAAGGATGCATAAAAAAGGGAAAAGGATGTGGAAATGGTGTGTAGTCCAGGCCAGGAATAGTCTTTGATTTCAAGTCTGAGTTGCACATCCTTATAGAGTGAGTGATTGCATGGGTCACAAGCATTTATATAGATGAGTACTGTGACAGAAGCTGAGTGGGTGGGAGTTGGAGGATTGTGCAGGTATCTGTGAGTAGCAGAGGTGGGAATAGTTTGGTATCTCTGCTTTTGAGAGAGTGAGTTAGGTCCAATAATTTTTGATTTGCTGAGTGTACACTCTGGTCAAAAATAATAGCATATCAGAGCAGCTAGAGTGCATAAATGAGGAAAACTGAAAGTCTGCAAGACCCCTGTTTCAATGGATCCTTGGAGATTGAAGATGGTGTTCTTGTGCAAGGAAAGGCAGGAGTTGATGACACATCTCCCTCCAAGTAAAAAGGGACATTTGAATAGGAAGTGTTGGAGGGCTTCATTGTCAGTTTTATAAAGATAGCATAGGGGGGAAATTTTGGTGAAACCCTATGGTTGACCAAAAATTGATTGGTGGGAAGGGAGTGAAGATTGATTTTGAAGAGGAAATCAAGTAATTTTGCCTTGAGGGGCCATCTAACAAAGGCTAGCTTTGCTATACCTTCCATCCATGGCAAATTAAAGTACTGGGAGGTTTTCAATCGGACCATAGACTCATCCATTGTTTCCACTACATTCCTCAAACTTACCAATGTTCAATTAATCCATATCCCTAGAAGCTTCTATGATAATTGAAATCTTCAATGAATATAAAAGGTGTAGGCAGATTCAGAAAAAGTAGCACCAATTTGTATGGGAGATTTATAAACATTATATGCATAAATAGTATATATTTACTGGTACTTACACACCATTTGAGTCACTGTAATCGGAGATTGTTGTTTTGCTAGATAAAAATTCACACCATATTTAGTAGTTATTTGGTCAAAACTAAAATGAAGCTAGCAATTTTAAAATGTTTCAAACTATTTAGAAAATGATCAACTATTACTTTGTAGCAGTTCTCTATTTTTGCATTTATATATACATATATGAAAAACAAAAAACACAAGTTAAAAACTTGCATACACTTGTATTTATGACAATAGATGGCATTATACCAAAAACACCTTCAAGCATTTGTTTACATAAATGTCAGAGCGAGTATTTCACTATCTCTAACTTAATTTCCACCTTTAGATCATGATTTCAAGCTATTTGCTATCATCAGTGAAGGACAGGATTAAGAAACTAGATCTAAAACACAAACTCTGAGCGTTTAAGAAACAGTTTCTATTCAGCTTGCAAGCGTGAATCTTTTAGACACGTAATGTCTTCAAACTCAGCATAGCATGCCAGTTAGCTACATGGGTCTGATATCAGTTCAGCATCACCACATAGTAGAAGTCTCTGCAATATATATCATTGCAAGAAAGACCTCAAAGGTACATTTATGAAAAACAAAAAACACAAGTTAAAAACTTGCATACGCTTGTATTTATGACAATAGATGGTGTTATACCAAAAACACCTTCAAGCGTTTGTTTACATAAACGTCAGAGCGAGTACTTCACTATCTCTAACTTAATTTCCACCTTCAGATCATGATTTCAAGCTATTTGCTATCGTCAGTGAAGGACAGGATTAAGAATTTAGATCTAAAACACAAACTCTGAGCGTTTAAGAAACAGTTTCTATTCAGCTTGCAAGCGTGAATCTTTTAGACATGTAATGTCTTCAAACTCAGCATAGCATACCAGATAGCTACATGGGTCTGATATCAGTTCAGCATCACCACATAGTAGAAGTCTCTGCAATATATATCATTGCAAGAAAGACCTCAAAGGTACATTTATGAAAAACAAAAAACACAAGTTAAAAACTTGCATACGCTTGTATTTATGACAATAGATGGCGTTATATCAAAAACACCTTCAAGCGTTTGTTTACATAAACATAGCTATCTGGCATGCTATGCTGAGTTTGAAGACATTACGTGTCTAAAAGATTCACGCTTGCAAGCTGAATAGAAACTGTTTCTTAAACGCTCAGAGTTTGTGTTTTAGATCTAGTTTCTTAATCCTGTCCTTCACTGACGATAGCAAATAGCTTGAAATCATGATCTGAAGGTGGAAATTAAGTTAGAGATAGTGAAATACTCACTCTGACGTTTATGTAAACAAATGCTTGAAGGTGTTTTTGGTATAACGCCATCTATTGTCATAAATACAAGCGTATGCAAGTTTTTAACTTGTGTTTTTTGTTTTTCATAAATGTACCTTTGAGGTCTTTCTTGCAATGATATATATTGCAGAGATTTCTACTATGTGGTGATGCTAAACTGATATCAGACCCATGTAGCTATCTGGCATGCTATGCTGAGTTTGAAGACATTACGTGTCTAAAAGATTCACGCTTGCAAGCTGAATAGAAACTGTTTCTTAAATGCTCAGAGTTTGTGTTTTAGATCTAGTTTCTTAATCCTGTCCTTCACTGACGATAGCAAATAGCTTGAAATCATGATCTGAAGGTGGAAATTAAGTTAGAGATAGTGAAATACTCGCTCTGACGTTTATGTAAACAAACGCTTGAAGGTGTTTTTGGTATAACGCCATCTATTGTCATAAATACAAGCGTATGCAAGTTTTTAACTTGTGTTTTTTGTTTTTCATAAATGTACCTTTGAGGTCTTTCTTGCAATGATATATATTGCAGAGACTTCTACTATGTGGTGATGCTGAACTGATATCAGACCCATGTAGCTATCTGGCATGCTATGCTGAGTTTGAAGACATTACATGTCTAAAAGATTCACGCTTGCAAGCTGAATAGAAACTGTTTCTTAAACACTCAGAGTTTGTGTTTTAGATCTAGTTTCTTAATCCTGTCCTTCACTGACGATAGCAAATAGCTTGAAATCATGATCTGAAGGTGGAAATTAAGTTAGAGATAGTGAAATACTTGCTCTGACGTTTATGTAAACAAACGCTTGAAGGTGTTTTTGGTATAATGCCATCTATTGTCATATATATATATTCTAATGTTTAATTTGAATAATTTTATTGCATTTGCTATTTAAATATAAAATGACTCTGCAAACAGTATATTTCAAACAAAAGATATATATCATGATAGTTATTTTAAAGTTTGAAAATTTAAAACTAGCTCTGGCATAATTATTCTCCATAATCTAAGATTTCAAAATTTGCTGTCTGATTAAGCAGGAGTCCATAAGATAAAGTCTGGTATCCAAGTGAAGTCTTTGGTTTTACATATGAATACATTCTATTTACAAGATCTGCTGGAAGACTGTTGTCCATACACATCATTGGTAGTAGTATACATTGTGCCTATTTAATAGAAATTTGAATTTAAATGTAATTTTTATATGATTATCTTTTGTTAAAAAATATTAAATCTTTATCTAAAAAGGATTGCAATGTCTATCTATAAAGACTACAGAACTGGCAATAAGTAGATCATGAATCTCATTCAATCATACATTCATTAAAATGATTTTCTATTTTTTTAAATTCTATTGACAATAATTTTTTGTTAATATCAGTTGTTATCATTACTCAGTTAATTACACTGTCTCATCATTTATCATATAATTTTTTTATTAAAATATTACCTATTTCTTCTTAGGCTAAAAACAAAATGGTTACTTCTACCTCATTTTATTGAATAGGTTATCACAATAGGTGATGATTGTGACAGCTTTAAATTTAATATAATCCTTTTTTTAAATAAAAAATCTGGTTAAAAGTATTGGACAATCAATAGAAATATTGCATATGCATAGTTAATATATATATATATATATATATATATATATATATATATATATATATATATATATATATATATATATATATATATATATATATATATAGGGGAAATATAAGTTTTATGTGAAGCCAATATATTATCTTTTATATTTTATTGCACCCTACCACATTGTAGTGGTAAAATGGTGGATTCTGAACCTCAAGGTTTCTGAATCACGATTCAGTTCTGTTATTTTCGGTATTCAAATTGTTGCTCTTGAGCAATAAAATTATTCAATTATTTTTTATTTGTAATATTTCTGGTACCTACTGTACATATGTGCATATGCTTGACAAAGTAGAACATTTTTTCTCTTTCTACTTTCTCTGACTGAGTGCACTTTCGATGCCTAGCACCATAATCATAGCATTCTTATTTTTTATGTTGCTGTTTTTTATATAATCTTTCTTTATTATTGTAATTATGCAAATATACATTCCACCTGTGAGATAATTGGATATTGTTCTCTCTCCTGTTTATGACGTTATTTTTTTAATTTTTTATGGTAATTTATTTGACAATATTAATATAAATTGTTTTTACTATGGGGTCAGTGATATTATATCATCATATATATTGAACAGGATTGAAATCCTATTCAATGGTGTTATTTAAAAAAAAAATTAGGGTTTTAATTTTCACTAAACTTAATTTTTGTTAAATCTTCTTTAATGTTTAAATTTTCATTATTATTTAAAAAGAGTATGTGTGTCAAAATACACACGACACACGTTTATATGTAAAATGGATCATTTTAATGTTTATCGATTTATTTTAAAATAGTTTTCTTATACTGCTTGTTTTTACTTTAAATCAATTTGATTTAAAAACAAGCTGGCTAGCTAATTGCATTCCTGTTGCTTTTATTTTAATTATTGTAAACAATTCTAAAAGCAGAGATTTGATTTTTATGTAGTTGTTTTCATTTCAATAATCCCTGGGTAGAATTCTTAGATTAGATTGAGCAGGAGATTAATATTTGCCCTGCCTAAGGCATAGAAATTGGACAACAAGGAAAGTGTTTCACGAGAAATGGAGCAAGGTATAAATAGCCTCAAAAATTTGGACAGTTAGTTAATTCATTATTCGTAACTAGACAAGCTGTTTCTCAAGTAAAAGTTTATATCAGTTCGGACATTTAAATTCTTAAAGGAAATTAGCTGTTATTAAATCCTTTTGCTTACAACAAGATGACAAATACTATACATGTTATTACCACCCAAATGGCTTGCTAACTCAACAAAAGACAGATCCCTAACTTCCAAATTTGCTCCAGTAATGCCTTAAACATATAGAAGAAACCAGAACCTCTACCTTGCCACTGTCTATGAACTTGAAATGAACTAGAATAATATTGTGCACTCTAAGTGAACATTGTTTTACCGAAAGGTAACTATTTTCTTTTTTATTCTTCCCAGAGTAACTTAATGCTCATTAAATCTCCGCTCAGTCTAATTAAAAATGTGTATTCATAAGCTTAAGTAATTTATATAGCCTCATATTTAATATTTGCTGTGTTTTCTAATATTTTGTAGTGTGTCTAGGAATCTTAGTTTTAAGATTCCAAGTTACTGTCAATTTTTGTTTATTGGAGAGTGACGAGTGAGTTTTTTATTTTTATGTAAGACTTTTATAAATGCTTTGGCAGTCGTGTCTTTTAAATGCTTAACTGTAATTATATTATTATTCAATAATTAATTCTAAACTCTGTGTTTGCCCTATTGCTAAACCGCTGAAAATCTTTTGGCTGGCGACTTTATTGTCTAATTTTCCACAGGTGGAGATTTCGTTTTTAATATCTCTAAAAGCGGAAATTGGAATTGTTCTTCTTTGTAATTTTATAAGCTGTCAGCAGGAAGATAAAATTTATCCCTTTTTTTAAATTACAGGTGAGTGATACTTTCGTACTGCTAAAATATTTAAACTTTTAATATTTTCATACTCATGTGCACTCTCCGATAGATTTAGTTTTGTATTTATTATGTGTGCTTTAAATTTATCAGAGCGTGTACTCAGAATTTGTTTGTAAGTTTATTTTCTTTATTTGCCGGGGCAGACATAACTGTTTTTCTAATTATTTGCTTGTCTCCTATTGAGAACTTTAATTCTTATTTTTAAAGTAATTTTCGCCAATCATTTGGCTGGTCACCAGTTTTAATTGTTTTCCTTCATTTTCAATCATGTTTTTCAGTTGTTCTTGAGGTGGATCAATCACCGTTATTTTAAACATAGTAATAGGTGCAGCTCATACTGACATAAGGACATTTGGGGTCTGACCAAATTTTGGATCTCGAAAAGCTCCTTGGCGCTGGTTTCTTTGATCTGTTTCAAGGGCATATTGTTTAAATGTCTGAGGGTGAGGACCAATGTTTGGGGAATCCTCTGCTGAATGAATTTTACTTCCTCCCTTTTATAATTCATTTATTAGATCAGTCGGTCTGTCATAGCTTTACCTTTAGTATTTCTGGTACACGCCTGAGTTAACCCTAGTTATTGCATCATAAATAAATTATATTTCATAATTTATTTTCTCTTAATAAATTTTTTTAGAATTTGTTTAAACTTAATTTGGCTGACTTTTGTCTTTGTGTTTTTGTCTCAATTGTCTAAACAATTTAAGATCTCTTGTGTCTCCCTGAGTCTAGTCGGCGCAAACCATCATCATCATCTATTCTGATCACAGTACACAAATTTTCCAGATACGTAGTGATCTGATGGCGCCCTCTGTATCAGAATGGATTGAGTATCCGGCACAATATATATATAAAATATCTCTAAAATTGTTATGGAATAAAATAAATTCTAATTAGCTAATTTTATGTTATTTTCTCCAAAATTTTAAAAATTTACTTAAAAATTAATTTGCCTTTTTTTTTTTTTCCAGATAAAATAGGCAAAAAGCGTTTTGTTAGAGATATTGAAAATGAGAATGAGTAAGTAATTACTTCGAAAAAATAATATAAATTTTAATGTAGCTTGAACAAAATTATTATTTAATGTTAAGTTGTTATGTTTTGATAAGGAAGAATCTACTAACAAATAAAATAATATAAGATAAAACATGGTTGTGCACATTAGATTAAAAAAAAAAAACGTTTCCAAGAATTAACTATAATAAAAAAAAATTAATGTTTGGATTATGCCTCAACCCTCAACAGATTTATTTACCAATTCTAACATGCCTTGGACGAGTATATATATATAATAAATCGTGTTTTCGGGAGCGACGGTGTTTAATAAAGTAAAAGAAAGTAAAAGACTGACATTTCGGTATTTTACATTAATTTTATTAAATATCGTTGTTCCCGAAACATGATTTATAAAACAACTTTTGCCCATAAAAACGTTCATTTTAATGAACATGTATGGCCATGGGCATTATGAATGTTTTGACACGCGAATGTAACTGGAAAAGATGATAACGACAAATTTGTGAAGAAAATGCATAGTATATTGACAGACTAATGATATCTTAGCGACTGAACATAATATTTAATAATTTGCAACACTATTAATAATATATTTATAAAGATATGAATAATATTAGAGGGAATTTGAACCCAGACTTTTAAGCTCTTTTTAGTCATCCCCTCCTTCTTATACAATTGATACACATAACCAGATACATACGAAAAAGATAAATATCTCCAATATATGTATTTCATGCTAAAACAGCACTCATCAGTTGGCTAGGATCATCATCTCTCACACATATATAATCAATGCTCAGCCTATATTAAGATAGAAAATCTTCAAACTGTAATGGACAGGTTTCAATCATCTCCATTTTCCAAATTCTCAGTCATCCATATCATTGAAAATCTGATGATGATGTGTTCAAAGTTCTTGTTTGCCAATTTTCAATGATATAAAAGGCTGATGAGTTGGAGTATGGAGAACATTGAAGTCTGATCATTAATGTTTGAATATTTTCTATCTTAATATAGGCCAAGCACTGCTCGCATATATGTGTGAGAGATGCTGATATGAACCAACTGATGAATGCTGGTTCATCATGAAATATGTATATTAGAGAACATTTATCTTTTTTGCATGTATGTAGTCATGTGAATCAATTGTATAGAATAGAGTGGATAACTAAAGGGAGCTTGAAAGCCTGAGTTTAAATGCCTATTAATTACATCTAGCTTAAAATATAAATACTATACATGTATTTAATTATTAGATATAATTAGTTACAGAGATCACAAACTTTTTAAAAACTAAATTAAATACTATTTGCACATAAAATAACTATAAGTAGCACCCAGTTTTAATGTTGATGTAAGTATATTTTAACATATAATAAAGACCAGAGTGACCTGGATAGTCCCTATGTTGAAATATGTATCTTCAGGGACACAAACCCTGAGTTAGACATTTCACAGCAATTGTTCCATAAATAGTTAACTACACAAACATATCCAAAAAAGATAAAAAGCTTTTACATAGTGTTTAACAATTCAAATAAAGTTTTATAGGCAGATATATCATAATTTATAACTAATTTATTTAGATTTCATATTATTTTAAATAGAATTGTTGCTGAAATATAAATGTAAAAAATGCTGCAAACAATTACTTATTACCTTAAAAGTATTAAAATGCTATCAAGATTTATTATCAACTGATATTTTGACTTTAATAATATTACCGACAACCCAGTATTATAGATGATTCATATTGTGTTTCTGTGTCCTCACCAGCAGGACTTTATTGGAGAGTTCATAACCACAATAATATATTATGTCTCATTAAACGTTAAAATATATGAACAAAATTATACCCACATTGTCAATTGCATTTTGTTGGTGCTAGTAAACACCCTTTTAACTTGTGCACTGAAGTAATAAAATATGAAAGTTGTTATTGAAAATTCTTTAAAAGAATTACTTTTATATACTTCAAAACATATCAATTTCAGTATTATTTGACCATGTTATCAAATGAATTCTTTGAAACTGAAACTGCAGAATCTAAGGTAGTAACATCTATGGTCTTAAAGCTTTTTCTTAATCCATTAAGAGATTATATTCTTAAATTGGGTCGCAAATTTGTAACAAAGAGAAATATATTTTTTAAAAGTTCATATTTTTTGGCAATCTTTTTTTTAATTATTGGAAAAGATGTGGACAAAAACTATTGAATTGCATTATACTTTATTGTCTATAATTTTGCTGTGGATCTTTAATTTTCAATTTAGATTTCAAATTTATTATATAAATGGGCCTTAGGATCTTCTGAATTCTTTAATGTTGCAAATTGATATAACAAATTTATGAGTTAAAAGAAATAATTTACTTCCATATGATTTCACTATCAATGTTATGTTATCTAATTTTTCTTCATTAATTTTTTGAATCAAAAATATTTACACATAGATATGCTATACAACATTTCAGACATATAACTTTTTTCTAAAAATCTTGTTATTTCAAAGTGTATTTTTAATTCTAATCATTGAGCAGAAGTTCTTTCTCACAGCTAGGTCCACAAATAATCACCTTGTTTTGTAATTCATAGCAATGTTTCATTGTTTCTCGTAATATTTATTATTCAATAGAGGCTTCTATATACCAACTTCTTACTTGACAAATAGGTAAATCATTTGTGTCTCAGTTATTATTAACTCTCATCTTCTTGATAAAAATTTTAAGGAGACCTGATACTCAGTTAACTGGAGTGAGTAGCATATTCATTTTATTAAAACAAGAATAAAAATTCCAATTTTCACTGCTTAATATTCTACCCCATTGACTCTTACCAGCGTACTTGCATTGTCTGAGCCCATTTCAACAAAGTTCACTGTGTTAAACACTCTTCTTATTCAATAAAAGCTTATGACTGTAATCAGCAATTATTTTTAATAGTCAATAAAGATATCGATAAAATGTTTAATTTCGACATAATAGATAATGCTGTTTCTCTAATTAGATATAATTTGTTTGAATTTCATTAGAATCATCTATACTTATACAATGAAACCACTTGCATTGCCCTCACCCCAAAATCAGGAATATCTAAGGCTAGCAACATTTTTAGATTATCAAAATTTAATAATAACTTACACACTTGGATAATACTCTTAAAATATTTATCAAGCTGCAGCTCCTTTACCTGTAGCACTTTGTCTGATGAAGTCTTTTTTCTTTATCTTATACAATATGGTTAAAAATTCAATTTATTTTGTATGCCACAAACTTTTCCAGTGCTAAATGTTGTTCAGAATTTATTAAATCTACTATAAACTTTCACTAATCACTGGTACAAACTCTTTTAAAAACCTGTTGCAGATTAAAATGTCAAAGTAGAATATGACCTCTTCTAGACTCTAAAGCAGCACATCAATCTTTATCTGGAAGATATTCAGCCATAAAAAAAGACAAATTGTGACAATTAAACAGATCTACACAAATTGTCAGTATTAATAGTTCCACAGATCTGTGGCTCACAAATATATAATAGAATAAAGCGTTTAGGTCTAATTTTATGAAACGAGAGGACTTTTGCAATATTGCTGAGACGTCTTTTACATTTGAGACTTGATAAGTTCTTAACTTAAGAATTTATTCACTATTATTTTATAATCATCAAAAAACATATTTGAACATTTGATTTTATGATTACAATGATAATCATAATAGATTTTGAGTCTTCAACCAGACTATTAGATATATAGATAATAAATTATTGGTTTTATTTACACTTTTTGTGCAAAATAAAATTTGCGAAGTTTATAAATAATAGAATAAGCTTTTTCTGTCAACTTGATTTTGCCTAGGAAGGGCATTATATTATTTTAAAAAGTCCAGAAAATCTCAATTGTAACTTCAGCAGTTTGAATATCTTTTTTCCCCCACGTGAATTATACACTTTGCAATGCATTAAAGCAGCCTTGGTCTGTGAATAAACTATTTTTTTCATTCATTATATATATATACCATCAGAAATATTTTCATAATTCTGTGTTTTATATTCATCAATTTTTAAAAGTTCTTACTTAATGGATTGGTTTTGTTTTTAAAATGGGAGAGGCATTGGAGAATTAGTTGTCAGATATATCTAATCACTTTGGACAATTATATACTCCTCATCCATTATTTATTTCTTTATTAATAAATTTTCTACAAATGGATATTCTTAGCCAAAGTTATTGCAGCCTATAATTTATGTATTTTTAATCGTTAAAGTTCGATAACATCTCCCCCACATTATTTTTGTAATTTTGTTGGTATTTGTCTACCCTCTGGCTTTCTGATATACCTACTATGGACGATCTTTGACCTGACAATTTACCCAATATTTTTCCTTCCACTTGCTCTAATTTGTACTCCTTTCTAAATTGCCAGAACAATTATGTTATTTCCAACGGTTATTTTGTTTTGCAACCACGCTATATATTTTGATGGCTGAGAATAAAAAAAAGTGTCAGTTTTTGATTTACTTTTTGTATAGTGATTTTTCTGGGCTTGTGGATTCATATATTGTGATTTCCACCACTTTCTTGACACAAAACTTAACAGTGCCACCATTTTCCTTTAGCTATCCTCAGTCGCATTTAAAATGATAAAAAAATTCCACAAAAGCAATGTAAAATCACCATAAATCAAATTCAGAGATACTAATCACATTTTAGTCCGATTTACTACCGATAGCTTTCACCACTATGTTAAAGGTTCAAATAAAGAGAACTATGATAGCACCAATTTTATGACCGATGATTTCTGAATGATTTTAGAGAAGCGATTGTGACCAGACAAGATGATAAATGAATTACAAATTTGCATCGAAAATGCGATTATATTGACAAACAAATAAGAGACATTAGTGATTAAATACAATATTTAACAATTAGCAAAACTATTAGTATATGCAAATATGAATGCCATAATTAATTACATAAATAATTTAAAATTTTACAATTTTTTTAACTATATCATATTATATTTATATACGAAGTAATTATAGCTAGCTTACAATTTAATATTTGTTATAAGACGTATTTAAACAAATAGTAAGAGAGCAAGGAGGACAAGCATTTCTGAGTTTTCTTGTGATGTTAGTTCTACTGCTTCTCGTGTTTTAAAAAAACTGAGTGCATGATGAGATCCAAGCAAAATATTTTTTATCACTGATGGTAGCTTTTATGCTTTTGATTTTTCTTATTCTCTAGAATCGAAGCTAACCAATCAGTCAAAATAGAAAGGGCGAGGGTATTATGAACTATAGTGTTATTCTTATTCAATCTAAACACATTATTTATAATTTTAATTTATTTTATTTTTTTAATAAGTTGTTGCTTCTATTTTAAAACTTGCAAGGAATTTTAATTAACATAGTTAAAATATTAGTTATCTGAACATTATTTTTCCTTAGTAAACTTCTCTTCTGTGAAATCTTTTTAGCATATATAAATGACATTTAGTATAAATGTAAATGGACAAATTCAAATAAATAAAAAAGATAAGAGCACAACTAATTTTAATAATATACTTAATATTTATAATTAATATTAATATAATCTATGATATTGCTCAAATTACAATAATTGCATTATAAAATTAACTACACTGTTAATTAATATTATATGGCTTTATAAGTATGTATGCATGATTAGAGTCTATTTTTTTTCACATTATGTTCCCCACTTTTGTAACTTTCTTGTTATCTCTGACCTCAGTCTTCGTGTTCTAAAATATAACAGAAGCTTGGGACTTTATGACCTATATTTTAAGCCAGTTCGATTCTTCAGTTGATTAAAATATGTGATAAATATTTTAGTTAGGTTAGGAAATAATCTTCTTTATACCAATCATTTCAATTAATTACAAAACAAGTTAATTATTTTTGGAGATTTATATCTATCAAAATATTTTTATTAGTTTCAGAATTTATTTAGTTTCAGAATTACTTATTTAATTGAAATACTTTTTCGTTACTTTTGGAAATTATTTATTTATTCATTTCGAAAACATTTACTTTAATATTACCTTATTAAAATTCATTCCGTTTTATACCCCACATTTTAATCGTCCTGTTAGTCCAGAATTTGGGAGTATTCTTTTTTTAAAGTAATCTTTAAATTTTTTGCGATGTTGCTTTTCCTTTTTGTATTAGTGTTTCATTTTCTATTGTTTTTGTATTTTGATTGTTAACACAATAAGCTCGACACAAATCTGAGTTTTGCCTGAACAAGAATGTCTTTCAAAGATAAATCCAGCCCGTTTGTTGTTCTTTTGCCCTTGTGGAAAAGTTACTTTGTAAGTTTTGGAAATTATAATTATTCGTTTTCCAATTATTATATCTCAAGGAATTAATTTAAATTCTTCTCTGTTTTATTTAATAAATAAAGGATTTCATTTTGATTGTTTGGTTTCACAACTAATTTATACAACACGTTTAAATGTGCAACAGCTTACACCCCCCCCCTCATGTTAGGGCTAATTTTATTTCTAATTATAAATAAAGCGTAAATTATTTATTTGGCTACTTAATTCAATTGTATTACCATTCATATTTTTAGTTTCAATGTTTACTTTTTTAAAAATTAAATTCTTAAGACAGCTGTATTTCCAGTCTTGATTGGACATTAATGAAATTATTGAGTCAATACATTTATTTTATTTTTTTCTCCTCAAATTTACACTTTCAACAGGAATTGTTTTAATTCCACAATATTCACATTTTTAATTTCATGATTGATAGACGATTTTTTCTTCTAGTTCTTTGCATCTAGTAATTTTTAAATTTTATTATGAGATTAGCAAGCAAGCACTAACTGTTCTTTTATATCATGCTCAAAACTTTCCTTAAATATCATTTTGGAGATTTTTACCCTGTGGATATTTCTTTTGAAGCAATAAAAACTGCACATGTTTTAACTGGTCTTTATCACTTTTTGCGACTTCCAATGCTGTTTAGCCATTTTTGTAGTTCTTATTTACTTTATCATTTTGGAACTCTTGTGCTTTTACTATTATTGTCTCATATAAGACTATTTTCTTAATTTCACCTTATATGTTAGAACAGATTCAGTTAAAAATTTCTGACTTAGTCTATGATCTATGAAATCTTCAAAAAATTTTCCATATTGTATAATCTCTGGACAATTTTTTAAAGTATTTTTATTATTCTTTCTTCTTTTTTATTTTCTATGCATTGATTATCGACATATATAATTACAATTAATAATTTTATTGACTTAATGCAAACATATTATTTTCTTAAAATAATTTTATTTCCTATATTTTTTTACAATTTCGACTGTATAAACAATCTGTAGACAGTTGAAATTATAATGAGGTAAAATTATTTGAAGAAAATGTTATGTTTGCATTGTACAAAGTGGGAAATAAAAGATATTATTAATTATAAGTTCTTGAAAGGCTACATTATATTCATTAACTTTTTTCCTTTTGTCTGCTTGCTGACTGAAATAAATTTAATTTTTTAAGATCATTAGACATTTAATTGATTTATTATTTTGATTATTGTCTTTTTTTGAAAAAGCACAATAGTGCCATTACTTCTAACATTGTTTTATATTGAATTAAATATTAAAAATTTAAGTAACACCCCGGCATATAGACAATTCAATTGCATTATTAATACTGAGCTCGGTGATGCACGTGTGCAAATCGATACCATAATTTGAGTGAATTATGAGATAGAAATTTGTAACAGCAGATTTACTAATTTCCCAGTGCTTTTTTCTCCACATGGTTTGGGTCTTCATTCACTGTATCAGATGCTATGATTCATCTGGTAGATGTTTGATAATCTAATAGTACAGAAATATGACAAGATTAGGATATAAACTATCCAAATAAAAAAAGTAATCAATATTGATTTTAATATATATATATATCTACATTTATATATCACATATTCTTGTCTTAATTATAATATATACATTTACATATGACATACTTTAAGAATTATAATTAAGTTTAATTAACTACATTAATTAAGACGACAAAATACTTAAATAATACAGCGAGGTGAATGGACCTACCACAAGTTTCCTAATCTGTTAGTTTAATATTTAGGGATAGATTCCCTGCTGCAGATTCTATCAAAGTTTTTCAGGTATTTCATATTATGTTCTGCACCTTACCAGTCAAAAAAGGGGATATTTCAATCTTGTGACGTTTCTTATTCTTTGTTTTCTGAAGATACAACTCTGAGATATTACGTATTACACTTACATTTTCCATTTAATTAAAGCATTTTATAAATAGTTTAATTAGTTTTGGAATTTTTTTCTTTATTTAAATATTTTAATTAATTCTAAAATCAAGTTAATTATTTTTGGACAACAATAATTTATTACAACATTTAAAACTCGTGTACTTTTTCTTTCAAAAAAAAAAAAAAAAAGCTGTGTAAATTATTTATTTATTCCAATAATTCGGAAAATATTTCAGTTTTACTTTGTAAAACTCATTTTGTTTAATATGTTATATTTCAGTTTATTTATTCGACTTTCTGTGTTAAATTAAGATCACACATCATTTTTTTTTAAAAATAAAGATTATCTAATAATATCCCAATATCTTTTAAAATATTATCTTTTGTTTTTCTGATATGGTAGTTATTTGCAAATTTACTTGTCTCAGATAATACCATTGCAAATTATTAAATTAGTTAAAATATGTCCTAAGTGATAAATACTGAATCTATCATTATGATCTTGTATTTTCTTACATTTTCTGCGACATAATATATCTAATATCATCGTTTGTGATGATTTACTAATTAGGAGCTACTAATTTTTATATATATGCATATGTATAAAAATAAATTATAATGTACATATAGTAAATATTGTTTTATACCAAAATTTATTACTGTAATAGTTCATAATTATTTACATACTCTTGTAGAATTTGATGTGATATGTTGGACTAATTTTCATCATCTATGAGTGAATGTTGAATGTATAGAAAAATTTAAACTTTATTTAAACTTTCCAAATACAAACAACTTGTTTGTAATAACACATAATAGCCACCACAGGTTAGTAATTACTCAATGTTTAGAGTAGTATTATTCTCCACTCTTCTTCAGGTGTTGTTGGCCTATATGCACAGTGACAATATTCACTTAGAAGTTGAACTCGCACTTTTAGATTCTTGAAATTCGAATTTAAGGCAAACGCTCTACCAACTGAGCTATTCTGTCAAAGGCAACATATAGTATTCGATATTCAAGAATCTAAAGATGCGAGTTCAATTTCTAAACGAATATTGTCACTGTGCATATAAGCCAGCAGCACCTGAAAAAGAGTGGAAAATAATACTACTCGAAACGTTGTGTAATTACTAACATGTGTTGTCTATTTAAGTATTATTACTAATAAGTTGTTTGTATTTGAAAAGTTTAAATAAAGTTTAAAATTTTCAATACATTCAACAATCACTCATAGATAATGGAAATAGTTCAACATATCATATCTGATAATATACCATTATCACTAACCTTCAGACAAATTCATGTAGAATTTATTTTTGAACAAGGCAAAACTCTCTCCATACAGTAGTGCCACCCTGTGCCAATCATTATCAAACAACTTTTAAACTTTTATTTCCTGAGGTTACATAACAATATTAAAAAAGCTAAATAACAAACTTCAGTGTTGTTTATTGTTAAGGGCTTTTAATATTATTCATCTTATTTTAATACACGTAAAAAAACATTACTTTTAAATATAATTTTCAATTCGGTATTATTTTGTACTATATGAAATATTTTCATGGATATAAATTTTGTAAAAGTTCAATAGATTTTAGATTGTAAAAATGACACAAATAAATAAATTTTAGAATATATTTAGTTAAATTTGACTAATGCACACACACACAAATATATTATTCTATCTTTATTTTTTAAGAATTAGTCCATACTGGCAAGTTTCCGTATGGGAAACATGCTCTGTTTGTTGTGGAGGAGGAATTCAAAAAAGAATTGTCACCTGCGCATTTTCAGAAAAAAATGGAAAAGTTTATGCGCTTGCTGAACATTGGTGCAGTAAATTAAAAATAAATCGACCTTCTGAACAGAGAGTTTGCAATGAAGAAGATTGCCGTCTAGGTACCTTTTTCTTTTATAAATATGAAAAAAAAATGTTCTGTTTATTTTTAGCACATTTTATTAATTGGATGAAATTAGTTATAAATAACTAAATTTAAATTAAACGTTATCTATGATTGAAAACTGCCGAGTTAATTTGGCTATTAAACATAAATAGTCTTACACCGGAAAACCACCATTATCATGCCCAGCCAAATTTTTTCTAAGTATTAACAATGCTACATTATGGATAGATAGCGAGGTTGCTGGTGCGAGACTTAAATATATGTATATACTACAATTTGATTTGCATGAATCTAACTTGTTGTACTCACACCTTTAACCCCATCAACTTTAGATAAAATATATTATTGATTATTACAAATCATTTATAAGGCTACACATTACTACATCATTTTCCACCCATATATATATACTTTAAATTATGTTAAAGATTAATATATTTGTTTTAATTTGATTTTAATGAATATCGAACAAATGGTGACATGTAAAAAACTGTGACTTGGCTAACTGAAAACTGCTGGTTCAACATTAAGTGCATTTTGATGTCATTTACTATTTCAAATATCTTTATTTATACGTTTTAAGAATGTGTGGTAGAATGAAAGTTTTAAGTATATGTATGAGTATGAAGGATCTACGTTAACGCATATATCTCTGTAATAAAACTTAAAAATTTATTCATATCATAAATAGGCTTAACCAACTTTTGTCATCATTATTAACATTTCTAACTATTATTAATCGACTTATTTCAAGTTTAATCCAGTTTCGTGATTCATAGATTCTTTTCTCTGCATCATTTCAACCAATGACCCTATTTCATCATCTATTTCAAGTATGATCTTCTTTTTAGATTTTTTTCAATCTTTTTGAATTTAGTTATCCAGTACAAACATTGTTTAATATCTTTATTAATTAAAATAAATGCTTAATAGTTTTACTATAATATAATTTTAATTTTGCTATTCATTAGGCTAGTTAACTATTGGAAAGGAAGTGATATTTTTAAAAAGATTTTCTTGCTTGTTTACTAACGTTTGAATATCTAGCTAGGATAACTATGAGATGGACAACTAAAAGAAAATACTAACCTTACTTGAAAATTCTCAGCTATACAAAAAAAATATTTTGTATGATATTTTGATTTACTGCTTACAATAAATGTTACATTAAGGTTGTTTATCTACTTCAAAGTTAGATAATATTACCTGTGGAACTTTTGTAATTATAAATCCCCCCCTGAAAATAACTAAGATATATACTGAATATTTAAAATTAATTATCTAAACTTAATCAAAAGGTAAAAAATAGATGATAGTATCTGAAGATACAGGTGCATGGACAAATTAATTGCTCTTCAAGAAAAATTCTCTCCATCAGCTCTCTAGTAAATACTGAATAAGAAATTACTTTTGTTAAATTGTAAAATGCTTGGAATTATATGATGGACTATGCTTTCAGAAAAATTCAAATTTTATTTATATCTCTCAAAATGTATTTAACGTTTAACAATAAAATAAAGGTTAATATGGTTCAGAATGTTCCAGTAAGTATTTTTGATCTATCTTCTTCAAGTATTATTTGCCTGATCAATGACATATAGAAAGGAAACTGAAGTGGTGATCGTTAGATTTGTGAACTCTGAATTTCAGGCGGATACTCTAAACACTTAGCTATTATGCCAAAAGTAATAGTCAGTTAAAATTTTATACTAGTACTTTTAGGTTACTTTTGATTTCTTCATTTTTTTCTTTTTAACGGTATAGTTAATGAATAGTTTTTAAACAGTATGAATTATTCCACTAGGATACATCGACTCATAGAGTTATTTGCTCTTATTGTGGAGCAATTTATTTAATTTTTTTGTTTACTTTTTCTTCTCAGTTCAACATTCTTTTTTTTAAAATCAAATTTATATTGGCCTAGCATATGCCTAGTTTATTATTTTAGGTATCTATTGCATTCTTTCTCATCATCATTTTGTGTTTATTAGATTTTTAGATTTTTTTTCCATGTCACTTGTTTTTAATAATCCAACCGAAAAGCAAATATCAAAGCACAGAATATTGATCATTCTGTAGTGAAACCATATATATCAGGGCTGGCCGACAATATGAAAAATATTAATCTCTATGAAGGCTAAATGTGAAAAGCTGAAAGGCAAGAACTGCATCTATAAAATTTCCACGGGAATATAGGAAGTCATTTTAAAGAGAAAAAACACATATTTATCTAAACCAGCAAACTATGGATCTGTCATTATGTCATCTGACATAACTTTAATTAAAAAAAAAACCCAGAAAAACATTGAGTAGAAAGAAAAAATAGATGAAAAAATAAAAAGACATCTGACACATCAATGACTAATAATATCTTATATCAATCTAGTGTTATAATTCATAATAATTAGAAATTCCTCATTACTTTGTTCTTAAAAAAAGTGAAAAAATCAGAACATTCATGATAAGAATACAAAATTTATACTGACTATTGCCTTTGGTAGAATATCTTAATTGGTAATAGTATTTAAAATTCAATATTCATAAAGGTGAAGGTCATAGGGAGAATTCCGTTGCTAGATTATTACTGATCAGGCCAGAAGGACCTAAAAAAGAGAGAAGAAAAATATTCAAAATATTATGTTGTTTGAATTTTTATAAAGGCATTTAACTATTCAATTAGATAATGAAAATAATGCTGGATTTAGGACAGAAGTTTTAGCTTAGCAAATACTTTATATTTAGGCAGATCTATTTAGAATTCTTCCTGAAATCTCAAAAAAATGGAAGAGAACTTAGAAATGCAGACTGTCTTTCCCAGACTAATTAGGTTCTTATATCTGGCAGATTATTCCATAAAATGAAAAAACAAAATTGTCAGAAATAATGGTAAAGAAGAAAGTAATAGTAGTACTAAATATAAAAATTATAAATCAAATTTTATTCTAAGTATATAGATGGTGCAAACCTTACTTTATACAAACTCTTCAAAAGCTGAATAAGGAGAGCACTGTGTCTAAGGAAGGTGTCAAGATTTAAAATCAGCATAGTTTCTCTTTGCAAAACTTATCTTCTAGAAAAAGAAAATGTAATAATTTAGGAAATTGTATTAAAAATGCACTAAAACTGAAATTTAGTGAATGAAAGAGCATATTAGCAGCAAAATAAGGTATTTAAAGAGCCAAATAAATATAAAAGACACCTTTCACTACTGCAAAACCAAACTTTCTGAGCCATTCTGTGCGAGCTGTGAGGAGGATGACTTTCCAGTAAGAGCTCCATCTATGGACTAAAAAACAGAATTAGTTGATCCTTAGAATATATAATTTAACCTTTTTTAAATATATGTAAAGTACAAATATATGTTAAACAGAACAATAATGTATAAAAAAAATGTTAACATGAATTTTCCAGGTCACACACTAGAGTATTTCTTGTCCAATTATTTAAAAATTTGTCATGAAATATCAAATACATACGGCATAAAATTATATTATAAAAATAATAATTAAATATCTGATAAAAAATAATTTATTAAAATAATAACATATTTATCCTATCAACATTCATAATTACTGTACATTGTAGTTATCGCTTATACAAGCGATAAATTTTGTAAAGATGGCATCAGTCCTAAAACTACAATGGACAGTAATTATGAATATTGGTAGGATAAGTAGGATAAATATGTTATTATTTTAATAAATTATTTTTTATCAGATATTTAATTATTTTTTAATAATATAATTTTATGCTGCCCTTTGACAAGAAACACTCTGGTGTCCTGCTGGCAAATTCATGTTTACCAAAAAAAAAAATGACAAAGATAAAAAGTTATCAGTAACTAAGACACGCATATATATGTGATATGAATAAAGCTTTATATGGATGGCAAATTAAGAGTTCATTTTTAGAGGCCTCATGATGCAGTTACTACTTCTTGATGGCTGTTATGGTCTACATCAGATGTCTGTGCTCCTGTTTCCATTTAGATAGATCTTTCTTTCTGGTAGCAAAGTAGGCAGTTATCAAGCATGATTCTTTGGCCCTCTACTGGGCTTCATCTCTAAGACTCCTTCCGAGGACGGACAAGGAAGGTGGAGGAAAACTTTTCCACTCAAGCATGACTTCTACAGACATTTATGAATTGGTCCTGACTTTAGAACAAAAAGATGATTGTTAGAACAAAGAAGAATTTTAGTATTTATATCGTTTAACTCTTTTTTCCACATTAATTAATTAATTGCCTTCTACTGATGCTTCCATTATTTACCAGCTCTTAAAAAGCATCATAATATTTTACACTATTGTTAAACAAACGATTTTATATTACCTCATTTTTTTTAATGGATCTTAAGTTAAAATTCTTTTACTTAATCCATTTTGTGCACCAGCTGATTTCTTTATTTGCTGATGCAATAGTTTTCTATATTTGCTGATGAAATAATTTATTTTACTTTAAACTTTTTCTATAATTTCCAAATTATATACATTTAAATTTCCTTTATAATTTACAATTTATTTTAACATTATATACACACATATATTATTAATTATTCATTTTAATATCCATTCACTGTAGTTGGCTTTATGGTTTGTGGTTAAATGAACAGTGAATGGTAAAACACACACACGTATATATATATATATGCAACTTCAATATATATGTTACAGTACAATGTTCGTTAATTAAAAACTATTGTAATAACAATGAAAATAATAAATATAACGGTCATTAACTATTATATACAGTTTTTTAATCTGCAGAAATACATTCAGTTAATTCCTTAAGGGAGGGTCCTTAAGAGAGAATTAAGGAATTAATTGAATATACTTTTTCAGATTGGAAGACTGTATATAATAGTTATATTTTTATATCTACTATACATTGAACAAAATTATATCAAAACAAAAGAAGTCATTGAATAACATTGAATTAGTTTTCCAGAAACATTATTATTAAAATAAAAATATTTGGTGCTTTAAATATAATTATCAATTTAGACTAAGTTTGAATGCCATTCACAAGTATAACATATTGGCGATATTTTTACATAGAAACAAAAACAAATATGTATTCACTTTATATCATTCAGATTTATGACTTACTATAAAATTTCAATTTATTTTAATGGAATATTAACTTTTTGTGTGCACATTTACATGTATATGCACCAGTGTACAGAACATACATCGCATGCATGGATATAGAACAGCAGAAAGAAATAAGAAAATATGGTAGAGATGTGTAATGCTTAAATGAGATATTATAAGCAATTACTGCACATTGTGGCTAAGTCATCTTACAAACAAAATATTACTGTCAAACAATATATTGGATTTAGAGCATAATAAATAAATTCAATATTAGATAAACTCATTCTGAGTCGTTTAAAAGAAAATATCCAAAATATCCAAGAGAGTACAAAAAAATACCAATCCAATTAATTGATGCTAAAATGAGTGTATCATTTCAATTCAAGTTTAGATCTATTAGTAAATGTGTATATCAATACAATAAGTTGTAGCCTATTGTAATAATAATAAATACCATAACATATTAAGGAAGTACACATATCGTCTGGAACATAAAACGAATAGTTTTTTATTAAATATGTGATCATTCACACTACAACACAACAAGGCTACTTCAAGAAATGGCTATATCACATTCATACATTCATTAATATAGCAAGTAAAGACATAATTATTATATGGCAAATATGAAGAAACTAGATATAAACTATAGCAATCTATAATTTATCCACATGCATATGTGTTTTAAAAAAAATTAATCAACACATGTATTTGAGTTCCAACAATTTTTTCCTAGTAATAATAATGTTTCCTAAACCAAAATTTTATTCAAGCCCTCTTACACACTTTAAAGGACTTTTTTGTTTAGGTTTGATTTTTCAAATAAAAGTTAAATAATCAAAATAAACTTTATGTCACCGGCATCTTAATATACCAAATCAAGTGAAAATATACACATAATTTGATGCATTTTTATTCATATAGGTTTGCCATTTTACGTACATTTTGACATTCAATGTACAAATAATTACATTATGGATAGTGACATTTGCTACTTATCCAGTACTTTTGAATTTAATCTATTAAATAAAATAGTGAGCAATTATATTAAATGTTTTAAACATTGGTGTATATTGCAATATTTATAGCTAAATTTTCATTTCAGGTCACCAATCTTAAATAGAAGTGGATAAAGATAATTAGATTTGTAAATTTAAAGTTGACTTTTCCTCCAACTATCATCTTATAATTTAGCTCTTAATGACATTTAATAATACTGAACTATATTAATAAATGATTAATTTTATAAATATATTTACTTTAAAATAATATAAACTATTAATTCTTTTATTATAAGAAATTGCATATATTTATTAATCACAGATATTTCATTGGCTCTGAAGAAAAGAAAATTAGTAATAGTTGAATTATCAAAATCATTCACTTTTGATAACAAGCGTTGGTGGTCGAGTAGTCAGCACAACTGCATTACAAGCAGTTGCCCTGATGCTTTGGCACATGAAAAAAAATTATAGTTTTTGATATTTTTGACTTTTAACCAGTATATTTTTTGTCTTTAAGACCAAAATTTTATGTTTTTTAAAAATTATAAATATTACTATTATATTTTAGTCTATCGTTTAAGAGTATAGAAAAAAAAAAATTATAAAGATGAATGAACTTTATTAAATTTTAAACTAATATCTAAGCTAAAATGATTTATAATAATTTCTGATCTAGTAAAATAATTACTCATTTAAATACTTTTTTGAAAAATAATTGTTAGAATTAAATATTTAATAAAAAATAATACTTTCTGAATAAATTGGTATAGTGCTTATAAAGAAATAATATGTAGCACTTGAAGAATTGTATAAGATTTCATCTAACAGAAAAGACCTAGTCTGCCATAATGAATCTACAAGCTATCATGATTATTGTTTTTCAATAAATGAAGTTGTTAATAAATTTTAGGGTGTATATAATTTTTGATATTAGTTTATATGAATTAATTATTGTAATTCATTTTTTACTGTCCAAAATAGAAAAAAAAATATTAGTAATAGTCCAAATAGAGATGCTTGTATTAAATCTGTAATAAAATTAACTATTTATATTTTTCAATTTAAAGGTCAATCAATGTTTTAGGAAAAAAACAGTGCTAAATTAATAGGTAAGTAGATTTACTTAAACAATATTCATATCAGTAATAATAAGTAATTGTAATGTGTTGTATAATTTTTAAGCCAGCTATATTTGGGATAACAGTTTTATCTAGAAAGCAACATCAATTGTATAAAATATTACCTAAAACTTTCATGCATTAAAATAGTTAATAGTTGAATAGATACTAATTATCTGGACTTAAAACAAAATAGATAAAATTTAATGGAAAAAATAACAAAGTCTTAATGCCTGTAGTTATCATATATTTTAAAACATAAATATGTTTTGTTTTTACAATTGACTTATTGGTAATCACATAATCTTCCAGATTAACCCAGAACAATTTATCATTAATAATAATAGTTAAATACATATTTATTGATTTGTAGTGGATGGCTAAATAGGTTGACTACAAACTACCTAAAAAAAATACCCTAAACATTTTTATGATCTTAAAAATAAAATGCATTTGTAACAAATTTAATTTTATAGCAATATTCCTAGTTACGTAACATTTATTATGTAAATCATCCAATTAGTATTGTGTTAATCAGCTATAGTTTTGGGTACAAAATGAATAGTGATTGATAAAATTTTCATATACTGGACAATATATCTCTTTTAGCTGTTTTTTGCTTTAAGGGAGAGATAACAATGATAATCTTAATGTGATGATTAAATGTCATTGTGTTATCATACTTGGCTGTTTAGTATATCGCCTCTGTTCCTATAGGGAACATAAATACGTATTTGTAATTTACAATAAAAGCAATAATTGTTTTCAATAAATAGATATTGTAGCTTAGTTATAAGGAACAAATGTGAAAATTGCATAAGATAGAACATATTATTTATTCAAGAAAACATTTTATTATTGTTGTTTGTTATTATTATTATTACTACTACTACTACTACTACTCCTCCTACTACTCCTACTACTACTACTACTCCTACTACTACTACTACTACTCTTACTACTACTACTACTACTACTACTACTCCTACTCCTACTACTTCTCCTCCTCCTCCTACTACTACTCCTACTCCTACTGCTGCTACTACTACTACAGCCATGGCTGCTACTACTACTAATTCTGCATAGGGTAGTCTATTTGTTTTCCATGTTTTAGTCTACATTTTCATATGGTCACTTTTAAAACATTAAAAAATATGAAACATTTTATTGTATGAATATACCAATTATAACAAAACAAATCCAATAATATGCAGCTCTTTATTAGTATTGAAGAAACTTTTTACTTTTTTTGAATCTACATTTAGAAAAAATTCAAATTCTTTAATTATCACACTATCATTTAGTTTGCTTTTATTGTTATTACTGATAATAAAATTATATATATGTATTGTTTAAATAAACAATTAATAAAAATACTGCTCTAGGGATATTTTAGAAGTTATGCCATGTTGACAATTATTTCTAGATTTCTTCACATTTGTGAGTGACTTATTGATCCCAACGAAAATCGTCCAGTCTGGAAAAACTGCCCTTACTGTTATTTTTATAATTCAGGAATTTGTATACGTTACTATACATTTTTGTATAAAAATAGAAACAAAGATTACAATAGGAATTGTTGTGTACATCAACTTCTTCAATGCCATAGTTAAAATAGAAGGATGATTTATGACACAAGAAGTTTATAACGAATGAACCTTAACAAAAAAGAGAGAAAACGCAGAAAGAATTTGTTGAGCAAATATACAATTTGAATGTTCTAATTCAAGCCTTGTTTATTAATTATTAGCTATTAACACTTGTATTTGAAAACCAATCCCCTACTTTGCAATTGTAAAACTTACCCTAGCTTAAGTTTAGCGACCAAAACTATTAAAATAGTTATATAAAAATGTAATTTTAAGTCACTAAACCGCTCATTGAGTTTACGTGGTTTTACTTAGCGAATGTATATCTATAATTTTATTTTCATAAACATTAAAATAAAATAATATAAATTAAAAAAGAATATATGGCATAACGATTAGTGCATTTATCTTCTATGCCCAGGACTAGTGATTCAGTTCTAGGCCAGATAAAACTAATTTTTTTTAAAAAAATAAACTGATTTACTATATAATAGCCAATACAGACAATTCACTTATTGGTTGGCAAATATATATCTAATTATTCTTGGTTAAAAATAAAACAAGCTGTTTAGATTCCCTCTAATAAGACTTAACTAGTTTCATGAGTTCTTCCTTATTCTTTTGATAGGGCTTTCATTAAGATATTGTAAAATACCCTCCATGGTTGATGATTTCATAAGCGGAATTTTCTTTTTTGTAATAAATGACAGTTTATTATTTATTGAATATTAATTGAAACAAATCAGTTAATATATTATAAACTTTTATTTAACAAAATAAAAGTCTCTCAAAACTGTTAGGATAAAAAGATTAAGTTCATTAACTATAAAAGGGAAGCGAAAGTAAACTCTTTTCCGTAAAGTACAAGATTCTGCCTCTAGTAGATATTATTGCCACCTTTATATATTTGCAATTGTCAGTTTACCATTTGTGTATTTATACTCAATTTATTATCTCTTTATTCAAGTTTAAATAAATTGGCAAGAGATTGACTTATTATTCATATACTTCGCAATAAAATATAACTACTCTTTTTAAAAAAAATGTTTAAAATAAATATTTTTTTATACTTGTGGTTTATTAAATACGCATATAGGTTTTACTAAAACTAAAATTAATTGAATTTATATGTTAGAAAGTAGTTTATATGACACCACTCACACTCATATACATTTTAATTAAATTTATTTAAAAATGAAGCAAATATTATGAAGGCACATATACATGTAGTTTCAATATTTAAAGCCTCTAAATTTTCATCTCTTTCTTAGAAGTATAATTAGTTTCTCTAGTAATAGTATATACGTTTTGCAGTTTAAGAGTTTTTATATTTAACTAGGTTATCAGTTGTATGTGCCCATATAATAATAGAATTGACAAGTAAATATTTGTATATAGACAGTGATCATAAATAAGTTCAAAATTTGTTTAATAATAGTTGATTTGTTTTTTTATTTTACAAGCTATTCATTTTTTTTTTTTTTGATAGACAGGTGGATTTTATGGCTTTCAATATTTATCAGAAATAATACATCATATTTATATACGGTGGTTGTATGAGTTTTGTTACAATGGTGACAAATTTTTGTTTATGTAGTAACTGCTTCCTTGCACAATTTTTATTTAAGGTCACAATTGAACTTCCACTTGATCTTTAAAGTCACTTGTATTTGGACTTATTTTTTTTAAAAAAATGCTATTTGTTTAGCAATTTCTTCTCATAGGTATGCCTGGAAGATGGCTGATATAAATGATATACTGGAGTCCATAAGTAATTTGACTTTCAGTTTGTAGGCTTTTTTGCCTTATATGCACTAATTTTTCAAAGCCCATCAAATAACATTTCAAAATAGCAAATCAAAACCATTTTCAGGAGCTCATTATGCATAGTTAACAGTTTTTGTTTTAATATTTTCTTAATTGCAAAGTTGAAATTATATTTTTGTTTTGAAAACAGATGGGTTTCAGTTAATATATTTATCTAGTAGATCTATGGCTTTATCAAAGATTGACTTAGAGAAATAAACTGATTGCTAATTTTTGATCCCAGCATCTGATAAGCTGTAACTCCATGTATAATAACCAGTGTAGTTAACTTTAATCCCATGTTTATTTTGTTAGATTCATAAAAATTGTATTTCTTGATAGCAGTGAAATTTCTGGACATTCCGATCAAACTCTTTAGTTATAATATAAGCCATACTATTCTATTGCACCTTATGTACAATTGTAGTATATTTAGATTGATATTTTTTAAAATAAAAACTATTTTAGCTTATCTTTTTATTCTCAAATTTTAGATCCTAATTTTTTTTCTAGTAACGTTGCTATTCATTGCACAAACATTTCTCTCAGTAAAGCATAACGTTAGTGATTGAGTGTCATATGTATTTGTAAATTTTCCTTTTACCACTTTATATTTTATTCATGTTATTATTATTTATATAATCACCAAATATTTGACATTTTACATTGCCTATTATGCATTCTAATGCTCTCTGCTAATTGTTGTAAGCAAAGCAGAGTGAATATTTTTAGGAAAACTTTGCTCATATCTTGTAATCTCCAACAATAGATTAACTTTATCACAGTTATCTACCTATAACATTTAGATGTCTTAATTAATAGCCACTTCATTGTTCGTGGAATTTATACTAGTTTATAATTTTACATTGTAGATATTATTATCGTTGGAGTTTGAAGATTATTAATTGCAATTTTATTGTTTTTATTTTAACAGATAGTTAAATCATCTTGAAGATTAACTACTATAATAGATTATCACAACTGATATTTCTGTAATTGACTGAGATTTTACAAGGCTCCTGCAAGAAATAGTAAATATTTTAAATAAAATTTTTGTTTAAACCTTTTTCAGCATTAAATTTCTTTTATATATATTCTTACATTTTTTATCTTAATTTATTAAATTTCTGATTTAACTTTGATTAACAAGATTCTAGAATAAATGGTGCAAAATAGCAAGCAAATGATAAATTACTACCGATGATGATCAAGCATTTATTATTTGATTATAGTTCATTACTATCTATTTACGTTAAACTGCCTTCAAGCTTAAATTTTACATATAAATACCTAGAATTATATATAAAATTTATTTTAATTTCTTTGTTTATCTAGGAATGCTTTTGCATACCCATGTTAGTATGCTTAACAAAGTGACTCTTTCATTTGTTTTCTATTCTCCATGTATTTTTGGTGCAGATCGCTATAATTAACACAGCTATGATTATGATACTAAATACTGAAAGTGCATTAATTAGAATAGAAAACAAGTGAAAGAAGACTAATACTCTTCACCAGGCACATTTAACATAGCCAGTATTATATATTTTTGAGTTTGTATCTGCACTTTCAAAATTGTTATTGATATGATCTCTAGTTTTAAATGTAAAACACTCTATAGCAAATAGTATATATATATTGAGTGTCATATGTATTTGTAAATTTTCCTTTTACCACTTTATATTTTATTCATGTTATTATTATTTTTATAATCACCAAATATTTGACATTTTACATTATATATATATATATCATCGAAGATTGCTAAGTCTTAATATTTCCTGAGACAAGATTACAAAACTGCTTAAAAACGTGTAAATATTTTTTTTGTATAAATAATAGTACAAAATATTTTAGTTCTATAACTCTAACTGACTTTAAATATCTGTATATGAAGTAGTTATTTACACAACATTCTTATGAACCGGATCCTTAAGTTATGATGTAGCTCTAAATATTGAAAAACCTGAATAAATTGTATTGAAAAGGTTGTAAAAGAACATGTTATTACCAAAGACTACAATACTAATCCTGATCACTATTTATTTTTGGTTAAGAATTTATATTTTAATTTTTAGCTTCTTGTTTTTTCTCAAAATTTCATTTACTAATAATAGTACCTGTAAATATTATTTTTTTTAAAAAAAAACCCAGTTACTAACAACACAAAAAGATTAAATATTTAATTATATATAGAGCAAATATATAGCTATACAAAATTATTAGGAACTCCTAATATTGATGAGAATCATATCTGATTATCACGACCACGACATGATATTCGAATCTGGGACTTAAATTTTTTTTAGTAACAGAGAATTTTAAGTAGATTTATTTAGTACCATTCCATATAACTGGCCCACAGTCAATCTGGATGGTTCCCAATAATAATTGAATGATTAGTTATTTTAGTTATAGATGTCGAGATGAATATTATTGTCTCCATTATTATTTTTTTGCAAGGAAAACTAGAGATGTGTTTGCTCTGCAGTGAGCAAATTGTTAAAGCTTTTAAGTTTTTATTCTCTTATTTATAATGTTTAAGTTTAAATAAAAACGCTTGTTTTCATTTGACACACACACACACACATATATATATATTGTTTATTTGATATGTTTATTTGATTTTAAGTCACGCCGTTAAATAAAAACAACTTTCGAGACATATTATGTAACTAAACAATTTAATGTAAAATTGTAGTATAAAATTTTTTTTTTTTTACTAAAGTAAAATTATAATATAAAATTAATTTTTTTAATAATTTATAATGACAGGGTAAGTATATATATACTTCTTCCAAAATATGTGGACGTCTATATGTTTAGATATAATGCCACATAAGTATTTATTTTAGATACAAAGAAAAAGAACGCTTATCTTCACTTACTGCTAATATCATTTATATACTTATTTCTTCTATTGTTTATTTTATATATGTTTAATTGATTTCAAATCAGACAGTTAAACGAAAACAACTTTCCAGGCAAATCATGTAACTATACAATTTAATATAAAAATGATAGTATTAAATTTATTTTTTAATAATTTATAATGAGAGAATATGTATATATTTATTTATATATACATCCTCCAAAATATGTGCGCGTCTGTATATTTAGATATAATGTCACATGGGTTGTAAGAAAATTTAGCAAATGTTCAAAGGAATGCGGTGGAGGAAAGCAATATGGAACTTATTTTTGTTATGTTTTTGACGAATACATCATGTGTCCAGTAGCAAATAATTTTTGTGAACATTTAATTTCTGAGAAACCTTCCAATGAACGAGTATGCAATATACAACCATGTAAAAAAAGTAAGTAACATTGCATTTAATGATATGTATTATATATATAGATATGAATACAATGACAATGATTTTTGCATTAGGATATGTATAAATAATGCCAAAAAATTCAATATGGCTTGTATTCACTTCTGCTATTCAGGGCATCATTGTTTGTTTCATAAAATAATTTCCAATGTCTATGCAATATTTCTTAGAATAGCAGTCTTGGATACAAATTTGTTTTGCATTTTTTACCACTATTGAGATTTAAAGTCCATGTTATAATTAATTACATTAAAGTGTCAAGAAATGATATTGTGGAACAATTTTAGAATTATTATCTCCAAGTTGGATTACATGATAATAGCCAAATCTAAACTTTTACTAGAAACAAAAGATGGATTTGCTTTTATTTTAGAAAACCTAATCTTAAACCACTAAACATCACATAATCACCATTTCCTATGCTTGCACATAACTTATTAAAACAGGAAAAACTCTCCATATAGTAGGGCCACTCAGTGCCAGCCAGAGTAATCAATGGATGCCAGAAGGTTTGTGCATAAAATTCCCATCTAGTGCCTACTTGTCCAATATTCTTAGACTAGTTTCTGGCTTGTGGCTTTTGTCAGTGAGGAGCCTTGGATCTGAGAGCACTGCACCTAGAAAACCTAATCTTATTAGTACTGAAAAGCTAGAGGGCTAGTTTTGTAAGCCTGAGACCTAATAGTCTATGCCTTAAACTTTATTGATAACCAGCCACTTCCTTATGAGAGTAGATATATGATCAATTGCATATTTTTGTATATAATTAAAATGTAAACATTTCAATCATCATGAAAAGGTCTAATTTATCATATATGTAATCGCATTGAAAGATGATTGGTGACTAGTGAGATTTCAGAGTTGTTATTTAAGTCTCAAGCTTACAAAAATAGGTGTCAGATTATTCAATATTAGTAAGACCTGTATTTTCATAAAAAAGATGACGTGTGCAGTAGCAATTTTAAAATTGTTGATTGCCTCATTGTTGGACATTTTATTCTAATTATAATAGGGATTTTTTCAAGTTATTTATTTCTATAGTTAAATTTCAATCATAATATATTAAATAACCTCTGCACTTCTATCAGTGAAAATACCTAATTCATTATATATATATATATATATATATATATATATCATTATCAACCATTATCAATCCACTGCAGGATGAAGGTCTCTCCAAGTTTAATCCATCTTCTCCGATCTTCAGCTTCTCTTCTCCACATCACCCCTGCACACTTTCTTATTTCATCCATCCATCTCACATGTGGTCTCTTTCTGGGTCTTTTACAATCTCTTGGAATCCAGTTTAAAATTTCAATTGTCCATCTATTATCATTTCTTCTAGCAATATGTCCAGCCCAACTCCACTTCAATCTTTTAATTTTTTCAATGAGGTCAGTAACACCTGTTTGTTCTCTTACCCATACATTGCGTTTTCGATCTCTTCTTGTTACTCCCAACATACATCTCTCCATACTTCTTTGAGTGGTCTGAAGTCTCTGTATTGCTCTTCTATTAAGTGTCCAAGTCTCAGATCCATAAGTAAGAACTGGTAAAACACATTTGTTAAAAACCTTCCTTTTCAAACACATAGGCATATTTCCTTTTAGTATCAAGTTATTTCTACCAAAAGCACTCCAACCAAGTTTAATTCTATGATTAATTTCTTCCATTATGTTTCCATCTGTATTAATAATCTGACCAAGGTATTTGTAACTGTTAACTTCTTCTAATTCATCATAATCAATCTTTATTTTCATATTTTGAGCAAATCGATTAAACATTACTTTAGTCTTTTTAACATTTATCTTTAGTCCTACTTTCCTACTTTCATCTGATAATTCCTGCAACATATCCTGCAGCTCTGAAGCATTATTTGCAAAAACAACTACATCATCTGCGAAATCTAAATGACTTAAATAATCTCCATTTACTTTCACTCCTTTAGTTTCCCATTTTAATCCACAAAATACTTCTTGCAGCACTGCTGTAAAAAGTTTTGGAGATATGGAGTCACCTTGTCTTACACCTTTCTCAATGTTGACTTTCCCAGTATCATTATGTAATCTAATTGTTGCTGTTGCATTTTTATAAATATTCTTCAAAATATGACAATATCCTGGATCTATACCTTGATGATCCAATGCTTTAATCACTGAAGAAATGTTTATAGAATCAAATGCCTTTTCATAATCTACAAATCCAAAACATAATGACAACTCATATTCATTTGTCCTTTCTATAACTTCTCTCAACACCTGGATATGATCTACTGTACTAAAACCACTTTTAAATCCAGCTTGTTCTCTTGGTTGGTGGAAATCCAATGTTCTCTGTAGACGAGTTGTAATTATCTTGGTAAAAATTTTATATAAAACTGATAAAAGGCTGATAGGTCTGTAATTTCTAATATCTTCTTTATCACCTTTTTTAAATATTAATATTATTACTGCATTCTTCCAATCATCCAGTACATCTTTATCATTTAGACATTTGGTATATAACTTTGCTAAAATTTTATCTATTTCTTCACCTGCTTCTTTTAATATATCAATTATAATTCCATCATTACCTGGAGCCTTTCCCTTCTTCATACATTTAATTGCGTGTCTCACTTCTTCATTTAAAATTCTGGGCAATTCGGAAGATGTAATAGATATAGGAGGTACTTGTTCTTTATTACTATATAATTCTTGATAAAAATCTTCTACCAATTTCATGATGTCATCTCTCTTTTTAGTAACAATTCCATCTTTTTTTCTTATTGCAGATATAAATTTCCTACCAATACCAAAATGTTGTTTTACATTCTTAAGACTTTTATTTTCTTCTACAGCTTTCCTTGCTAGTTCACAATTATACTTTCTTATATCATTTTCAACTCTTTTCCGCACCATTTTACAAAATTCGAGATATTCAATTCTTTTTAATGCATCATTTTTGTATATCTTCATATTCCTTCTTTTCTTCATAAATTCTCTAGTCTCAGTAGAAATTTTATTGGTCAATTGCTGCTTTTTTCTACCAGCTATCTTTGTTGCAGTTTTTAAAAGTGTATCAGTTATTTTCATATTAATTTCATTCAAATCTGAATCATGCTCAAAATCTACTAATACTTGAAACCGATTTCTAAGTTCTAATTTAAATTCATTAGAATGTTTCTGAAGATTAGGAATATCAACTGTAAATATTGTTTTTCTTAATAATTTTTGTCTCTCTAGTTTCACATTAACATGTATCTTACACCTTACTAATCGATGATCACTTCCTGTGTTAAATTTATTAAGAACATTACAATCTTGAAATATGTATTTCCTATTAGTCAAAATATAATCCAATTCTGCTGTACCTTCATTTGGATGCTTCCATGTCCATTTCCTTTTAACATTTTTCTCAAAAAAAGAATTCATAATATAAAGTTTTTCTTTTTCTGCAAACTCCACAAGTCTATGTCCTCTCTCATTTCTATTACCATAACCAAAATTACCTATAGCACTTTCATCTTTCATTTGTTTACCAATTCTAGCATTAAAGTCTCCCATAATGATTTTAAAATGTTGTTTACTCTGATCAAAAGCCTTTTGTACATCCATATAAAAATCTTCTACTACTTCATCACTATGAGAACTTGTTGGGGCATAAACCTGAATTATCTGCATTTGATATCTGCTATTAAGTTGTATAACTAATCTTGCCACTCTGTCTGATACACCATCAATCTCCACAATATTGTTCTTCCACTTTTTATTTATAATGAATCCTACTCCACTTGTATTTCCAATATTTGTGCCTTTATAATAGAGTATATGTCCACTTTTTAAATCAATTGTCTCTTCACCTTTTCTTCTAACTTCACAAAGTCCAATAATGTCCCATTTAATATAAGAGAGTTCTTCTTCTAATTCTTGCAATCTTCCTTCACTTGAAAGTGATCTGCAGTTGTAAGTACCTAAATAAAAAGTCGTCATCAAATGGCAGCCTGGGTCCGCAATCAGGGGATTCTTAGCACCCTCCGCCTTCGGCCACCAACTGCTGCCTTGGTTGGTGACTTTACAGCCTCCTGGGAATAAGGGCCATGCTTTATTTTTGTCTGTCATAATTGTATATGTATGTATTGGAAAAATATTTATCATTTACACAAACATTCATTCTGCCTTATCAGGCACTGAGAAGAAAGACCATAGTGTTTCTTGATCTTAAACTCAGAGGTAAAAAGCCAATAAACTCACCACACTGGCTAATGCGTGTTGGTGAGCAGCCCATCCATGTTCGTATACTATATGAATAATCACATAGTAATAACAGCTGCAACGACAAGAACGTATGGAGTGACATTAGGAATTTGCCCTGCTCGGTTCCTTTAAGGCCTCCAAGAGGAATCAAAGGGTCTCCTTTCAGTTAATAGCAAACTCCTTTCTGCAGCCTATATATATATATAATGTAATCAGAAAAAGGATGATCGGTCTTGTTTGATTAATTAATAAAAAAAACCCAATTAAAATAAAATCCGAACGAAAAATATGAATAAATGTATCAACTTGTATAGTCATTGTTAGATGAATGGAATCTTTAATGTGTTTTAAAATATTATTTATATAGAGCTTATAAAATAGAAAAAAAAATTAGTTTGCATTTATTTATTAATTTATATACATTTTATTTTTAGTATATTATATTTTTGATAATGACCATTAAAAGAAGTAGTTGTAAAATAATTTATATCATTGAAAAATTAGAAGTAAATATCTTGAAAAGATTCCTATAAGAAATAAAAACTATTTGGTGATGCAAATAAATTTTATTTCAATTTCAATTGCCTATTGTCAATTTTATACAAAGTTGATCAGTATTATATATTTTATAAAAAAGATAAATAGAATTCCTTAAATATTTTATTGCTATTTTATCTACCTATCTATCTATCTATCTATCTATCTATCTATCTATCCATCTATCCATCCATCTATCTATCTATCTATCTATCTATCTATCTATCTATCTATCTATCTATCTATCTATCTATCTATCTATCTATCTATCTATCTATCTATCTATCTATCTATCTATCTATCTATCTATCTATCTATCTATCTATCTATCTATCTATCTATCTATCTATCTATCTATCTATCTATCTATCTATCTATCTATCTATCTATCTATCTATCTATCTATCTATCTATCTATCTATCTATCTATCAATCCACCATCCATCTATCTATCTATCTATCTATCTATCTATCTATCTATCTATCTATCTATCTATCTATCTATCTATCTATCTATCTATCTATCTATCTATCTATCTATCTATCTATCTATCTATCTATCTATCTATCTATCTACCTACCTACCTACCTACCTACTTACCTACCTACCTACTTAACATGCCCATTAATACAGCCACTTACCAATCCATTTATCCAATTATTCATTCTCCTATTTGTCTATGTATCTACCAATGCTTTCACCCTCTATTCATTTAATCATTCGTCCATCTATCTTGTCTTTATGTCTAACTGTTTTTTGTCTGTTTATCTATCTATCAGTCTATCAGTGCATCTGTCTGCTAGCCCATTAGTCTGCATGTTCATTTGCTAATTTTTCTTTCTGCTCATCTGTTTATCATCTTCCTATTCATCTACTTATCTATCAAATTCTCTGTTTTTTTCTCTCTCTGCCTAACTATTTATTATGTATCAGTCCTCCCATTGAGGAATCATTTTTTTCAGCAGGCAAAAAAGCCCGTTTAATGTCTTTAAAAAGTTCTCAACCTCAGATACAAAAATTCTCTCCGAAGAAGCTGACCTCTAATGTTTCCATGAAATCTTATTTATCCTTGTAATGACTATAGTGTCTTACAGAACTGTTGGGTTTTAAATAATAACGAGACTGTATAAAAAATTAGTCTTCTCATTGTTTTTTTTTTTCAGATAGTTATCCAATCACAAAAAGTTCTGGGATTTAAAAAATATTTCAAGAAGGGGGAAAAAGATAAAATAATGGGTTCAAATATAAATAACAAACTATCTGAAAATATATATTTAATGCATATACTTTAATTCTCATATGTTTTTATTATTATTTCAGACTTAGAATTCTCTGGAATACTGTAGCTTTATCATGAATGAATAAAATTTCATTGAAACATTAGTAACCTATTTTTTTGGAAAGGATTTGGGACTATGGATGGGAATCTTTTTAAGAACTTACAGAATTTTTTACTAATAAAGATAATTTTTTTAAAATTCAGATGACTTATGTATTGTATGTCCCCTTTCCATCCATTTAAATTTTTTTTACATATATATCTTTGCAGGTAAGGAAAGAAGCAAAAGAGAAAGGTAACAACACAACTACTAAAAACACGTACCTAGTGATAAGTATTATTAATAGTATGATTATTGAATATGATATAATTTTTTCATTAATTTTTTGGTGAATTAAAAAATAAGAAATAAATATCAAATTAGTTCTTCATTCAGACCTATAGTCGCAAACACTGAAAAAGCTATGCTAATGGTTCCTAGTAAACATTATATTTAATCAAGTTTCGTCACTATCCAAATTCTATACAATTACTGATTCGCCATAATTTGCTGATGTATATTACAGAAATTCACTTTATCCGTTTACTAGTCTCAACAATCTTTTTCATTTAATAATTTGTGTAGTTAATAATCATTTTTATTAAGTCAGAAATTATTATACTATATTTTATATAATTTCTGATAAATTTCTAAATGTAATAAAATTCATCTAAATACATATTTTTTTAAAGATTATCAACAATTACATAAAAATATTGATACAGTTCAACTTCCTTAAATTTAAAATTCATTACAAAAGTCGTATAAAATTTACTAATGTAATTAAAATTAATTAATAATTTACTGGTAAACAAATCTTTTTTTTATGTTCTAAGTACAACCCACTTATTCTTATAGTATTTAGATGACGAATACAAATTAAGTTAAGAAATTTTAATTAATATAATTCCTCAATTTTTGTAACCTCAAAACAATGCGAATACTATACTTTTTATTATTTTATGTTTAGAAGTATTTTAAAGATATAATCAAAATTGGTTTGTTTTCAAATCACCAACCCCGAAAAACATGATAAAATTATATTTTAAAATGTATTTCTAATAAAATCTCAGTCCCTTATTTCTCAGGGAACTAGAAAAAACAAAACGATGGATATATAAAAAATGATAAGATTCTAAATCCATTAAAACATGTAGTTAAGAACAACAACTTAAGAGATTCTTTTTGGAATACCTATGTTTTTTAATCATTGCTGTTACATTTTGATAAATATTCTTCAGAATATGATAATGTAAAATGCTTACAAAATCAAATGTCTTTTATAATCTATTCAATAGTTCTTTACATAACTTTTCTCAATAATTGGTTGTGATTCACTGTGTTAAAACAACCTTAAAATTCATATTGTTTTTTTGGTTTGTTAAAATTCAAAGTTCAAGTTATAATTATCATTAATAAAATTTTTTCTGTATAATTAATAAAAGACAAATAGTTAGATCTATTATGTATTCTTTAACATCTTTTTAAAATATTAATTCTTCGATCTCCTGGTATGTATTTAGACATTTGATATATAATTTTGCCAGCCATTTTTTTATTTCTTGACCCGCTTTTCTTAAGATTACAATTCCATCATTGCCAGAATTTTTCCTTTCTTCACACATTTAATTGCATGTCTCACTTCTTCATTTAAAATGCTGGGTAATTTAAAAGTTATAGTAATTATTGGAGATACTTTCTCTTGTGTCTTTATTATAATATAATACTTTGTAGAATTTTTTCACACATTTCTTGGTGTTATGTTTCTCTTTAGTAACATTTCCATCTTTTCTTTTAATTGCTGAAATAAGTGTACTACCAAATCCAAGATGTGTTGTTTTACACTTTTTATACTTTTATTCTTTTTTATAGCTTTACTTGCAAATTCAAAATTATATTTTCTTATATGAAATGAACTCTTTTTCATATCAATTTACAAAATTCTAGATATTTAATTCTTATTAATGGATCATTATATATATTTTATATATTTTCTTTTCTTTTTTACTGGTCAATTGTTGCTTTTTTTTTTGTAACAGCGATCTTTGTTGCTATTATTAATAGTATATCAGTTATCATTCTGTTGATTTCGTTCAAATCTGAATCTCTTCAAAATCTGTTAATATTTTGAAACGATTTCCAAATTCTAATTTAAATTCATTAGAATGTTTCTGAAAATTAGGAATATCAATTGAAATACTGTTTTTCTTAACAATTTTTGTCTCTTCACTTTTGCATTAATAAATATCTTATTAATTGATGACCACTTTCTGTGTTGAATTTATTAAGAAAATTACAATCTTAAAATATGTAATTTGATACTTCGATCTCCATTTCCATTTAGCATTTTTCTCAAAGAAAAAGTTCATAATGTAATTTTTCTTTGTCTGCTAGCTTTACAAGTCTGTGCTGCTCTCATTTCTATTACCATAAGTACATTTATTTACTGCACTTTCTTCTTTCAATCGCTTGACAATTCTAGCATTAAAGTCTCTCACACAATTTTAAAATGTTGTTTGGATTGGTCAAAAGTCTTTTGTAAATCCATACAAAAATGCTCTAGTTCTTTATAACAATGAGAACTTAATGGTGTATAAACCTGAATTATCTCCATCTCCTATCTTCCATTAAGTTGAAGAACTACTTTTGCCAATCTGCTTGATACATCATCAATATCTATAATGTTGTTCTGAGACTTTTTGCTCACTTTTAAAATCAATTGGTTCTTCATCTATTTTTTTAATTTTATAAAGTCCAACAATAACCCATTTAGACAGTTCTTTTATTTCTTGCAATCTTTCTTGTGCGTTTGATTCTTAGCACACTTTATTTCTTCTCAGTAACTGCTGTCTTGGCTGGTAACTTTATAGCCTTTGAAATTAAGAGCCAAAATTTAATTGTCTGTCATGATTGTAAATATCTATTAATATATTCATTCACACCACACTCAGTTTGCCTTTATGAAATTCAATTGATATTTCAGTTAAGAGCTATCCGGCAACTGAGAAGAAAGTCCATGATGCTTATTGATCTTAAACTCTGAGGCATAAAATCAATAAACTCACTATGTATGCTGCAGCAACAAGTATGTATGGCATGGACATTACACATTTGTTTAGCACTGTTCTTTTAAGGCCTCAAAGAGGAACCAAGTCATCTTTCCTTTCAATTAACAGCAAATTCTTTTCTACAGCCATTACAGTTAATTCTTTATAGTTTTATTATTTTTACAATTATTATTATGTAAATGGTGTTTCATTTGGTTTATTATATATATATATATACCGTTTTCGAATATGTGCATTCGAAACACGGTCTCTTAGGCAGAGAAGAACATACTAGGCAGAGAAGAACATACTCGGAGAGTATGTATGCCCAAACGATAGCTATAAAGTATATAGCTAGCGTTACATTTCCAGGACATAGCTTCTTCTTGGCTGTTGAGTTCAACACCATGTCCAAGGCACTTTTTTGTTTTTGTATAACCACGGGTGCCAGCTGTTTATTCTAAAAGAATAGACAACGCACTTTAAACAGTGGCCACTAACTCAACACCTAAATCCACGACTAGCTCAGTTGTTTGTAATCACTAATAGATTATACTTAATTAGTGGTTAAAAGACTTGATAAAAGAATTGTAAAAGGAGTTGATAAAAGAATTTGATAAAAGGAATTGATAAAAAGAATTGACCGACAAATAAAGTTTAATTTTAAAGATAATTTATTAACTAACATTTATTTACTAAATTTAAACATTTTATAATTCTAATAAAACACACGCATATTTTAAATTAACATTTCTAAATAGTTTAAATATTCCTATAGATTTAATAACAGAACACTCTAATTTAACTAATAAATATTGATATAATGATCACGCACATATTAACTCATGTACACACATAATAATAATAAAGTATTACATAGCATTTGAAATTTAATCACACATATCAATAGTTCATTTATGTATGATATAAAGTTCATATAATTAGACTCTTGAAAGATTCGTACGAATTAATGCAATGCAATGGCTATTACAGTATAAACGAAATAAGCAAATGTTTTTACCTAGGTTTTTGAATGTAGACGTAGAATTTTGTTCTTTTTGGTGGCTGTTTTCGGTGAGAATATTTCCATTATGAATGCTTACCAGCCGGCTGGGACTTTTCCTTGATGAGTTTCCTGATTTTCATGATTATTACTATTGGAGACAATTAAATACTGACGGAGATTTTCTAAGTTGTTACGTTGACATTATTTCACGGGCAGATCTTGCTGTTTTCATCGGACTTTTTAGGCTGTGGAGAGGCGTGAATTCCCAAAATCTTCTCAACACTGCATTTTTGTTTCTTAACTGACTCAATTAATTTTTGAACTGCACTACTCAATTACTTTGTGAACTGACTACTGTCCGATAAAAAGTCTATTTATACCTGCAACGTATTGTCTTTCTAATATCTCCTGCAAAGATCTGTTGTTGAAATTCCAGTGATAATCATTTGATAAACATGTTTTGAAAGATTACTTAATTAGTAATAGCCATGCAAAACGTTTTATATTAATAATTGATTAATATCCATTGCCGTATTTTTTTAATGATAATCTTTTTTAACTTTCATTTATTTATAATAACATTTATTCTATTGTTGACAATCGCACATATACGCACATTATTACTAGTTTTACATTTTCTTTAATTCGAATGAAAAGAGATTTGTTTTTTTTAAACTTTAAATTATTTATATTTTACGAATACTAATAAGAAAACTATTTATTTCCTTTTGTAAACCTTTAGTTTCATTTCTCAAACCAAGACTCCCCCTCCCCCCTTTTGATTAATTAATTGTAGCTTTTTTATTTCAAAAACTAAAGCTAGAAAACTATTTAATTCTTATCTTTTTCGAAAACAAGCTGCAATAAACTCTTCAACATTTAATTTTATGTTTTTCTTTTATGAAAGATTACTTTAATAATTTTTTTAGATAAAATTATATGTGCCTATATCAATATAGGTACATTACACCGCCCTTCCTTTTGAGAGTAAAATGCATCATTTTTGACCATTTTATCTCTGACAACATTAAATCTTAATTTATTATTCCTTCTAAGTTTGCTTTTTGGTATCTTTTCCTTTCCATACTAAGGACAATATCCAATTATGCTTTTCTTCTATCTATGCTGGCAACATTGTTTACAATGTTCATCCTGGATAGTGACCACGAGGGCAAACTAATTTTGTGGCACAGGGATCTTTTATAAATGAAGCTTCAGTTGCCGATTCTCTTGATCGGACTTTGACTAAGAAAAGGTGGCTGCGAATGGCAGGAATTTCAACTATCCATTTCCGACTTACGCTCTGGAAAACGATTGCCGATTCTCTTGATCGGACTTTGACTAAGCAGCTGCGAATGGCAGAAATTTTCAACTGTCCATTTCCAACTTACGCTTTGGAAAATGAGGTATGAGATATGGGGATTCTCCCCTGAAAAGATACTTATGACCTACTCTGGTTGTTGCCAGTGCGTTTTTTTTAAAAGAGGAATGATCCCAGCCAATTTGTTACGGGTGCTAAAATCTATCCAGTCGACAGCTTTAAACTTAATCCTTATCTAACTTATTTCAATACTACCCTCATCCCTTAATTTCGAGCCCTTATACACTCTTAATACAACTTAGATGACTTTCATTTATATTATTTTAACCTTTCAATATTATTTTTAACTACACATGAACATTACTTTAACATATTTATTTGTATTAATCTAATCTTACACCATTATTTCAAACCATTATTAACATTATTTCAACATTATTTATTTACACTAATCTTATAATATTATCTTTAAACCAGTACGAACATTTTAAATATTAGTTTTACGATACTTATTTTAAACCCATTACTCTAACTTATATATTAACATGCATGTACTCAGAAAAAAAACTATTTTGCTTTATTATGATTCATTCATTATTATTTTACTAGAGATTTTTTTTTTTTATCTTGATTATTTTAAACAATTTATTTACATCCTTTTCTTAACTTACGGTATTCAAAACAAACTTTTATTTTAACATGCGTATATTCAAAAAACTATTTTATTTTACTACGAATATTTTATTTATTTTCTACAGATATATTATACTTAGTTATTTAACTTGTTTTTATTTTATGTATTTCTGTTATTTTATTCATTTATTTAATTCTACAAACATTATTTTTAAATCCTTAATTTGACCCATTTATTTAACTTGATTTTATTGATTTTTATTTATTTGAACTGTTTATTTACGAACATTTCCTTAATTAATATGTGCGTGGAGAAAAAAAATCTTTTATTTTGTGAAGCCTCCATTATTATTATTTGACAAAACAATCCATCATTTTAAATAGCGAAATTCTAATTCAGGCTTTTCACCTACGTCAAAATAATTATATTAGACTCATAGTCCATTTCCGGTCCTTTTTGTTTATTTCCTTTACTATTCTGTCTGATTACTAACTTTTAAACTATGTCAGGCAGTTCCTTCTTTCTTTCTACTAATTTTATAATATAAATCATATTCCATATTCTCACTTCTATTTCTTGATTAAAATCTATTTTATCTCTTTCTCTTTCCATTCTATTTTCTGCCTTGTAAATTAGAAAACTTTTAAGCTTTACAGACCTCCATATTTTTCCTAATCGTGAATATTTTTTCCTACGCTTCCTCTTTGTTTTAAATCTATGTCTACAGCAAATGCCAACATTTACTTTAACCTTTTTAAATTTTTGTAAAAACTTTTCTACACTATCTACTACCTTGAACTTATGTTTTTCTTCTATTTCTTGATCTACATTTGTGTCTACTTTATTTATCACAACGCTATCTGATTCTAATTCAATTTCTACCTCTTTTGTGACCTCAACTTCCTGACTTTCTTCGTTCAAATCTTTCACTACAGCTTCTATGGCTATATGATTTGTTTCTACTTCATCTATTATTTCACCCCTCATTTCCTTCATTTCTCTAATTTCCACTCTGGGTTCATTAATTTTTCCTTTAACCTGACTAATTTCTGCCTTCAATTCTGCTTTGAGTTCTTGAGCTCTTGTTGGCTTTGCTCAAATTTCTGACACAATTCTTGTTGACTTTGTTTAATTTCTTGATGCATTTCTTTTATCAATTCTGCTTTGAATTCAGCTTTAAGCTCCTGTTGGCTTTGTTCAAATTTCTGACACAATTCTTCTTTAAACTCTTGCATCATATTCATCATCATTTTCATCCATCATTCACATCTCAGATACTTCTTCTTTCTCTTTTCCCACTAACTGGGGATTTTTAAAATATATTGGGCTTTCTTTTGGATCCATTTTCGAAAATTTCAATTTCAAAGTACTAGCGCTTATGTTAAACTAAATTGAAATACAACTTATTTATTTATTTTTCTTACTAAGACGGAAACTCACACTAACTCCACCCTTTTAGTCCTTTTCTCTACCCGATCTTAATGCTTTAACTCCACCCATAACATCTAATTGACTCTGATTTGATAGCATATATGTCAAAATCTCTTTTCATTTCGAAAAAAAAAGTTTTCGGTCAATTCTTTTTTTTTAAAATTAAAGCACTTTTACATACGTAATTTAACTTTTGTATAAAATTTTTTTAAACAAGAAACAAAGTATTTCGTTACTATTGTTTCTTAGGTTCAGCCCCACAGTTGGGTATAGCCATTTTGAACCGTTTTCGAATATGTTCATTCAAAACACGAGTCTCTTAGGCAGAGAACATACTCGGAGAGTATGTATGCCCAAACGATAGCTATTAGCTAGCATTACATTTCCAGGACATAGCTTCTTCTCAGCTGTTGAGTTCAACACCACGTCCAAAGCACTTTTTTGTTTGTGTATAACCACGGGCACCAGCTGTTTATTCTAAAAGAATAGACAACACACTTTGAACAGTGGCCACTAACTCAACGCCTAAATCCATGACTAGCTCAGTTGTTTGTAATCACTAATAGATTATACTTAATTAGTGGTTAAAAGACTTGATAAAAGAATTGTAAAAGGACTTGATAAAAGAATTTGATAAAAGGAATTGATAAAAAGAATTGACAGACAAATAAAGTTTAATTTTAAAGATAATTTATTAACTAACATTTATTTACTAAATTTAAACATTTTATAATTCTAATAAAACACAAGCATATTTTAAATTAACATTTCTAAATAGTTTAAATATTCCTATAGATTTAATAACAGAACACTCTAATTTAACTAATAAATATTGATATAATGATCACGCACATATTAACTCATGTATACACATAATAATAATAAAGTATTACATAGCATTTGAAATTTAATCACACATATCAATAGTTCATTTATGTATGATATAAAGTTCATATAATTAGACTCTTGAAAGATTCGTATGAATTAATGCAATGCAATGGCTATTACAGCATAAACGAAATAAGCAAATGTTTTTACCTAGGCTTTTGAATGTAGACGTAGAATTTTGTTCTCTTTGGTGGCTGTTTTCGGTGAGAATATTTCCATTATGAATGCTTACTAGCCGGCTGGGACTTTTCCTTGATGAGTTTTCTGATTTTCACGATTATTACTATTGGAGACAATTAAATACTGACGGAGATTTTCTAAGTTGTTACGTTGACATTATTTTACAGGCAGATCTTGCGGTTTTCATCGGACTTTTTAGGCTGTGGAGAGGCGTGAATTCCCAAAATCTTCTCAACACTGCATTTTTATTTCTTAACTGACTCAATTAATTTTTGAACTGCACTACTCAATTACTTTGTGAACTGACTACTGTCCGATAAGAAGTCTATTTATACCTGCGACGTGTTGATTAATAACCATTGCCGTGTTTTTTTAATGATAATCTTCTTTAACTTTCATTTACTTATAATAACATTTATTCTATTGTTGACAATCGCACATATATACGCACATTATTACTAGTTTTACATTTTCTTTAATTTGAATGAAAAGAGATTTGTTTTTTTTAAACTTTAAATTATTTATATTTTATGAATACTAATAAGAAAACTATTTATTAATTTTGGTAAACCTTAAGTTTCATTTCTCAAACCAAGACTCCCCTCCCCCCTTTTGATTAATTAATTGTAGCTTTTTTATTTCAAAAACTAACGCTAGAAAACTATTTAATTCTTATCTTTTTCGAAAACTAGCTGCAATAAACTCTTCAACATTTAATTTTATGTTTTTCTTTTATGAAAGATTACTTTAATAATTTTTTTAGATAAAATTATATGTGCCTATATCAATATAGGTACAATATATATATATACCAGGTTTTTTTTGTCATGTAATGTGTTGAAATGGTTCCGGCACCTTTTTAAGTGTATTTTTAATATTTCAAACATAATTACATAAACGGTATCATAGGACACAATTACAATCCATATTTATATAATTCGAACAAATAAAAAAATATAGTGTTTTATGAATCAGATGAAATATGAATGGATTCAAAATCGGCAATGCTGTCATGTAGTGAAAAGGGGATTCATCTACATACCCAGTTATAAAGTACTGATTACATCAACTATGTGCAGCCATAACGTTTGACGTTTATTAAACGCACCTTTGTGGGGATTGACCATGTGTGGAACATTTAATTTTTTTATCTTTACTTTTTTGGTATTTTTATTTTATTTATTTTTTAGTGTAAAAGTTTACACTAAGTTTAAAAATGAAAAACATTACTTCCACGACTGTCCGTTCCACCAATAAAAAGGCCAAAACGATGACAAAAAAATCTGGAAATATTGGGCAAGTTGATGTTCCTCAATCATCTCAAGCGGATCTTGAGTTGCAATGCCAAACTCAAAATGATTGGCTGGATTGCTTGGATCAGAAAAATGTTTTTTGCTCAAAAAATGAATTATTGAACATACACAAAATAAAACTTGGCTGCACACTTTGCAGAACCGTTAGAACTATTGGAATTCAAGGGACCATGGGAATGAAAATTTCCAAAGAATGGGCTAATAATGAAATCCTCTATTCTGGAAAAGAAAGAAAGTTACAATTGAGCTTACTTCGGAAAAAAAATTGCCGATCCCAGAGCACACAAAGCAGCGTTAAAAATTATTTTTAAAACCGAAAAAAAAAAAAGATTGACAATATTTTAATAACATTTTTTTAAATCATTATCTCGTGAAAAAGTAATATCAGCAAAAATTTTTCCAACTGCATATAAAGTAGCAAAGGTAAATCAACCATTCTCTGTTTTTAAAAGTGAAATTGATAGAGAAGAACTGAATGAAATTGAAATGGGTCGTATTCTTCATTCAACAAACTCATGCATTAATATTGCGAATCACATAAGTGATGAAATGAGAAAAAATGTATTTAAAGAAATTGTTCAATCGAAAAATATAATTCCATTGATAATTGACAATAAACTACTATAAGAAAAAAACACTCTTATTGTGTTGGTTCGATGCTGATATAAAAAGTGTTGAAATAATTTCATCGATTAATTAAATTTTAGACTTGATCGAACTTGAAAATATAACTGCAAAAAGAATATTTGAATACTTACTCTAATGTCTTGAATTTTATTGGATGGCAGAAATTATTTAAAAAAATGTTTAATTTCAATAGCACGAGACAGCCCTTTTATGATGTTAAGTTGTAAAAGTGGAGTGAAAGAATTGCTGACACAAAAATTTCTTTCCATTATAGTTTGGCATCGTGCTAATCATAGATTAGAATTATCAGTAAGTGATGTTGTAAAGAACATTTCAGAAATCAATAGATTCAAATTATTTATTGATAATCTTTATGTTTTAAACCATGAGTCTCAAAAAGAATAGTTATATAAATGTGGAGAATCACTAGACCTTGAGCTGCTAAAAATTGGAAGAGTTTTAAGTACTAGATGGGTGGTATCTAGTTTTCGTTCAGTTTTGGCTACAGGGAGTAATTTTGAATCTCTTGTGGATCATTTCAAAGAGGCAGTGAACGATACTACAAAAGATAAAAATGATAAATGTACTTGCAATGGCTTAAAGAAAAAATAACAGGTATGGCCTTTTTATTGGTTCTAGTGCAGATGTGCGATGCTCCCCAAAAATTGTCAGAACTAAGTTTGGTCTTATAAGATCGCAATGTGTACCTTTATATCACAAATCAAAAAATAAATGCACTAGTTCAAGTTTTTGAAGAAAAAAAAACAGAATTTTGAACCCTTTTATAAAAATGCTATAGCTATTGTACATGATCTGCATTTTCATGGAGTTTCACTTCAGGCAAAAGTTTCAAAAAATGATCCTATTATTGACTAGAAAACATTTTATACCACATTGAAAGAGTCAATTGAAAAAAGGATGCTTGATAACAAAGATGTTGAGTTTGCATTTTGGGCTCACATACTTGACCAAAAATATTGACTTGAAGATTATTAATATTCAGTTGACATTTAGAGAGATGGAAATTAAAAAAAATGTCAATCAGACTAAAACTAAAGGAAAGAGAAATAATTTGTGGCAAATACATTATTGAAAAGTCATATCCTGATAAACTATTGCTTTTGATATATACTCTAAATTAAACATAAATCTTAGATATAATAAAATATCTTTATCTAACTATATATATATATATATATATATATATATATATATATATGACTATCTGTAATATAGTCATATAATCATAACATATAAAAAAGCTCTTTTCAGCAAATTTAAAATTTTTGCCCTTTTCAATGTCTTAATTACAAAAATAACCTATATTGCATACATAGTGACATCTAATGGCTCTATATAAAATTAACACAAGCCTATAATTACTTAAATATCTTTATAATAACAAATATTATACAACTCTCCATTCATTTTTCATTATCCAATTATTAGTTAAATTAATTGACATTTTATAAATGTTCATACAATTATTTCTGTTATAATTATTGTAATTGGTTTCATATATATTCCTTCTATTAATTTCTTTAATATAATTTAATGGACTTATATTCTTAACACAATCTATTCTATGTCCATATTTTAAGTAGTGAATATATAATGCAGATCCGTCATCTCTTCTATTAATAGCATTATTATGTTCTTTAGCTCTTTCTTCTAATTGTTTTGCTGTATGTCCATAATAAACCATACTGCAAACCCCACAAGTAATTTTATATACTATACCCTTTTTATATTATCTTTTATTTTATAATTCCCTACCAATATATCAAGATTTTTACTGTTTGACCATCCTATTTTAATATTTTTATCTTTGTAATTTTTATTTTTTAATAATGTATTATAAATTTTAGGAACATAAGAAAGTTTTACCCATTTTGGTTCACTATTATTACTATCCAAATTATTTTGTATTCCCATTTGTTGAAGTGAATGTGAAAGCGGGTTTTGCAAATGAATCTAATTATTATCCCAATAAGATTTTCATTGAAGATTAAAAGTTTCTGAAGTTTTGTTCATCAAACTAGTCAGACCACCTACGACACTTGTTGATCCATCAAAATATGTTGATCTGTGATTACTCAAAGGACATCATTCGGTTTCAGACACTAACATTAAAGAAATGAATAGAGACAATTTGTCAGAAGAGAATTGGACAAAACTTTAAAAATAACTATAAACTTTAATTCAATTATATATAGTTTTACTATTTCATTTTACAATTAGTTATCAGGTGTATATTTGTACTTGTTTATTTAACTTTAGATTTGACATGTCTAAAAAAATTATGATAAATTTTGTTTAATTTTTTTATTTGCTTCATAGCATTGGAAAAGCTGCTTTAAATTTCTTTTAAACGATATTTGAATATAATTTTCTTTAATAAAAATCTTGACAAGAAGTACGTTCCAGCATCTTCTTTTATCAACCCCCCCCCTGTATGTATATATTGGAATGGAAACGAAAAATGTGATATCATCGAAAAATCTACTTTGGATTGATTGGCAATTATAAAATCAGCTCTCTTATGGTAGACCTGTAGATGACACGATGAGGTTGGATTTATTTATTAATAAACGTCGGCTATCATGGACATTATAACCTCATAATTATCAAACGACAAAACCATCTGCTTCGATATCCATTAGTACACATAATGCTCACACTTATCTTCCCAAACTATTAATTAACGTATATTTAATTAATATTAGAAATCGTCATATTAAATTTATAACATATTATATTATTTCTAGATATATTTTAAAATACTATCTAGAATAAAGAAGAAAGACCTTCAATAATGTTAAATTTTAATAAAATGAATAATATATATATATATATATGTGTGTGTGTGTGTGTGTGAAGTTTAAATCTCAAATGAAATAAAATAATAAATAGCTAAGCATTTTCTTGGTTACGCGATAATGGATAAATACTTAATAAACATTTTTTCTTTTTATTTATCCGTTAACTGATATACAAAATCTAAAATATCTATAATAATAAAAAAGTATATGTAAAAAAATCTATATTCATACTATACTTGTATTTATATATTGAACTATTTCCATCATCTAATATGAGTATTGCATGACTTTAGAAAAATTTAACTTTATTTAAATATTCCAAATACATTCAATTGTTAGCAATAGCCCATAGGTTAGTATATGCACAACATTTCAAGAGGTATTATTCTCCCCTCTTCTTCAGGTGTTGCTGGCCTGACCAGTGACAGTTCTAGCATGGGAATCGAACCTGGACTTTTAAATTTTTAAGTATATAATTTTAAGATAACGCTCTAACCGAGCCATCCTGCCAAAGGCAACAGTCAGTAGAAATTTCATACAGTTATCTATGAGGTTTTCCCCAATTTCTCCACTTTTTCCTAAGAGCAAAGTTGATTATTGGCTTTCATAGATTATGTACAGTCATGCTAGGTTGACATTGTGGGATTGTTTGCTATTGCCATGTGAGCATCTCCTTTAAATTTTCTTTTTTATAGTTTTTCTTTTCTATTCAATATTTTTGTATTTTCCCAATTGAACATATGTTCATTCGTACATGCATGGTCTGCTATTTTAGACACATCTGTTTTATCTTTTCTAATCATTAGTTTGTGTTCTTGCAAGTGCTTTTCAGTGGGATGGCTGGTCTCATCAATATACATTCTTCCACATTCACATAGTATTTCATAGATGCAGTTTTTTCTTTTTCAGCATTTTTGTATATGTTAGAATTCCTCATAGTGTGATATGGCTCTGGAAAGTTGTTCTGATGTTATACTGATTGCAGATTTTCCTTAATTTGTCTGCTATTTTTGGCATGTATGGATACACAACAGTACCAATAATTGTTTTTTCTTTTGATGGTTCTTTTTGTTATCGATTTAAGATTTTCTTAATAACAGCTGATGGATAACCATTTTTCATAAAAGTTTGTTCAATATAGAACTTTTCTTTTTTCAAATCACTGGTTTCTGAACAAACTTTTTTTGCTCTGTTCCATATTTATAGTATAACTTCCATGTTTTGTGTTTCTGGTGTGATCAGATGTATAGGCTATGTATTTTTCTGCATGTGTGGGTTTTCACTGAACTGTAGTTTTGATTTTATCATGATGGAGCCATGTCACAAGAACATCTAAGAATACCAATTTTTGTTCTTGTTCTGATTCTATTGTGAATTTAATTGAAGGGGATATATTGCTGATATATTTCCAGAAAGTTTGTAGTAGATGCTTCACCATGGTTTTGTTTTGCTCTATCAAGTGCAATGAAGAAAAATTATTAGAAAACTTTTATCTTATTAATTTTGATCTTATCAACAAAAAAATAAATCCCCATTTATGTGTTGCATAATTGACAGGATGCATCAAAAAGCAAACTATCTATCTAAAAAGTTTTCCATTCTCTTGTCTGTACATTCCATCTTACATCTATGAAATAGCATGGATATAGTCATGCATAGCCAAGGAAGGAAATTATATGCTTAATCAACACATCCCCATGTGGACGAGAAAGAGACCAATATTCAACATTGTAAAAATGAAAATATTAGGGCTAATCTTCTGAATCATACTGTCATTTAACGAAGATGATATTTAATAAAAATAAAAAAAACCCTTCTAAACTCAAGTGTCTTCATTAACGAAATGATAGTCTAAACATTGAATGAGGGAGAAGGAACTGTTAAATAAAATTAATGTTTGCTCTCAATGAACAACAACAACAAAAAAAAAAAAAATAAAAAGGGGAAATCCATACATATATGTAATTTGTAAAATATGGTTGACCATTCATAACTTAATTAACCAAAGCATAAACAAGTTTCTAACTTTTTTTTTGGTTTTGCTATATAATATATGAATTTCATACCCACAGATAGGCAGAACTGTAAGGTTAGGTTGCTATTATCGTTATTATTATTATTTGGTATTATATGACAATACACATACATCGATTTATTATATATATATATAAAGAAAACTTTAATTTGTATTACAATTCTTTAGGATTTATGTTAAAAGGAAGACTCTTAAGTTTTTTCCCTTTATTATTTTGTTGTTAAAACAAATTTGTTATATTAAGTATTATTATTTATAACTGTGTTATTTAAACACATAACAAACTGTTTTCAGTTTATCACCCATGCATTTGATAAAACTTTAAATAATAAATATTAGCATCTTTATGAGTTCATTGAAAGCTTAATTAAAGAAATGACCATTACTCTCTTATTGTTATTTCCATTTTATTATTGCTTCCCACCTATGTCACAATAAAATATGAAGCAAATACTTTATTCAAAATTTAATTTCATTTAAATTTTTTTGTATTATAAATTTATTTCACAACTATATCATATTTTCATTTGGGTCATGACACAGCATATGAGTTTAGTAACAGACATGTACCTTTCCCGGAGAATATTTAAATGTTTTATGATCATTTGTTTAAGATTTAGAGTTATCCATAATTCCACATGTATGAGTATTTAAAACAAATTGAAAACTCACACACATATAGATATATATTTCATGAATATAGTCTAGGATTGATCAAAGGTGCCCTTCATTTCTGGAATATACTGTGAACAAGTGATCTTGAGTTTTAGTTAGGTTCATTTAATTTGCTAACTGATTCCATATGATTACGACATGGTGCCACAATTCATGGAGTGTATTGATTAAGATGAACCTTGATCACTTTCTTGTTTACAATATATTGTAACAGTAGCTGGGTTCGAATATGGGTTTAATTCACAGTGTTGTTGCGAAGTAAACAGGTCGAAGTGGTAAAGATTTACAATAGTCATTCGAACCCTGTTACACAAGAGTATGAATGAGTATGTTATATCAATTAAAGGTATGAATGTATATATATTCACTGTATGTGTTAATATAATGGGTGAAAATTACTAATATATTTATATGTGAGATGGTAGAGAACGATTATATGTAGAGTTGCATTATATTTTTATTTATTTGTGTTTTGAATAGATATTTCGTTTATTAATATTGTAAGATAGATTTAAATGCCAGTGATAACGTGTTTCTTAATCAAAATTCTATTAAACATATAATGCTGGAAAATAATCAATAGAATGGAAAGTTGTGCCATGGGCAGTTCCAGTTAATGACTGTCCATCGGAATTCTTAGAACTGGTCGAGCGTATTTTAGAACAATGAAAGAAAAAAGCATTCTTGAGATCGGACCATCGGCGTAAGAATAGAAAGGAAAAGTGAAGTTAAAGAGCACTAAAGAATAAAACTATATTTGTTCTCAGTGATTTAGTAGTGATTAAATATTAAAAAAAGCAGTGAAGTGATAGAGAGAAAGATGTATAAACTGTTCAACCGAAATATTAATTAAGAATTTTATTCATAATGTACTCCATATACATGTGGGGGGAGAATAATCATCTAGGTTCATCAGACCACTCAATGGACAGATATTGTGGAACCTGCCTGAACTTTATTTATGGATTTGCCATTTAGTCAACCAAGTGTAATGGCCACAGAACTCTAACAACCAGATCCTCTCACAATCAAGCCAAACTCATCTACTTAAATTCTAATAGGGATTGTTTTTGGCCAGAATATTTCAGAGCTTATCACCATCGTTCAGACCAGTGACTTTCGTTAAAATCAACATATTCTCTATGCTGTAAGCTTACAGATTATTAGCCTCAGCCACGTGAACATTCGCTTTTAAGAGGTAACTTTGATCTTTTCTTAATCTGCCTTAAATGAACATTTAATAATGGCTAAAGAAACATGTGTTATTTCAATTTAAATAAAGTAAATTAATAATTTATTAAAATGTTTAAAAAAATGCAACTCTGACATGTAATCACACGCTTTCGTTAATATGTGTATGAATTATATATGTATATGTAACGGAATAAATGAATTATATGTTTAAGATATTAATATATGTGTGCACGTGCTAATAAATCTTAGAATTAATTACCACTTATATATATTATTTACATTCTGGGTTTCTGTTAAATGATGGGCTATGGTAATAGGATTGGATTTAGATAGAAATTATAGTTAGAGATAGAAGGCATTTCTTAATGAGATCATCCATAGCTTTGTTTTCCCAGACCCTCGAGATTGGGCTAGTTAGGATAAAATACCCAAAGAGTATCCATTGGAACTTTTGTTTACGCTTTCAAGATGTATAATTCTTATTAAATGGATAAGATTGGCACTTGAGAGGGGCTTTGGCCTTTGCTCATAAATATACATGCTCGAAGCTTAGGGTAATAACTACTTATACACACTAAATTTTTTGAACAAGATTGTGGGTAGAATGTTAAAAATGGCTGTCCAGTGTGTGGCATGGTATTCCAATACCACGTAGTGCTTAAAATGGCAGACCAATGAATGGGGCTGCGAATAGTGGAGAACGGGCAATAAAATGGTGTTCTAATATAATTTAAAAAAAGGGCTTCCCAATGAAAGTTGGAAAACGATATTTTTTTTTAAAAAAAAATATATAGAAAGGAGAAAACAGAAAGAATTTGGATATATATTTGGAAATGTAGTTAAATGTTGATATGTTTTGCGATCTGTAGATAGACTGGTAGAAAACGTCTCAAATGATCAGAAGGAAAAATAGCGTTGATGGTAGGTGATGTCTGTTCCATGAGGCATATATAGAGTTACATAATTCATAAATGGGGATTTAAGAATTTACAATATTTAGGATATTATAAAACAAAATCCATAAGGGTAGAGATGAAGGGATGAAGGCCTATCAGGTGGGTCATGCAGAGTGCCATTGAAGCTGGGGTGATGAACCTGGCACGTAATTGGAATAGTATTAGATATACACAAACAAAATAAATAAGTAGGTATAGGTATGGAAAATGAAGCCAAAAAATAAGCAGAAAGGGGAACAGCAGAAGGTGGGAGAGAGGAAAGAAGTAAATGTAATCGAGAAAATCTTAGAAAAATTAGAAAATCTAGAACTCCAAATTCAGGAAATGGATGAGAGGTTCGAACTGAGATTTCAGAATATAGAACGGAGACTAGGGATGGAAAGTGAAAGCAGTCAAGGGAAAAAGAAATACGAGGGAAATGAAGGTGAAAGTATGAAAAAGGCTAAGAAGTCGGACAATAAAAAAGTAGAAGGGAGTTTAGATGAATGAGAGAGGAGTGTAAAACAGAAACCGAAGGCTAGCGAGGCAGAAAGACCAGAGAACAGGGTGAAATGTATGGTATAGCGATGAACACCAACGTAAACCACTTCTAAAGATATGGCCATTTGAAGGCCAAATGGGGGAAGCTCCCATGGAGCTTCTGCAAAGCCTACGAAGATACTTTGGCATGAATCCCATGCCAGAGGAAAATAAAGTAGTGGTAGCGTATAGTAATCTAAGTGGGAATGCCCAAGCATGGTGGGACTCATCTCAACAACCCACAACCTTTGAGGAGTACCAGAAAAAGATACGAGAGACTTTTTGGTCGGAAGACCGCCAGGAGCTTGTAAAGTATCAAGTGATGCAAGCGAAATATGAAAAAAGGAAACAAGAAAATTTCTCTCAATTCTTTCATCGTCAGGTGGCGAGACTGAGAACACTGGACGTGTGTCACTTGTCAGAAGATCACATCATTCGAATTGTAAGGCACAGCATGCCTATGAGTGTAGAAAGAATGATGTTGGGGGTGATAAAAGCATCTATCAGAGAAGTGGCAGAACTACTTAATGCACTGGATATGAGCGCATATGACCATAGCGTTCTGTTGGAACGAGGAAAGGAAATCCAAGATCAGCAAAGTACTAAGCTGGAAATGGAAGAAGGACATTCTGATGGGAATGTGACATGTAGAAAAGGACGGGATGATAATTACAGACCGAAATGGCAGTGTGAGCCAGAAGCTCATCATCCACCTGACAAGCCAAATTACGATCAAGGAAAGGGGCCATGGCCACCAAAGCAGAAGGGTGGGGCCGACAAAGGATAGAAAAGAGCCATTTAAGAAGCCATTCAACTACATAGAGGGTATTTGAAGGCTATTGCACCAGGGGGGTATGTAACAGTAGCTGGGTTTGAATATGGGTTTAATTGCCAGTGTTGTTGCAAAGTAAATAGGTCAAAGTGGTAAAAATTTACAATAGTCATTTGAACCCTGTTACACAAGAGTATAAATGAGTATGTTAATCAATTAAAGGTAGGAATGTATATATATTCACTGTATGTGTTAATATAATGGGTGAAAATTACTAATATATTTATATGTGAGAATGTAGAGAAGCGATTATGTGTAGAGTTGTGTTATATTTTTATTTATTTGTGTTTTAAATAGATATTTTGTTTATTAATATCGTAAGATAGATTTAAATGCCAGTGATAACATGTGTTTCTTAATCAAAAATCTATTAAACATATAAGGCTGGAAAATAATCAATAGAATGGAAAGTTGTGCCACGGGCAGTTCCAGTTAATGACTGTCCATCGGAATTCTTAGAACTGGTCGAGCATATTTTGGAACAATGAAAGAAAAAAGCATTCTTGAGATCAGACCATCGGCATAAGAATAGAAAGGAAAAGTGAAGTTAAAGAGCACTAACCAAAAGACTGTTTTTTACGAGGCTCCTCATCGACATCTGAAATCACTCTAACTCAGCCAGTTTTTATACAAAAATATTCGTTAAATACGTATTGAATTCGTTTTTAAAAGTTCTGTACGATGGTGACATCTTCCGATTTATTTTAGAAGTAAAAAATAGAAAAAAAAACGCATTTAAACCTAAACAAAGAAGGAACATTATTTGTGATTGGTTCTTAGCATGCTCTCAGCCGAAAAAGGCATTCTGATTGGCTGGAAAGAACAAAGAAACTGCCTGATCAAAGAAAATAAAGAAAAACGCTGAGATTTTCATTTCCAATACGATTTAAATTATTATTAAATAATATTTATGGAAATTAAACATAATTTTCAGAGAGAATAATAAAAAAACAAAATTATTTTCGAAAAATATTGAAGATTTTAGTCCAAATATTGAAGTTGTAGTAAAAAGAAATATTTACTTTTCTATAACGTAAAAGTCGATCTTTTTGTTTACATTATAACTTTTATGTTGCCGATATTGAATATTTTAGAATAAATAAATAGCAATTTATTTTTGAAAGAACTTTCGTTTTTTTCATGACCTGAAAAATTAATTATATACTTTTTATAAACGTATCTGAGTTGAATTTAATATTATAGGCGAATATGTTTTAACAATAGGCTTTGTCTTCAGTTTGTGAGTTGGCCAATTAAAAGATTTGATTTTTATCTGATACAACCAATGATAAAATTAGCGGTTTAAGGGCTAAAGAATAGAACTATATTTGTTCTCAGTGATTTAGTAGTGATTAAATATTAGAAAAAGCAGTGAAGTGATAGAGAGAAAGACATATAAACTGATCAACAAAATATTAATTAAGAATTTTATTCATAATGTACTCCATATACATGCGGGGGTAGAATAATCGTCTAGGTTCATCAGACCACTCAATGGATATTGTGGAACCTGCCTGAACTTTATTTATGGATTTTCCATTTAGCCAACCAAGCATAATGGCCACGGAACTCTAACAACCAGATCCTCTCACAATCAAGCCAAACTCATCTACTTAAATTTTAATAGGTATTGTTTTTGGCCAGAATATTTCAGAGCTTATCACCATCATTCGGACCAGCAACTTTCGTTAAAATCAACATATTCTCTATGCTGTAAGCTTACAGATTATTAGCCTCAGCCACGTGAACATTCGCTCTTAAGAGGTAACTTTGATCTTTTCTTAATCTGCCTTAACCCTTTTCCTGCCTCTTACGAGGTCTCTCATCGACAGCTGACGTCACTCTAATTCCATTAATTTTAATGCTAGAATATTCATTTGACAGTTATTGATTAGGTTTTTAAAAGTTCTGTAAGATGGTGTCCTCTTCCAAATTATTTTACAAGTAAAAAATCAAAAAAACCGCATTTAAAACTAAACAAAGAAAGAAATTTGTCGGTGATTGGCTGTCAGCCGGCTCTCAGCTGAAAAAGACATTCTGATTGGCTGGAAAGAACAAAGAAACTGCCTGATCAAAGAAAATAAAGAAAAATGCTGAGGTTTTCATTTCGAATATAATTTTAAAATATTAAAGTATATATTGAGTAATTACAAATCATTTTCAGAGAGAATACTAAAAAACAAAATTATTTTCGAAAAATATTGAAGATTTTAGTAAAAATATTTAAGACTTAGCAAAAAGAAATATTTACTTTTCTATAATGTAAAAGGCATTTACGTCACGAACTCTTTGTTTATATGATGGCTTTTATGTTGCCGAAATTGAATATTTTATAATAAATAAATAGCAATTTATTTTTGAAAGAACTTTCGTTCACTTTTATAACCTGACAATGTATTAATATACTTTTTATAAACGAATATAAAGTCAATATGATATTAAAGGTGAAAATATTTTGACAATTGACTTGTCTTCAGTTTGTGAGCTGGCCAATTAAAAGCTTTGATTTTTAGTTGACACAACCAATAATATAATTAGCAGTTAAAAGGTTAAATGAACATTTAATAATGGCTAAAGAAACATGTTATTTCAATTTAAATAAAGTAAATTAATAATTTATTAAAATGTTTAAAAAAATGCAACTCTGACCTGTAATCACACGCTTTCGTTAATATGTGTATGAATTATATATGTATATGTAACGGAATAAATGAATTATATGTTTAAGATATTAATATATGTGTGCGCATGCTAATAAATCTTAGAATTAATTACCACTTATATATATTATTTACATTCTGGGTTTCTGTTAAATGATGAGCTATGGTAATAGGATTGGATTTAGATAGAAATTATAGTTAGAGATAGAAGGCGTTTCTTAATGAGATCATCCATAGCTTTGTTCTCCCGATAAACAGTTTTCCCAAACCCTCGAGATTGAACTAGTTAAGATAAAATACCCAAAGAGCATCCATTGGAACTTTTGTTTTGCTTTCGAGATGTATAATTTTTATTAAATGGATAAGATTGGCACTTGAGAGGGGCTTCAGCCTTTGCTCATAAATATACATGCTTGAAGCTTAGGGTAATAACTACTTATACACACTAAATTCTTTGAACAAGATTGTGGGTAGAATGTTAAAAATGGCTGGCCAGTGTGTGGCATGGTATTCCAATACCATATAGTGCTTAATATATATATATATATATATATATATATATATATATATATATATATATATATATATATATATATATAATAGTAACTTCTAGTTATTATAATTAACCTAACATACTTTTATCTCTAATGAAATTATTTATAAATATAAAATCTATTTGATTATTTTAATATGTATACATATATACTATTTATATATACATGTGAACTTTAAATAATACATACTTAATGCCAAGCTTTTGAGTAAATGCCAGATTTGAAGTTGAGAAATAAATAATTTTATATATATTTTATTATTAAATCTTAATGTCTATTGAAAAATTAATATTTGAATTAAGCATGAAATTGTAACAAAACACAGGAGATTCATTCGGTTTCTGATTATTAAAGAGAAGAAAAAAAATCATTTCTTTTTAAATAACTTTTTCTTTTATAAATATTACTGTTCAACGTTTGGAATTAAATATTAACTCTTCCAAATTAAGATAAATCTATGGATTAAAAGACTATAAGGAAAATATTTTAAATTTCTATTAAATCTTAAAAGGAATAGCAATATAAAAGAAAAGAACATTTGTTTGAGGTTTTTGGAAACTATGTTATTTTAAAACTTTGTTATTCTTCATATATATATATATATATATATATATATATATAGAATAACATATATATATATATATATTATATATATATATATATATATATAATAATTATATATATAAAAAATATTACAATGTGTATTGAGGACTAACTTACATGCTATTTTGAAATATTAGTTGTAAAGAACGCCTAATGATAATAGAAAAATGAAGAATATCAATCAAATCATTGGATATTATTAACAGTTTATCAATTAAGGATAAATAAATCATCATTATACCAATGGATTAATATACTTCGTAAGAGATCTTCATTAGGATCATGAACTACAGATTTAAATATCTATTCTTAACTCTGGAAAATAAGTTTTTCTTTCTTTATTTATATATATAATAATAATACTTATATTATTTTAATATGTTTATTATTATTATTATTATTTATTTCAAATTTGGCATCATTATATTTTAATAGGAATATCTAAATTTAATATTATAAACATAAATTGAAAGCTTGACATACATAATTCATCAAAATTAGATGAAATATATAAAAAAATGATTATAATTTAACAGATATTTAAATAGGTTTATTATATTTATTATATAATATAATAAACATTTAATGTATTTTATTTATTATAAATACATATAATATATAAGTTACACAATTGTAAATAGTACTTATATATATATATTAATAATTATGAAACATATATAATAAGAACTGTAAATAAATTAGTTATATAAATTATTAATTTTTGAATCTAGATATTATTTTTATATATCTGTTAATTTGAATTATATTTTTCACTTTTGAATAGTTTATTATAGTACAGAATTTTATCATAGCGTATTAGAGGAGAATATTATTTATTAATATTTTTAAATGGTAAAATTCATCCTTATTTACTTATTAATATTTCATTATCTTTTACATTATATTTTTTATTGTTTATTAAATATTGAGTTATTAACTGGATCTCTTTGTCTAATCATTATTAAATTATATATGTTAGTATTATAAATATCATATGAACATCAATTATTAGTTAATGCTTATATAAAGGCATATTAAATAATGACTTTTTTGAAATTATTCCTGAAAAGAGCTTATTGCAATTTCTCCATGAGTTTGAATATCGTGGCATAATGGTGACTGAAAGAGGGATGAGAGATGGATGAACTAGTCTAAATTATATCAAAATTTATTTAAAAATTATTGAGCTAGCATAATAAAGATGGATGTAATCATGAACTTAGTATTTCATCGATTCAGTTCTAGCATTCTACCTGAAGACCCAAAGTCCGATTGTAGTGAAATGCATATCCTCTTTCTGGTAAATTTAGTCATCCTGTTATATTTAACAAGCCCAACTTAGTCTTTAAATATAATCAATTCCATTATATTTGGTGCATCATCTGGGGCTATTAAATATAAATGATTCCGTTATATAATATATATATATATATGAATTTAAAATATTTTTAAGGAATTAATGTAGACATAAATTATTTAATAAATGGGAATTCCATTTTTTACATGAAGTTAAATCTATAATAAATGGTGTATGAACATACAGTAACCAATCAGCTCATTTCAGAAGAGCCTTCCCTAATATATTTTTATGATATTTCTAATGCTAAAAATAATTAATTGGGATTCTAGCACAATAAAATGCCTTAGTATATACATATACTGACATATGTGCAGCATACAGCTATACTTTTTTTAAAAACATTCTAAGCTGTGAAGCATATATATATAATTCATATTTATTAAATATATATATATATAAAAATATATATATATTCATATATATATATATATATATATATATATATATGAATTTAATATTTTTTAATGGATTAATGTAGATGTAAATTATTTAATAAATGGGAATTCCACTTTTTTAAATGAAGTTAAATCTACAGCCAAGGTATATTAAAGTGCAAACAATATGATCAGTTCTGCAGACGGAAAAAACAATAGTAAATTTGCTCAAACTACTCCTGATCAAAAAAAAAAGATGAAGCTTTTTATCAATCACTTAGCTGGGAATTATAGCTATAAGAAACAGTTGAGACACAATGTAGAGAAACATTTCTTACATCTCAACTGAAATAAAAACTCTTCGTCATATTAAAAAAGTATTAAAATCAAATATATGACTTACTAATGGAAGAGTCTTTATTTCAATTGGAATTTAAGAAATGTTGGTACACATTGTATTTCAACTCGTACACTATAATGTCCCGCTACTAGTTCATATATAACAATGTGAATGCTGATTAAAAGTAGTCGTCTTTTGGTGAAAAGTAATTTGAACAAGTTTACTATTATTTTATTTTAGTCAGCAGAACCGGCCTGATTAGTTATTGCACTTTAATTATACTTTGACTACAGATTTAACTTAAAATGGACTTTCCAATTATTAAATAATTTATATTGTAATGGTATAGAACAAAATGAGACAAACATGGAATAAATATGGGAGGTGGCAAACCATCATCATCCCCAAATAAATAAAATATAAAATTAATATAAAAGAAATGAGCATGAGATATCACCAAAGAATAAGACTAACTACAAGTTCATCCAGCATTAAACAAAAATAATAATTATTAATCATCAGCATTATACAACCAATATAGAGCAAATAAACAAGAATTTTAAAATCACCATCATAAAATTAACATTCAGCCATGTGACTGACTGTGAAATAGATCCAGTTGGAATTAAAAAGGTACATTATAAACAGACTACTTATCTAGCCACTGCCAAACTTGGGGTAGATTATATATACAATAAGTTGGATGCAAAGACTTAAGCATCAATCCATTAGAATGTAATAATAAAAATAATGCTGGGATACTGAAACATGCTGATCACCATCAATGCTCTGACCATATAGTCCCATTAGTACACTGGGTATATAAACTTAATTTCTAACAATAAAAATAAAATAAAATGTAGTACTAACTTTAAAGGATATACCCATACCATCCAGAGTTATCATCTGGATGTCCAAAACACTAACATAAACCCCTACTCATTATAAGTAATTCTTGTACACTAATCTAGTTCAGGAAGCAAAAACTCAAAACTATTATTGTGAGCAAAAGATAAATAAATATAACAGCTTATTGTAAACAATTTTACATAACTTATAGGTTAATCTATCACAATTAAATAGCCTTATTGGGATAATTTAAAAGTTCCTAAACTCTAAGCTGTATTGAAATCAAATCACATGCACTGACAATTCATGTAGTAGATAGTTGAAAGAATAAAGACATTAAGACTAAAATATATTTTAATACAATTATTTAATAAATAACTGATTAACAATAAACAAAAAAGTAAAAAAATGATATGGGAAATATAGAAATTTAAACATTCATTTTATCAATAAAATATAGTTCCCTAAAACTTATAATTAACTAGTTGATTTCTGTTCCTCAAAATAATTAACCTTTAATTCATTAAATTATTTTTTTAAAATAAATAAAAGTTGGAAAAACAACACTTTCAAAATCAGAGATAATTTTTAACTGAGCTTAATTAACCCTTTAAGTTTTTTTTGGGGGGGGGGGGATAAATAAATGAAAAGAAAAACCTGTCTAAAAAAAAATTAAAAATTTTAACAAAATTAAAATTTTCAAAACACATAATTTTGAAGAAATTAAACTGAGAGAGTGCAAACTTCTCAAGCACTTAGCCAATCAGATTGCAAATACTGAGACAGAGAATTTAACAAGAAAAGAGTGGTTCCACTCTCTTCTTTACTTGTCTTTCTATATATTCAAGCCAGTCCAAAGTACTTAGATCTGAAAGCATGAATCTTAAATATCTTCACACTCAACTCACTGAGTTCTAATTATAAACATACAACATGAAATCTTTTGATTTACTATGCAGTAGTTTTTCGATGATATAACTTGCAGCAATATTTGTAAACAATATTTATTTTACAAAGCGCAGATGGTATTGAAATTAAACTGAGAGAGTGCAAACCTCTGAAGCACTTAGCTAATCAGATTGCAAATACTGAGACAGAGAATTTAACAAAAAAGAGTGGTTTCACTCTCTTCTTTACTTGGACATATAGAAAGACAAATAAAGAAGACAGTGGAACCACTTTTTTCTTGTTAAATTCTCTGTCTCAGTATTTGCGATGTGATTGGCTAAGCACTTGAGAGGTTTGCACTCTCTCAGTTTAATTTCAATACCATCTGCACTTTGAAAAATAAATATTGTTTATATAATTTTGAAGAGAAAAATTGGATTAGGAAAACATGTTTTGCTACAAAATATTAAAAATTATTCATAATTCTCAATTCTTACTTGTATAACATTATTACTTTTATAAAAAAATTCTTTTTAACTATAAATGTAAATACAATGTGCACATAAAAAATCCTTTTAACCAAAGATTTACTCTTATTTAGAGTTTCTTTCCAGTTATAACTTCCAGTTGTTTTCTTCTTGAAGCTTCTATATAATATATATGATTAATTTGTCCTATTTTTGTATGTAGCATTTTTAGACTAATAAATAGCAAGAATTTATCCATTTGTCTTCTTATAAAATTTCCAGGTGAGGAAAATACATGGAGACTTATAGCTTTGGTTGAAAATAAGTTTGCAGATTACTTTAAAGATATTTACTTCTTCCTTACCTTTTATTCCAGTGAAGGCAGATTACATTGTACTGGTCGAAAGAACACCACCACCTGAACACAAGTTGGATCCAAACTCAGCTGAACCAAAACTGAATTCAAACCCAGCTCACCAGCTCATATTAGTAGAAATCTAAATTGACGGCACAGTGCTATGCACCAAGAAACTAGCTCAACAGTTGGTGAGAATTAGAGACCCCTGACCTGACACTAATATTGGATAATTAATTAACTTAAGATACTTTTAAGTCAAATCATATGTATATGTTCGGGTTGCCAACACAGACAGTGAGTATTAACATTAAATAATTATAAAAGAATTAAAAACTAAGAAGCCAAGTGTCTTTAGAAAATATTTAATAATAATAATTTATTTTGTTTGAATTTTAAATGATTATATTAATCACTTCTAGCCTTTAACAGAGTTTATAATTATAATAAGAGTGGCAGTCCTTATTATATGCCAATGAGTATTATGCAATATTTGAAAGTCTATATCTATGCCCCCAACAAGAAATAAAAGGCAGATAAAGGTATTCATTAGTAAAGGAAATTATTACTCTAATTTTATATGAAAGAATGTGATATTTATTTTCACATTCGCAAATCCATTCATGAAGAGCAAGATACATATTTTAGGGCATAACTTTAATCTTTACTGGAAAACTTATTTAATTTGAGATAACTGAGAATTTGTTTGACTTTAATAGAAATCACTTTGTCATGAATTACGAGCATCAGAGCAGGCATTACCGAACAGAGAGGCAATGGTGCTGACAAATTATGAGCTATAAAATAAAATTGAAAGACGATAGCTGGTCGATAATCAAAGTTTCATGGCAGCTTGCATCTGACAAATCTTATGTCCTTTAGATAGACGTGGAACACGAAAAAACAGGCCGAGTTGTAACTATGAGCCTTTGGTGTTCCAAAGATAACATGAACAGGAGAGGAAGTGCTTTCTTCCTCGATAATTTAAAAGAACAGAAATATCATCGACAAGCATGCGAAACAAATGATAGCCCTACGCCAGCAACGTTGAAGATGATGACTTGATAGTCACCGTTTGGAAAATAAAACCCAATTTTAGAATGCTCTACGTGATGACTTGATCAAATGAATTAAAGTCAAATGAGCTTTTAACAAAGTTGAATTAGAATATATTTATTTGATTCCTTTATCGGCCCTTTTGCAAAAAACATTTTAAGATTATATATGAATAAATATACATTGGCGAATACGAGAAAAGAGCTGAGGCATAGATTAGAAGCAGAGCTAATAATTTATTATTGGCCAATTATAAAAATAACAAACATTAATAATTTCTTTCAACTCAATGATTGATAGAACTGTATTAATCTAGTTCTAATGGGCGAGAATTAACTATCAGAATTAAGTTTATATTACTTGTGTAAGGCAAAGAAAATGAAGGAGATCATCGAGTTGAAGGATTATTGGCATATAATTAAAAATAACAACAATAATAAATTTACTCAATAAATATACATAATAAAATAAATGAACTGCCACGTAAGAAAGGAAAGTTAAAGACTAGAGGTTGAGAGAATTACTATGAAAATTAAAATAGCATAAATAAAAGGTTTTACACAGAGTATTATTACATTATAAATGAGAAGAGCTCTTAAAGGGAGTGTAAAGTTCGGAACTGACCTGAAAGTTTAAGGTTCATTATAGAAATATATTACCCATTTCTTCTGGGCTGGGCTCCTTAGGTTACACATCTGAGTTGGTAAAACATAGGCACCATTTGATTGATTACTTAAACAGCATTTTATTTGATTTTGGCAGCCTGATTTGTCTGGAAAGAATTTAACAGCTTCATTGAAGATTCTCAAAGGGCTTCAGGAACCGTAGCCAGATTCCTGATATTCTAGCCCTTCACCATAATTGAAACACTATTTAAAACACACCAAGTTTACTGCACTTCTCTACAACAAAGATGGCTTCCCTCTCCAAACTTTTCAAAGCTATATATACTGTCCTCTGATGCCTTCAGGCTAGCGCTTCTTTCATTATGGATGTTTTTAGATTTACTGGTTATTTTTAGATACATTCCTTTGATAAGGCTTTCAAACTCATTAACTTGAATTCATTTTCTAATTAGAAAATGAATTCTTAAAATCAGAAAATGATTTTAATTAGGAAATCCTTATCTTTTTTTCTAATTAATAAAACTTTAACTATTGTTTTTGGAAAGGTAAAATCTGAAAGCTTATCGAAAGAATGTAGCTTTTAATCATTAAAACTTTAACAAATTATTTAAAAATAAAATCAAACATTTTTGACGCAATGAAACTTTCAAACAATTATATGTATTTAAATATTTACAAATATATATGCACAATCCACGCAGTTATAATACATATAAATTCATGAATAATTTATCATGAATTTATTAATAGAATTAATCAATTTAAATCTGAAACTAGTTATTTGAATACACATTTATGAAATAAGTTATTCTTTATAGAAATTAGCGTGGATTGAATGTATAAAGCTCCATTGCATCGGAAATTTAAGGTTAGTACTAGGGTTTGAAGTGGGCTTATGACTAGATGTCATGAAGCTAGGATTGAACTCAGATCCGACTGTTTCAACATAGAGGAAGCTGATGTTAATGTTTAGCTGAATTTAGCATATGGTCTTCATGGTAAAACCATTTTATAACTAAACTCATAGTATGCTAACAGCTTGATTAAAACTTCTTTCTTCTTTAGAAGTTGGATCAAGACCTTCTTTTCCAACTGACCTCTTTAACAATTAGGTCAGAAATTTCTCCTACTATTCTCTTCAACAGCTAGTTTAAGACCAATTACTTCTTATAAGATACTTATGTCTTGTCACTTATTTATACCTCTCATAATTTTGGAACAAACCTACCTCAAACCAATAACCATCTGTCTCCAACATGACAAATTAGTAATAACCAATTAAGTCAACTTTTACAAATATAATGGTTTACTTATTTTTCTTCTTAAACATTGACATTGAAAAACAGGTCAAAAATTTAAATTAGAAACATAAATTTTTTGACATTTTTTCTAATTAAAATTTTTTTGCAAAAAGAAAACACGATAATCAGATTAATTATATTGATTTGATAAACATTATCTTTGCTTTTGAAGAGAGATAAAGAAAGCTCTAATTAAAGTAAAATTTTAATAAATGTTAAAAATTATATTTTTTCTTCTTTTCTTTTTAAAATATTATTAAACATAAAACTTTATCTTTCTTATTTTCTTTCAAAAGTTATAATCAAAAGTTTCAATAAACTTTACAAAATCAAAACTGGTAAATAATTAACAATTATTGACGAGAGAGATCAAAAGAAATTTTTTGATTATATATTTTTCTCTCTTTTTTACAACTATGTATAAATTAGTAAAATAATCTCATTACTATTTAAAAAAATGTCTAGAATTTTCATATTACCATTTTGAAAAAAAAAAAAACATTAACTTAAATGAAATACCCATTATTATAATAAAAAAAACATATAGAAAATTACATATTATTTAAATCTAGATTTAGACTTTAGAAGCTTGTAATCATGGCTAGTAATCACAATATATATATATATATATATATATATATATATATATATATATATATATATATATATATATATATATATATATTGAACCGGATTGAAATCCGATTCAATGGTGTTATTACAAAAAAGAAAGTTAGTTTTAAGCTTCTCAACTTAATTTTCGTTAAATTTTATTTAATGTTTAAATTTTTATTATTTAAAAAGAATATGTGTATCAAAATACACACGCGTTTGTAAAACGGATCATTTTAATGTTTATCGATTTATTTTAAAATAGTTTTCTTATACCGCTTATTTTTACTTTAAATCAATTTGATTTAAAAACAAGCTGGCTAGCTAATTGCATTCCTGTTGCTTTTATTTTAATTATTGTAGATTAATTCTAAAAGCAGAGATTTTATTTTTTATGTAGTTGTTTTCATTTGAATAATCTCTGGGTAGAATTCTTAGATTAGATTGAGCTGGAGATTAATATTTGCCCTGCCTTAGATGTAAAAATTGAACAAGGTTAGTTTTCACAGGAATTCGAAGAAGGTATAAATAATACCAAAAATTTCATGAGTGAGTCTATTCTATTCTAACCTAGAGAGATTAAGTCAGCACTTTGTCAAGGTGATTCGTTCAGGTTCTTATTTCCAATATTTAGTCAGATTAATAATCTCTTCAACATTTGTACCATTAGCAGTTTGAACATTTAATCTTTAAAAGCAAAATTTGCAGTTACTAAAACAATTTTGCTTTCTCCATGATGTCAAAATATACTGCTATACATTTGATAACCAACAATATGTCATGCTCGTTTAACTCAGAAGACGGACCTATGCCTGCCAGCTTTCCTTCAATCCTGCAATGAACACCTAAAATAAACAAGACCCAGCTGCCTCTACCTTGCCTTGCCAATGACCTGAAAATGAACTAATAGTGCGCACTCTATGTGAATATTGTTTTACCGAAAGGTAACTATTTTCTTTTTTATTCTTCCCAGGGTAAATTAATTCTCATTAAATCTTTGCTCAATCTAATCATAAATATGTATTTCTAAACAATATAGCCTCATATTTAATATTTGCTGTGTTTTCTAGTATTTTGTAGTGTCTTGAAATCTTAGTTTTAAGATTCCAAGGTACTTTCAATTTTTGTTTATTGGAGAGTGATGAGTGACTTTCTATTTTTATGTAAAACCTTTTTATAAATGCTTTGGCAGTCATGCATTTTAAATGCTTACTTGTAATTATTTTATTATTCAATAATTAATTTTTTAAACACTGTGTTTGCCCTTTCGCAAACCTCCAAAAATCTTTTGGCTGGCGACTTTATTGTCTAATTTTCCACAGGTGGAGATTTTGTTTCTTATATCTCTGAAAGTGGAAATTAGAATTGTTTTTCTTTGTAATTTTATAAGTCGTCAGCAGGAAGATAAAATTTATCCCTTTTTAAATTACAGGTGAGCAATACTTTCATTCTGCTAAAGTATTTAAAACTTTTAATATTTTCATACTCATGTGCACTCTCCGATAGATTTATTTTGTATTTAATACGTGTGCTTTAAATTTATCAGAGCATGTACTCAGAATTTGTAAGTTTATTTTCTTTATTTGTTGGGGCAGACATAACTGTTTTTCTAATTATTTGCTCCTCTCCTATTGAGAACTTTAATTCTTATTTTTAGAGTAGTTTTCGCCAATCATTTGGCTGGGATTCACCAGTTTTAATTGTTTTTCTTTCATTTTCAATCATATTTTTCAGTTGTTCTTGAGGTGGATCAATCACCTTTATTTTAAATGTAATAATAGGTGCAGCTTATACTGACATATGACATTCGGGGCCCATTACATTTTTCAGACCTCGAAAAGCTCATTGGCGCTGGTTTCTTTGATCTATTTCAAGGACGTATTGTTTAAGTATCTGAAAGTGAAAACCAATGTTTGGATGAATCCTCTGCTGAATAAAATTTACTTTCTCCCTTTATAATTCATTTATAAGAAGATCAGTCAGTCTGTCATAGCTTTGCCTTTGGTATTTTTGGTACATGCCTGAGTTAACCCTATTTATTGTGTCAATAAATTATACTTCATAATTTATTTTCTCTTAATAAAATTTTAGAATTTGTTTAAACTTAATTTGGCTGACGTTTGTCTTTGTGCATTTTGTCTCAATTGTCTAAACAATTTAAGATCTCGTGTCTCCCTGAGTCTAGTCGGTGCAAACCATCATCATCATCATCTATTCTGATCACAGCAAATAAATTTTCCAGATATGTAGTGATCTGGTGGCGCCCTCTGTATCAGAATAGATTGAGTATCCGGCACATAGGATAGTAATTTTTAGCACTACCAACATAAGGCTTCGAGTTTTTAAGTCCATGTGAGATTTTTTTAGACAATTGAGAAAGATTTCAGGTATAAGAGGCAAGATTTAGTAGGTGGATGTTGGGTTTTTGTTAATTATTGCATGTATTGTTGGAGCAGGTTGGTAGAATGGGGTTCGTCTTTTTTTTATATGAAATAAATTATAAACAGTAAAAAGAGTATTGTCTAAAAAGTCTGTCGGAATAATTTTATTTGAAGAGTTAAATATAGTTCGTCTTTCTTTTAATGAAATAATTTAGAAATAGTAAAAAGCGTATTGTCTAAAAGTCTGTTGGAGTAATTTTTTTTGAAGAGTTAAATATAGTTCGTTCTTTTTATATGATGAATAATTAATAAATGGTAAATAGCGTTTTATTTGCTTTTAGATTTTCTTTTTAAGAAGTTAGTATTGCGAATTTAATTTGTCGAAAATGGGAATAGTTGAAAAAGATGAGTCAGAGACACAGATGATGATGAAGATGATGAAAGACATGATGAGAGAAATGAAGGAAATGCGCCAACAAATGAAGGAAGAAATTAGGAAATTCAAAGAAGAAATGATTAAAGAAATGAAGGCAGTGAGGGGTGAAATAATAAATGAAGTTGAGGTGGAAAAGGATAAGAAAAATGAATTGGTAAAGAGAGTCAAAAAGTAGAAAAAGTAGACATTATAAAAGATATAGAAGTTGAAGTAGCACAGGATAGTGCTAGGACAGAAAAGGTGGAAATAAAGTTAGAAATAAGCATAGATGAGATACAAGTAGAAAGTGTGGTGGAAAATTTAGTACATGTAAATAAAGAAATAAAAGAAAGTTATAAGATAAAGACAAAAAAGCAGGTAGAAGGGCCTCCATGTGAAACTAAAAATAAATTGTTTATAATAACTGTTTGTTTTAAATATGAATTTGAAAAGAAGAAAAGAGTTAAAAAAAAGATTAAGAAATATGATTTTAAGGTTGAAATAGAAGCCGTATATAGAAAGATCTTAGGTCAAACATTCAAAAAGTTCGTGGATGATAATTTCTTTCCGCATACTAATGCTGATAGTATAAGTAATAAAACGGGATTCTTAGTAGAAAGGTGTTTTGCTAGGCCTAAAGGCTTTCAGACATTTGAGCTAGAAAATAGAGCAGAATGAGAAAAAGACAAGAGAAAATTATATAAGCTAAGAAAATACAAGAGGGGGAAAGGAACTTATTTCAGTAAGTTAGTAAAAGGAATAAAAGAACCACTAGACAAAAGTTAAGGGTTCAGCATTTAGCAATCGGACAGATTGTTTTTAATAAAAATAAAAAAAAAGATTTTGTTAATGGATTATGAAAATGAAAAATGTTTAAAATGAAATATTGTTTTGTTTTTCATGAGTGCAAGGCAAACATTCAGCCGAATTTTTAAGAATATTTTTAAATTGTTTATAGTTTTAAAAAAAAAAGTTACAGGAATGTTTTTTTTTTTTTTGATCATGTTTTGAGGCAGTTGAACCAGAGTGAAATCCGATTCAATGGTGATATTACAAAAAAGAAAGTTAAGTTCTTTAATTTTCACTAAACTTAATTTTCGTTAAATCTTATTTAATGTTTAAATTTTTATTATTATTTAAAAAGAATACATGTATCAAAATACACACGCGTTTATATGTAAAACGGATCATTTTAATGTTTATCGATTTATTTTAAAATAGTTTTCTTATACCGCTTCTTTTTACTTTAAATCAATTTGATTTAAAATAAGCTGGCTAGCTAATTGCATTCCTGTTGCTTTTATTTTAATTATTGTAGATTAATTTTAAAAGCGGAGATTTGATTTTTTATGTAGTTGTTTTTGTTTCAATAATCCCTGGGTAAAATTGTTAGATTAGATTGAGCTGGAGATTAATATTTGCCCTGCCTTAGGCATAGAAATTGAGCAACAAGGATAGTTTTTGCAGGAATTCGAGGAAGGTATAAATAATACTAAAAATTTCATGAGTGAGTCTATTCTATTCTAACCTAGAGAGATTAAGTCAGCACTTCATCAAGGTGTTTCATTCAGCTTCTTATTTCCAATATTCAGTCAGATTAATAACCTCTTCAACATTTGTACCATTAGCAGTTTGAACATTTAATCTTTAAAATCAAAATTTGCTGTTACTAAAACAATTTTGCTTTCTCAGTGATGTCAAAATATACTGATATATGTTTGATAACCAACAATATGTCATGCTAGTTTAATTTAGAAGATGGACCCATGCCTGCCAGCTTTTCTTCAATCCTGCAATGAACACCTAAAATAAGACCCAGCTGCCTCTACCTTGCCTTTGCCAATGACCTGAAAATGAACTAACAATAGTGCACACTCTATGTGAACATTGTTTTACCGAAAGGTAACTATTTTCTTTTTTATTCTTCCCAGGGTAAATTAATTCTCATTAAATCTCCACTCAATCTAATCATAAATATGTATTCCTAAACAATATAGCCTCATATTTAATATTTGCTGTGTTTTCTAGTATTTTGTAGTGTGTCTTGGAATCTTAGTTTTAAGATTCCAAGTTACTTTCAATTTTTGTTTATTGGAGAGTGACAAGTGAGTTTCTATTTTTATGTAAAACCTTTTTATAAATGCTTTGGCAGTCATGCATTTTAAATGCTTACTTGTAATTATTTTATTATTCAATAATTAATTTTTAAACACTGTGTTTGCCCTTTCGCAAACCTCCAAAAATCTTTTGGCTGATGACTTTATTGTCTAATTTTCCACAAGTGGGGATTTCATTTCTTATATCTCTGAAAGCGGAAATTAGAATTGTTTTTCTTTATAATTTTATAAGTCATCAGCAGGAAGATAAAAATTATCCCTTTTTAAATTACAGGTGAGCAATACTTTTGTTCTGGTAAAGTATTTAAAACTTTTAATATTTTCGTACTCATGTGCACTCTCCGATAGATTTATTTTGTATTTAATATGTGTGCTTTAAATTTATCAGAGTGTGTACTCAGAATTTATATGTTTATTTTCTTTATTTGCTAAGGCAGACGTAACTGTTTTTCTAATTATTTGCTCATCTCCTATTGAGAACTTTAATTCTTATTTTTAGAGTAGTTTCGCCAATCGTTTGGCTGGGACTCACCAGTTTTGTTTTTCTTTCATTTTCAATCATATTTTTCGGTTGTTCTTGAGGTGGATCAATCACCTTTATTTTAAACATAATAATAGGTGCAGCTTATACCGACATATGACATTCAGGGGTCTGTTACATTTTTCAGACCTCGAAAAGCTCGTTGGCGCTGGTTTCTTTGATCTATTTCAAGGACGTATTGTTTAAGTATCTGAAAGTGAAAACCAATGTTTGGATGAATCCTCTGCTGAATAAAATTTACTTTCTCCCTTTATAATTCATTTATTAGAAGATCAGTCAGTCTGTCATAGCTTTGCCTTTGGTATTTCTGGTACATGCCTGAGTTAACCCTATTTATTGTGTCAATAAATTATACTTCATAATTTATTTTCTCTTAATAAAATTTTAGAATTTGTTTAAACTTAATTTGGCTGATGTTTGTCTTTGTGCTTTTTGTCTCAATTGTCTAAACAATTTAAGATCTCTTGTGTCTCCCTGAGTCTAGTTGGCGCAAACCATCATCATCTATTCTGATAACAGCAAATACATTTTCCATGTGATGTGATATGATGTATTTGGCTTCTCCTTAAACGAAGTCAAGAATATCTCAGCAATTATGCCCAGATAAACCTGTTAGCCACTTTATTTTCCATTCCCCACTCTAAGTCTTCCCATATTCTGCCCCATCCCATTTCCATAACATAATCTTTGTCAACTCTATGGCCTTTAAATCTAAATCCCCCTTATCTTTTCGCAAACACAGCATAAAAACTAATAACTCACTTTCTGTATTGTCACTTTGTTCATGCCTTTTCTTCCATAACTTCATTATCTGTACTCTTTCTGCTTTCAATCATTTACATTCAATCAACAGATGTCTAATATTTTTTATGCCTTCCTTACACAATTTGCACGCTAATTCACCCATAGTTTTCTATTTACATATATATTCTCTTGTTGCTAAAGATCCCATTCGAGCCTTAAACAATAAACTACTTTCCTTACTATTATAATAAATTAACTCGCTTCCAATATTCCGTTTAGTTAAACTCTTCTTACCCTCCATATTACTTCTCCATCTCTCCAACTCCCTATTTTTTATTAATGCTTCTATTCTTTTATCCCATTTCTTACCACTATAACACTCAACAATCCTCCTAACACAATCATCCCACCTTTTATACAAGTATACCAATATAAATTTTTTATCCAAATCTTTTGCATACCGCATTACCTTTCCCACCCATCTTGGTACCTGCCCTTTACTCATAACCCAATTAAACACTATTTTGGCTATTCTTTTACTATCCATAAACTGCAACCTACCAAACATTTTCATTTTATCCCATTTCTCCTTGAATTGCCTTCTTTGCTGTCCACATCTCTGCATCTAATGCATGTCTTCCTACTTCCTTTTGTACTTTTTCTAAATAATCTAAAATCCTTTTACTAACACATAATGCATCATTACCATATGTTAACCCTGCTACTGCAACTCCCTTCCATACAATTCTAGCTACATCATATTTATTATATGAAAATACTGTTAGTTTCTTTACCAAACCTTTTCTTTTCTTTGCTTCATTTACCAATTTTTTCTCCCATTCAACCAAGCAATTTTCCTGATTACCCAAGATGATTCCCAAATACCTATATCTATCCACCACACTTAACTTTATATCCCCCAATAAAAAAACTACATAATCTCTTTCCCCAGTATTAACCATCATTATATTTGATTTTTCTTCACTAAATTTAATCCCCATCTCTTTACCCACCCCTGCACATGTCCTCAACATAATATCCATATTTTCTCTTCTTTCTGCACATAAAAAGATATCATCTGCAAAAAAAGACCCGACAAAATATATACTCCTTTGCCACCTATTAATGGTATCTCTACCCCTCTTCCTAGTCTTTCTATTGCTTTCTCCATTTCACTCAAAAACAACAAAAACAAAATCAGTGACATAGGGCATCCTTGCCTTAATCCCACTCCATTTTTAACTTTAACTGATTCTATATCCCCTAATTGGTAAGTATAATAATTATTTTTATATAATTTCTTAATAATATTTACTAAAGCTTCATCCATTCCCAAATTGACTAATCTTACCCATAATCTATTTTTATTTACTCTATCATATGCTTTCTCTATATCTATAAAACTCATATATAATGATCTACCTGAATTCTTACTCATCTCCATAAGTTGTGTAACTATAAACAAACTATCTCCTATATGCCTATCTGACCTAAAACCTCCTTGCATTTCCCCCACTACATTATTCTCTTCCATCCATTTTACAACTCTTCCAGCTACCATATATGCGAAAACTTTATATAAAACTGTCTATAATTATTTAACTTTCTATGATTCTTACCCTTTCCTTTAAATAATAATCTTATTCTTGTATTACTCCAACTACCTGGAAAAACTGTCTTCTGTGCCATTTTATTAAAACATGATAATAACTTTGCTTTTGCTCTATGCCCTAAATTCATTACCATCTCTGCTGCCCATCCATCTAAACCTCTTCCCTTTCCACTTTTCAATCTCTTTCCTGCCTCATTCAATTCATTTTTTGTGAACCTAATATTCCCACTACTAACTGCTTTAATGTTTTCTATTACTAATTCCTTCACATTTAACATCTTTTCTATATCCATTACATATCTATTTAAGATTTTCTCTAGCTCGCCTCTAAAGCTACATTCTATTCCATCATCATCTATTAATACTATCTCTCTTTCTTCTACATTTTTCATTTTAATGTAATTCCAAAATTTTTTACTCCCATCTCTTCCACTTTTATTAATATCCTCCAACAATTTATTATTTAACTTCATCTTCTCTCTATAATTATCCATTTTAGCTAGCTTTTTCTTTTCTAAGTACATTCCCCATTTAGCATTAATAATATTTTCACTTTCTTTATTCTTAATAGCACATTTATATTCTCTGCATGCTTTTTTCCTCTCTTTTACACTTTTACTAACTGTCATTTTTTTATTACTTTTATTCTTCTTCATATTCTTGACTAAAATCCTATTTGCCACTTTTTCTACTTCACCACACCAATTTTTATACTCATCCCCAACCAATTGCTCCATGGTTTCAACTTTTATTTTATACTCTTCCAACTTATTCTTATAATTCACTTTCCATCCACATCTTTCACTATTATTTCTACCTTTATTTCTATTTCCCATCACATTACTAACCATTTCTATTACAATAAAGTTATGATCACTATTACACACTCTCTCTTCATTATCAAACACCTTAATTTTTCGTATTTTATTCATTCCCTTTTTCTCTACCAATACATAATCTATTGTGTGAAACACATTATTCCTAGACTATGTGTATTGTCCATCATATACATTTGATAAATTCCCAATGCTCAAATTTACTCTTTGACAAAATTCCTTCAAAAACTGACCATTCTTATTATCTACATCATCAATTTCTTCAATATGCCCATTCATATCCCCTATAACCATTATTCTCTTCCCCTTTTCTTTAAAACTCTGTATATCCTTAACTAGGCACTCATATATACTATTGTTCTACTCCATTACAGTTAGACTATCTCCAGTGGTGATATACACTTCAGCCACTATCCATTCTTGTCTACCCAACCTTATTTCAAACCACAAATGTTCTTGACATTTAACAGTACTTAAATTGCTTTTCGATATAACACCTATACCACCACCCCTTTTTTCTTTTTCTTTTCTGTTTATACCCTGCCATACTATTTCTTCCAAAATAGGTTCTTCTTCTTCTCTTAGATGAGTTTCCACTACTGCTAATACCTCAAGCCCTTCATTTTCAATTGCTTTATTTAATTCCAGCCATTTTTCTGATCTCCTATCACCTTGCATATTCAAAAACCCAATTTTAACAATTTCTTCTTTCCTAACTACTGTTTTATAAATTCTTTTTCTTCCTTCTTCTCCATTACATTTATAACAAACTTTCTTACCACTAATCTTACAAAACCATTCCCTCTCCACATCTACACTTATATCTAAATCAACCATATTTTGCTTATTTCTTATATACCCTCCATTCTTCTTCTTTTTGATAATATTACAATTTAAAAGCCCACCCTCCTTTAAAGGTTTCCCGAATTATATTCTTTAAATATCAGATTCCCTAAAACTTCACTTCCTTGTTTTCCTAAGTGCAAGCCATCTTTACTATCCAACTCCCTCTTTCTAATAAACCAATCCCATACATCCACAAACACAACATATTTCTCTCACACAATTTTTTTACTCTCTCATTTATAGAACATGCCCTATCTAACAAATGCCTCTTATCAAATCTTGGTAATAGTCCCACTACTCCTACTCTTCCTTTAATCTCTCTCAAATTCCTAATCAATTCTACATACTCATCCATTACATTCTCTGATGGCTCTAACAAATTATTAGTCACTACCATTACATATACATCTCTACTACCTTGCTTTTTTATCTGTCACATCCCTAATTTTTGCTCCAGGCAAACATACTCTAACATACCTGCTTCTATTTTCCCTTGCAATTATATCCCCACATTCTTTTATTAGTGAATCTCATATCAATACTACCTCATAATCTACTTTCTCTACTCCATCTTTAACCTTTTCTACCACCTTCTGAATTTCCTTATCCATTTCTTCCTTATCATTTCTACTCAATAATTTCTTTATCTCCTCACACTTTGTTTCTAACAATTTTAACTTTACTTCTACATCCTTCATTTCTTCTTCTATCTTACTTATTCTCTGGCTAACCATATCCATTGCATTACTACTTCGTTCACCCATATTTCCTGACACTCCACTAAAACCATACTCTGTCCTATCTTTCTTAACTACATTTTGCTCCCTCTCCTCTGACTTTCTCTCTAGACTACCTACACTTAAAAACCACTTTCTCACCTCTTTAATCACATTTACACACTGACTACATATCCAGAAACCGGTTACATTCTTCCTATTCTTATTCAAACATTTCAAATGATACACCTCAGCACACACTGTACACTCTACTACTGCTTGTCTAACTCCTTTCTGTATACATTGTGCCACACAAATGCTATCCATATTCTTATTTTTCAAGTCACCTATTCTATATTTGACTTTATAATACCTCTACTATTCTTCAAACACCCTTATACTGAAAAATAAAAAATCTTTTTTACTTTTTCCCAAGCTTGATCAAACTACAAACACGTGTTTACTAACGTTAGGCCTTTTATCTCAAAATAAATGCCTATTTTAAAATTTAAAAAACTCTCAGTAACCAACTTAACTAAAACGAATTAAACTTACATACAATTTTTTATAAATACCTCTTTATAACACCTCACCTAGTCTTCAAACACACTTATACAGAAAAATAAAAAAACTTTTTTACTTTTCCCAAACCTCATCAAAACTGAACCCACGTGTCTTCTAATGTTAGGCCTCCCAAACAAACGTTGCCTTTTTTCTCAAAACAAATACCTATTTTAAATTCAAAAAACCTTCAGTAACAAACTTAACTAAAACAAATTAAACTTAGATACAACTTTTTTATAAGTATCTTTATGCTATCACACATTCAACAGGAACAACTTTTTTTTTTTAAAAAAAATCTAACCCTAAAATGGCGAATGAAAATTTTTCAGACAGTTAAACACAAAAATTTTCAATCTTTCAAATAACTCACTCTCTCGATCACAATTTTACTTTCATTCACAATAATTATTTTTTATATGGCTGCTCTCAAAAGATCAATCTCGCATGTAAAGAAAAACAGAACTAAAATAAATTTTAAAAATATCAAAATTCAACTTAGTTCCGTTTGCTTCCAATGCCGTGATATGGTAGTGATCTGGTGGTGCCCTCTGTATCAGAATAGATTGAGTATCCAGCACAATATATATATAAAAGACATATTTTGTGGATTCATCCATGTTAAAAAATTTAAATGTTGATATACCCATGTTTGAACTTGATCACGCAAGTCATCCACTGGGTGATAAAAGGTAGAAAGATGGATGTAGAGGCACTACAATCACTGATTAGAAAAAACATTAAAATTCCACCAATAGCAAAAATGTTAAATTAAGAATGTTTTTTAAAAAAAATCTTTCCAAATAGGAAGAAGTTTGCATGTATCATCTTGCTTATTGATACATTGCCTATTGAAACAGAGATAAAAAATAAAATAATTAATTCCTCATGAAAAATCATGTCTGTCCAAAATTTTATGGACTCCCAAAAATTCACAAACCAGATACCCCCCTTCATTCAATAGTAAGTGCAATAGGATCTCTAACTCATATTTTAACTAGATATCGGATTTCATTAAACCTACAATCACATCTCTTAAATCATATATTAAAAACTCTTCATTTTATTTCTGTTTTAAAAAATTTAAAAATGAATGCTAATGACATTTTAGTCAGTTTTGATGTTGTGTCTTTGTTTACAAACATTCCAATTGATGAAGCTTTAAATATAATTTCACAACATTGCAATTTACCAGACCATATTATTGCTTTGATTAAATATTGTCTCTTGAACACATATTTTGTATACAATGGACAGCATTATAGACAAGTTTTTGGTACTCCTATGGGCTCACATATTTCAGGAGTAATATCTGATTTATTCATGGAAAATATAAAAACTCATGCTTTAGAATCATCAGCTTTAAAATCTCTCATTTGGCTCAGATATATAGATGACACTTTTGTCATATGGCAACATGGAAAAAATAAATTAGATGATTTTTTCTTATATTTAAATAATATGCATCCTCATATTAAATTTACTATGGAGACAGAGTCTGATAGAAAACTTCATTTTTTTGACGTTCTAGTCACCAGAACACCCAATAGTTTATCTTTATCAATTTACAGAAAGAATATACACATGGACAGATATTTACATTTCCATTCTCATCATCACCCAACTCAGATAGTTTCTGTAGCCAAAACTATTTTAAATAGAGCAATTAACCTTTCAGATAAGTCTCATCTTAAAAAAGATATAAATCATATTAATAGTGTTTTAGTAGCAAATAGTTATAATTATAAATTTATAATAAAAGAAGCCTTATTTCAAGCCCAAAATGGACAAAATAGGAAACAAAAAGATAATAAATCAGCTTTTAGAATTTGTGTTCCATATGCAAAAGGAACTACAGACAGTATTGGACATACATTAAAATGCTATAATATATATACAGCATTTTCTACTCACCAAAAGATCAGCAATATAATAACCAAGCCTAAGGATTCAATCCCTCTTGAATCTCATGGTGTCTATCAAATCTCATGTAAAAATTGTAAAGCTTCTTACATAGGTATGAGTAATCATTGCATCATTGTTAGGAGAGATGAGCGTGCTAATGCAGTTAAACAACACTCATCATCAGCAGCACTCTCACTCCATATTATAGATTCAGATCATAAAATTGATTTTTCTAGTACCAGGATCATATCCAGAAGTGATAATCTCTACCAGTGCAAAATTAGAAAAACCATTGAGATACTTAACAGACCAGATTGTATCAATAAGCGAGATGATACATGCAAACTTATTTTTTATTTGGAAAGATTTTTTTAAAAAACATTCTTAATTTAACATTTTTGCTATTGATGGAACTTTAACGTTTTTTTTCAAATCAGCGATTGTAGCGCCTCTACAACCGTCTTTTTATCTTTTATCACCCAGTGGGTGACTTGTGCGATCAAGTCAAAACGTCAGTATATCAATATTTAAATTTTCTAACACGGATGAACCCGCAAAATATGTCTTTTATATATGTAAACTATGAAAATCTTTGTATCAACATATATATAAACATTTCTAAACTATAAAACATATATACATTCACATGTGTTTTAAAGCTCAGAAATGTTTACAAAAAATGTAGCTATATATTGTACATCTGTATAAAAAAATATCAAGGTGTTTTATTGTATTAAAGTCTTAATTAAATATTTTTAAAATTTCAGAATAATTAAAAAAAAAAAAATTGAAATACTCCATAGCTATATTGTTTCAGTCACACTCCCTCTTTAAATAAAGAATAGCCTGAATTTTTTCCAATCCATATACATAAAAGTAATATACATAAGATTATAAGCAAAATTATTTTTAAATAAAGATGAAAACTCTAATTATAATTTTATCATTATAATGAATAATATACATTATATATTCAAACCCTCTATAATTATACCTAAACTCCAGGGATACAAAGTATAACTGTGTTTAAATGTTATATATATATATATATTACATTACACTGCTATTTTAATGTTTGATATACATAAACGTACATAATGTTATATTGTTATAGGCACAATTATAAGTGGGAAGTTGACAATTGGAGCGAATGTTCAAGGCCTTGTGGTGGAGGAGTTCAAAGTGGAGAATATCAGTGTGGATTTACTGCCATTGATGACTTTTACAAAACGGATAATAAATTTTGTGAAGATGTATTGCTACCTAAACCTCCAAACAAGAGATCCTGCAATATTGAACCTTGCCTAAAAGATTAAATTTTTTTAAAAAATTTTGTAATAATGTTTTGAAAATTTAAAATAACTATTTATGTATATAAATAATATATAAGCCTAGCAAAAAATATAAATAAAAACAAACACTAAACATTGAAACATTGTGTATCTTATGAAATAAAATTTTATTTTGATATACCTAACATGGTTTTTGGTACAGTAAAATAATCTTCAAAGTTTAAGCCCTGAGTATAGTATCTATCTATCTATCTATCTATCTATCTATCTATCTATCTATCTATCTATCTATCTATCTATCTATCTATCTATCTATCTATCTATCTATCTATCTATCTATCTATCTATCTATCTATCTATCTATCTATCTATCTATCTATCTATCTATCTATCTATCTATCTATCTATCTATCTATCTATCTATCTATCTATCTATCTATCTATCTATCTATCTATCTATCTATCTATCTATCTATCTATCTATCTATCTATCTATCTATCTATCTATCTATCTATCTATCTATCTATCTATCTATCTATCTATCTATCTATCTATCTATCTATCTATCTATCTATCTATCTATCTATCTATCTATCTATCTATCTATCTATCTATCTATCTATCTATCTATCTATCTATCTATCTATCTATCTATCTATCTATCTATCTATCTATTCATCTTCTATCTTCATCTATCTATCATCATCTATCTATCACACTACTATCTATCTATCTATCTATCTATCTATCTATCTATCTATCTATCTATCTATCATCTATCTCTATCTATCTATCTATCTATCTATCTATCTATCTATCTATCTATCTATCTATCTATCTATCTATCTATCTATCTATCTATCTATCTATCTATCTATCTATCTATCTATCTATCTATCTATCTATCTATCTATCTATCTATCTATCTATCTATCTATCTATCTATCTATCTATCTATCTATCTATCTATCTATCTATCTATCTATCTATCTATCTATCTATCTATCTATCTATCTATCTATCTATCTATCTATCTATCTATCTATCTATCTATCTATCTATCTATCTATCTATCTATCTATCTATCTATCTATCTATCTATCTATCTATCTATCTATCTATCTATCTATCTATCTATCTATCTATCTATCTATCTATCTATCTATCTATCTATCTATCTATCTATCTATCTATCTATCTATCTATCTATCTATCTATCATTAAAAATACATCCCAGCAATACATATATATACAGATTTATAACAAAATTTACATGAGGGGACACCCCAAAATAACGAATCATTTTTTGGAGGTTAAGCACATTGTAGAACACATTTCTGATGCCAGATGCCTTATGAGAAAGCTCCCTGTATCAATCTTCTAATTGCCATTATGAGTAAAGTCATACTGCAGCACAGTAAAGGTTTTTTTTAGTGCATCTCGCTTATTTATTGATTATTGTTATGGCTGAAAAATTAGAACAATGTGAAATTTTGTTTTATATTACAGAAAACAAAAGGAAAATAGTTGTAATGCTTGAAACAGCATATAAGCAAGCTGTTCTGGGGAAAATACAAGTTTATAAGTAGTTTAATGGAAATCAAATTCACTATGTTCCAAGAAAAGCACGGTGAATAAAGTCCAATGTCAAAAAAGTGCTGATTTATTTTAGATGCAAATAGCATTGTTCATTCAGGATTCTTTTGTATTGATTAAGCATTTAAAACTTACAACTTCTGTTCCAATTTTTGATTTAATGGGAGTACAAGCTTTGCCATGACAATGTGCCTACACACAAAATCTTGCATGTGAAACAAATTTTTAATTAAATTCAGCATGACCCAGTTTATCCCAAGCCATATTCACTTGATTCTACCCCATTGTGACTTCTTTTTATGTCCTTAAATACAAAAATATCTCAATTTTTTTTACAGACTTAGAAGTAGTGAAGAAAAAAAAAACATGGCCATTAAAAGATATCACTTTGCAAGAATTTCTGGACCACTTCAAAAAGTGGAAAACTCATTTAGATAAGAGCATTACATTAAATAAACTGTACTTTGAAAAATATTCAATTTGTAACACCTAAAAATAAATACAACTTTTTTATTATAAATTTTGATTATTTTTGGGTCCTTTCTCATATATCAGTTTTTATCATACTCAGCCTAACAACTATTATTAAATAATATATAAATCTACAATGCCTAATTCAGGTTGTAAAGATGCTTTAATGTAAACTTCAAATTAAAAACTGTTTAAAAAATATATATATAATACAGAAAAAACACAATGTGGATATATTGTGACTTTCAGCTTTTGTCCTAAAAGTGAGTGTCAAGTTTTATAGCAGCATGATATTAAAAACATTTTTCTCAGTAGTTGAATTTTTTGGATAAGCTAATTTTGTCACTACTTAAAATTAAATGTTTACTTGTCTGATTAACCAATTTAGAAAAACTTTTATAATTTTATGACTTAAAAAGTAATCTTAAGAGCCAGTTTATAATGTTTGAATGCCTTTAGTAGCTCTATTATAATTTTCAAATGCTTAATCTTAAAGTTATTTCTAAGTTTAATTTTAAAATATTAAAATTAAAACCATCCTAGTTTAGTTATTAGAGTTTATTACACTTAATATTACAGTAAAACTTTAAAGACAAGTTCAAACCTTAAGGCTAGAATCTCAAATTTAGTTGAGTAAAAAAGAAATGATTTTAAAGGTAAGAATTAAAAGAATGTGATATGATTGTGATACTTACATATTAAAGTTTTCTTTAATTTCTTAACACTTCATTGTTAAATTTAATATTAAAATTATTCTTCAACATCTTTATTTTAAATAAAAAATACAATTACTTAAGATTCTGGGAGCTTATTAAAAATAATAAATACATTTAAAGGAATATTATAATGTTTTATTTTCCATTTATTGTAATATATTTAATTTTGTAAATAAGTTGTTTTAAAAAAGTTTGTTTAAAAATGGAATAATTAATTACTGTCTAGACATAGTCCCCCCCCCCCCAGAAAGCTCACAAGCTATGAAAATTAGTTTAGTTTTAGCAATATTTCCTTGGATACAAAGTCTGTGACTTCTGATCAATTAGGCCAACTGGGTAAAATCAAAATGCCAATTTTTAGCCATCAAAATCGATCACATGGCTTAGGTTATAAATAAAGCTGATGAATACATTTTCTCACACTTGTCTACATATTTGCTTGCAGAAAAATCAACTAATTATTATTTTTACTAAAGTTGTAACTATTTTTAATTAGTTTTATTTTTTAAGGTTTTAGAAAGAATGAAGTGCTAAATTAAACTATTATTTAGACTAAATCTTTAAATTTTTTAATTTCCCAGTGCTTAAAATTACATGACAGAATATGCATATGGGGAAGTCAACAAAATATTCAATAGAAATTAAATTGTTTCCAAAAGATTTAAATGCTTTGATCGATTTTATGAAAAAGTGTCATTATCATTCCTGTATAAAACTTTTATCAATTCTATTTTTCATACTATAGATAGATGATATTACAAAATTAAAGTGCTGATAAAGATTTTAAACTATTGTGGTTATTCATTAAGCAACTTTTATTTAAAAAAAGTGTTTTAAATTTTTCATGTAATAAAAAAAAGGGTTATTTTGGAATTAATTCATTTTAAATAAAAAACTTTTAATTCAAACACAGAACCTGTTTAGTAATTATAAAATACTTTATAAATGTTTTACCTGAATTCATACACGTATCAAAGAAAAATAATTAATTTCTTTCAAGCTTTGAAAATGCAGTAGTTTTCTTGGAAAATTTATGTTTGTTTTTAAAAATGCATTATGAATGAAAGACTTTAAAATTTATATAACATACATTATTGTTATTATTATGAAACATTTAAAGGATAATATTCATTTATTAAAAGATGAATTATTTAAAAAAGCTATTGTCTTTGAAATGACATTTATTATTATTAGCAGTGATGTGAAATTAATATAATCAGTGAATACCTTTATTATATTATTTCAAGCTAAAGCAAGGAAATATATTTTCCTACCACATTGAAGTTAAACTTATTGACTTGTACTGTTTTATGAAAATTTATTAGTATTGTAATATGTACTTTTAAATATGATATTCCTGAGATACCAATGGAAATTTATTTCTTTGAATTTATTATTTCCAAAATTATTGTTAACATCTAGAATAAAGTATAATTAAAAATGTGAATGCACCTGAATTGTAACAATAAAAGTTTATTTATGAATCTATTATACTCCATGTGTTTCAAAACTGTTCTCTTTTTATTGCTGTTATTAAAATTTTGCTACATTCTAAATTGTGACTGTTGAAATAGTTGCTTCTTAATTTTTACCATTAATAGATGTGCTTCCAAAAGATATAAGAAGTTAAATATAATATTCTACTGAAATATTAAATACAGATCATTTTTGGGCTTTTATTCATGAAATGTATTTCATCAATTTGAATGACGATACCATATTTGTGCTAGCATTTGTAAATATTTTTGCTTAACTTTATTGTGTAAAATGCTGTACATATAAGATCAATATGCTATATTACAATAAGCAGGAAACCTGCAATATTTTCAGAACTCTATTTTAGTAACTGTATCTTATCAAATGATAGAAACCAAGATGAAGAACTTTTTTTTATTTTTCTTTATTTTAGTAAAAGGGTATAGTTGTTAAGTTTAAATATTTATGATACAGAACAAAGCTTCTATTATTATTATTATTATTATTATTATTATTATTATTATTATTATTATTATTATTATTATTATTATTATTATTATTATTATTATTATTATTATTATTATTATTATTATTATTATTATTATTATTATTATTATTATTATTATTATTATTATTATTATTATTATTATTATTATTATTTTATGCATTTTATTTGGTATAATTTTTTTAATAAATCACTTATGAAATATATTGTCAAAAGTTCTCAGAATATTTATGGTTTGATAATGCTATATTTTAAATGTGTTATATTTGTCCTTACCATGAAGTTTTTTATTTTGAATATATCTGCAAATGCTGACAGAGATAGAAGCTGATGTACATTTTTATTGACTATTTTAATGCCATAATTTTTATGAAGCTATATTTAACACCAACTATTACTTTATCAGTTTTACATATCAGTTAATTGTTATTTTTAAAAGAGATTTCAGCATTAGTCTCACTCTTGTTAATGTTTATCTTCTCAGTGTATTTTAAAGAGATGATAGCTTCATCTCTCTCTTATGTTATATTTTTTAGTGAGTTATATTGTTCTTTATGTTATATTTAAGCTTATAATGCTTTATTAAGATAAATCCCTTTGCTGTTATTGTTCATTTTTGATAGTCCATTTTTATTACTTATATAACTAGTGATAACATCCTAGCTCATTTTACCCTCAGATATGTGACTTTCCCTTAAGTTCATGCCATCATGTACTTTGCCTTTGCCATATCATACTTTATTTGTGATGTATTATTGTATAAAGACATGGGTAGTCTATTATCATGATTTTATTCTGGCAATTAATATATTTTTGTAGGTACTGAGAAATGTGACTCATCTTTAGTCACAGCATATCTGAATGTAAGCTGTTTGTATTGATGTGTAGTTTTTGTAGCTGTACTTTGCCATAATCTCAAGATGTAAACTCAATAAATATTTAATATTAAAATTTTAAGATTTTATATGTGACTTTAGTAAAGAAAATACATCTTCAGTAGTCATCCCCCCACATAGATTAGTAAGTTATATTTTATAAGGGTATTAAATACAATTATCGAGGACATTATAATGGAATAATTGTTTTGTAAATATGAGATAACTTATTCAAATATTAGTATTGTGAAAGGTTTCATTAACCACATAATATTATTTATTTTCTGTTTATTCATTTTGAACTATAAGTTACAATTCTTTTCCATTTAGTGTATCCAAATAATTTATCTTGACAATATTGTAAAAATAGCAAGATTGTTTATTTGTTAAATGTTTGATGTCAAAATAAATGTTATTTTTATTTTTAATTTATTTTCTTGATGATTTCTCATCATCTATATACATATTTTCTGAAATATAAATATCATTAAGCTTATCATAAATTCTTTATTTTTATGTATTGAGAGTACATGAACATATAGAATTTGACATGAGAATCACTTTACTAAAATATGCATCTCAAATTTTAAGAATATATCCAAGAAAGTTATTATTTTATTTATTAAAAATATCAATTATTTATTCAGTATTGGATTACTTTAGTCAATTTCATTTGCTGTCCTTGTTTTGAAATCACTTTATTTTATTTAGAAGATTATTTTCTTATTCATCATAAATTCAAATGGTAGAATTACTTGGCTTTAATTCTGAAAATATTTAAAGAAGATTTATTAGTATGATAAAGAGTGACTACAAAATTTCTTATCCACTCATTATATCTGAATGTTATCCAAGTATATTGTTTTATTCCAAATTAAGAGTTTTCATGTTTAGTTTAAAATTTAAAAATTATTATTGTAATTTTAGGGAGACATTATCTTAAGGATAAGAGTATGTCTCACTGTTTTGTTTACTAAGATCTCATTCTTTATCTGATAGTTTCTTCAAAATTAAAAGAGAATAAAACTTATAATTATTAAAATATTAGTTATACAAACCCTGAGATATCCATTTTAGATATAAAATTATTAGAGAAAATTATTTCACTTAAAAACACAATTATTTTAAAGATGTCAATTTGGCAAAGACAAAAGAAAACATACTTCTATTTGATAAAAAGAATTGTAAATGTAAATCTGATTATAACAATAATATACTCATTATAATAAGAGTTGTTGTAATTGGAAGATGTGTTGCGAATAAAAAATTTTAAAGTAACCTAATCCTTTAATGACATATACTTTAAATATTAAAAGTGATTATATTTTAAAGAGGGAGTATAAAAAGTCTTATCCTCTTAATTTTCTAATATACTGCTTTTATCTTACCCATATTGCTTTTATTATTATGGCATTTGGTATTTGAAACCTTCTGAGTTTAGCTAATAGTATTGTTCATTTGTTTGTATTTATGATTTTTGTGTGAGACTGTTTTGTAAGTTGCAAAATCCATAAGATTTATAATATCATCTCTTTCTCTACTTTAGTTTATAATATATACAATGTTAAAACAACACTTCACTATTTAACAATATGATAACAAAAATGGTTCCATTTCCTTGTTGGTTGTCTTTATGTATAAACAAGATTGTGTTAAATACCTAAGGTAGAATGTGTGAATATTAATATATCCAGTTATATATATTACCAAGTTGATTTGTGCATAATTTATTGCACTGAATAACAATAAAGGACCAAAGTTAGAAGAAACAACTATCAGAGTTTGCATTCCTTATATAAAAGATTATTCAGACAATATTTGAACATATTTTTAAACATTATAATATAAAAACAGCATATATAGTACTTACTCGAAATTAGTAACATTCTATCTAAGTATAAGCACTCAATCCCTCTTGAGTCCCATAGACTTTGTGAAATATCATGTCACATTTGTAAAATTTTATATATGGGTATGAGCAATAGTAAAACTTACTCTCATTGCAATCTCATGCCATGCTATGAATATGCATCACAATACTAATTTTTCTAACATCAGGATCTTATTTAGGTATAAATATTTTCCACCAATGTAAGATTAGAGAAACAACTAAGAACCTTAAGAGGCCAAATTGTATCAACAAATGTTATGATACATGTAAATTGTTTTCTATTTGGAAGAATTAAAAAAATTACATTAATGGGAATATTTTTTGATTTTTATTATTTTTTAAAATCTTTTTTATTATTATTTCATTTTTAAAATTTTCAATATTTTCAAACTTGTTATGTTAATGCTTGAATGTGTCTAAAATTATTTCAATAGATCTCAGGAGATATAAACTGGCTGATTATGATGTCTTATAATAATCAATCAAACATATTTATCATTATAATAAAAATGTAATAGATTTAAAACAAAATCATATCACACAATAGTAGATATATTGAAGCATATGTGTGTAGTAATACAACCAATGTATTTCAATTATCCTAAATAAAAAAAACATTTATAATTTTGAGGTGACATCTATTAATTAAAACTTGCAAATAAACATAATATGCACACACTTATACATTCTCCACAATCAGATTACAGAACTCAGTAAAAACATTTGTCTTCTTTTGATTTATAAAAACACAGATTCAAAATGTTAATTCCAACCCACACATTTAATAATAATATTAAATCAAGAATAAGATCTAAGACTGTATTTTAAATTAAAAAAATATTTAATTAATAAATATTTATTTAAGACAGATTATATCCTAACTTAATATTTACCACTGTAGTTAATTAATATAACCCAAAAAAAAACTATAAAAAATTTATTGATTTTCTTTTCTAGTTAAAGAAAGTAAATCCATCACTATTATTGGTGAGACTGCAGGTAATATAGTCAAAAGTAAAATTTAAAACTCTCATAGTACTACCTAAAAAAAATAGAAATTTGTAGAAAGTATTTAAGGATATATTTTGAGCAATTTTATTAATAAAAGTGTATCTAAAATATATGCATCTGTTTTATCATTTTTTTTTATTTGAAAAGCACAGATGAATTTTTTATGGGCAAACAGAAGGGTAAAATTGATATTGTAGAAAAATATACAAAATAGGATATATAATATAAGCGGGATTTGAACTAATATAAAGCTGAGCACTGATTATATATATATATATATATATATATATATATATATATATATATATATATAAAAAAAATAATATAATAATGTGAGGATAGTAATCTAGACCAACTGATGATTGCTGGTTTAGCATAAAATACGTATATTGGTAATAATTTATCTTTTCAATACGTGTGTGATCAGGTGGGTCAGTAATATGAGATAGCACTGAGAGTAGTGGGTCATATGAAAGTCTGAGTTCAAATAACCGCATATATTACATATATAAATGCAGGTTTAAGCCTGTACAATGTATTAAAATAGGATATACTATATTAAACATAGTAAAACATAATATTTGGAATAATTCTACAACAATTATATTACAATAATTATACAATTGAGATTACATTTAACTAAAATGGTAAAGATACTATGTGTGCATGCATATATTTAAAGTTTTTATGTTTATAACTTAATTAATTCAAAATTTATAAATGTAAACCTTAAATTAATTTATTTTATTTATCCTTACAGTTTAGTTAAAAAATATTTATTAAATGGATTTATTAAAATAAAATATCTGAGATCTTGCAAGGGACATTATAAGTTATTTATTTATTAAATAAATGATTGTAGAATTTTAAATAGGATATTATTTATTTCTTTTTTCATTTCAATCAATATATAAAATTTTCATGCTTAGAATAAATCCAGACATTTATAATCAGCTGCTATTCCATATTACCATAGCAACTGGACAGTTTTCCCTGATAAAAACATAAAAGTGAAAGAGACTTGGGTAATAGTGATGAATTAAGATACCAGCTGAACAGAAGCTATAAATATGTTCTCTTAGCAAAATTAAATCAGTATTTTTCAAATTATAGTGCATCCAGAACCTTGTTGAATTAAATTATAAAGTAGCTATTTAGATAGTTTTCTTCATAATGACAGAGAAGACAAATTCACTACGGGCATTTTGCCTCACTGGCAAAATTTATCTTCCCCTCAAAGTAATAGATAAACTAAAACAACAACAATAAAGATTATAACAAAATATGATTTTGAAAAAAAAATCCAATTTATTGTCTTTAACTATTAATGGAATTTTGAAAAATTGCTTATGGGATACTTATTATAGCATTAATTAAATCATTTATCTATTCTTTTTAAAAATAAAAATTTGTTTGGAAAATATATTGATCATTTCTCTATGGATGAACAAAAATTAAAACTTTATATAATACGAATTTAAATCAACATATGAAGTTGTAGCTTTGGAGATATTGTTTAATTGTTAATAAAGATCAACAGAATTAACTCCGATTATGGATTATTATTTATTTGCTAGATCTTATAAATTGTTAAAATGACTGAACTATAGAAAAATAAATTCTGTGTTTAATCCAAAGAATTAATCTACTGGCTTTTAAACTAAGTGATAAACATTACTCATAAAGTTATTAGTCTACAATTGCTTTCTAAAGGACTAAACCGATCTCATTGCATAAAATTATAATTCAATGCCAGTCCTATAATAATGGTCTTATGATTATGAATGCTGTCTACGAAAGTATGAAAAATGTCATAAATTGAATATGATAATTGTGCAATCTGGATTTTGATTACTAAATATGTTTTATGAAATCTCTTAAAATTATTATATTAAGTGTTATTATGGATTTAAACCTATGAAATGGATTACATTGTGCTTTTGATTTAATGTTTAATGTTATATTCTATTATTGCCAATAAATTATAAATTATGAAATATTCTACAAAAGTGTAAATACTTTCATAGGATATTTTAAACCATTCATGAAAGTAGGATTACCATTTGATGAATTACTCAATAAACCTAACTTATAATTGTTAAATTATTTAGTGTATAGTTATTATTAGTGTAGTAATAAATGAATAATAAGTTCTTAAGATAATGCAGACATATGAAGGTACAAGTAACAGTCTTAGATTCTTATTAATGATATTACCTATATGGGAGTAGTATCTGTGATTTACATTTTGTATTGGAGACAGATTACATTTGGTTAAACTAACTTATAAACTTCTGTAACACCATTTATGTTTAATACACTTTTAATATTAGTCATTGAATTCAGCATTAGTTTAATAGGTAGCTAAACATTTAGGTAAATAATTAAATCACTGAGAAATATTTATTTGTATAGTTCTTATGATATATGTATAATTTTGATAAATGCTATACTATACAATAAAGCAGTCTTATAGTATCTATAAAATAAATAGTATTTGTTAGTCCAGGTAAATTCCTAAATAATTATTTAAACTTTAAATATAATATAAGGTAATAATTATAGTATGATGTTCTGGTAAAAGGTAAAAATGACATAATTAATGAAGTTATGTATTTTATATAACATTTAGAAGTACTAAGTAAATAATTTTGCTTGCTCTAAAAAAGTTAAAGAACTGGCCAGTTTGTATAGAATGAGATTGTTAATCTATTAATTATTGTTACTAAGATCATTAAGGATATTATAAAATATTTTTATCTACCTCTAAGTAAGATTAGGTTTTCATTTAATATTGTTCAACTCTCTCCAATAGAGAATCTTGTCTTTGCAACATTTTAGAATCACACACATAACCATAATCCAGGATTAGCTTATTTATGAAAAACAAATCATAATATTTATTAGATGTTGATAATGAAAGTATGTTTATTATTTGCTTATAATTTTGTTATATTTATATACTTGATATTTATAATAAAGCAATCGTTATATTTAAATACATCTTTTGTCATTATTGAAATCATCTTTACATATTGTTGAAATAAAAAGTTATACATTCAAGCATATTTATTAAATTTATTTACATCATTTATTATTACTATTGCTATCTGAAATACAAATTAGCAGGATAGGGTGATGTACAATAAAATTTCGTTTATATTCATTATACCTAGAATAATGTCTTTTAGTTTGAATTATTAAGATTGATTTAGTTAAGAACCCTATGATAAATAATTAATTTAAAATTATATTTAATTTAGGAATGGGAAAGTTAATTAATATGCTAGCCTTATTTAAAAGGACATATTAATTTGTACCAAAGTTATTGTTTACACAATAGATATTACAACAGAATATAAGTAATTAAGAATACATTAAGATTATTACCATACATTTATAAGAATATTCTGAGAACTTCTTAAATTTAATTTATTATTAAATTCTAAAAAGTAAACATGAGTTCATTTTAATTCATTTTTTATAAGAGTGCAACTAGTCTTAAAGGCAGTCCACATAAAACACACTATCTCAATCGGTTATCTTTTGCTCCTATCTGATTGTGACATGTGGATTAAAATTGGGATAATTAATTTTGGTACTATAACGTATGGTCTGAGAATTTTAATTTTATTAATATTTCATTTTAAAATTTATAGTATAAAGGAATTTAAGGTAGCAAATGGTGTAATAAATTAACATTAAATTTTATTTGTTTAATAAATCAATAGCGAGTTATTGTCATGAGTGTTTTCTTTGATTAATTCTCAGTAAAAAAAATTCAGGATAACCATGACGATCATGATTACATGCAGTATACTAATAGTAAAGCGAAAATAAAAACATGTTTTTGATTTTACTGTTAAATTTCTGATATTATAGGTAGTCATATTAAGAAATTAAGAGATTATATTCCATGAATAAATAAATGAAATCTGTTAATAATGATGATAATATTGAATAGTTTTGTTCTTGTGATATGCAAATTACTATTTTCTTTAGGATAAATGAGCAAAATAGAATGCCACAGGTGGATGCCTAAGTAATTTATTAGTAGTAATAGAATTTAGTATATTGAGTATTTATTAATATTTCATTAGTATAATGTTTATATATTTGTTTTACTATACTTAGTCTTAAGATGAAAAAAAACCCTGATGTAATTATGTTGAGCCGGTCTGAAAGTTATTCCAATCAGTGATTTTAACCACAACTTTTGCATATGTTGAAAGAAATGGAAGAGAATCTTACCAAAATTATTAATATTAAAAAAAAATTGAAAAAAGATCTTACTTACTAAGTGTCAAAAAGAACTGGAAGAACTTACTAATTCAGAAAAAGAAGTGAAAAAGGATCTTAAAAAAGAACTGAATGAAAAATATGATGCATACCGAATTGATGTTGAGAAGCTTAGTGAAAGAAGAGAAATTTAAAATTTAATTAGAAGGCTAAGAAGATTATGATCAGAAACTTGAGGAAATTAGGGCTATCTTGAGCATTTAAAAAATGAATCAGATACTAAGTTTAATATTTTATATAAAAATTAGAGGAAGTTAGCTCTAAATTAAATGATTAGTTAATAGTCACAAACAATTGTATCCAGCAAATAGAAAATCATTCAAATAAAACTGTAGAAAAATTCAAAAATAATGCTGAGATGAACTTTGGTAAGTCTGTGGAAAACTACAACATATAAGAAAACAATTTGATATTATGTCAAGATGACTTGAAGGCTGAAGTCCAGCAAGTAAATAACAACCTTCAGGTCCATAATAAGAGTGAATTAGATGATAATAAAAAGGAATTAAAGGAAAACTGGAAGTTCCAGTCAAAATTTGGAAGAATAATGGCTGGAACTTTAGCTTTACTGACAGAGCCAAAGTTACAATCCCTCCAACTTATAGGGGGAAAAATTGTACATTATATTATTAGCCATAAATAGTAATAAATTTTACTAGCTCTTAAAAAAAGAACAATTTTCATATCACTTTATATTTAGTAATTTTTGATTCCAATTTTAACTACTCAATTATTTTATTCTCTTGAGGAATGGGTTCAAAGCTGTGTGCATTATACATAAACTTAATTATTCTCTTTAATTTTATTTTCTAGTTTTGTCATCCATTTTTTATCTAATCTACTGACTATAAAGGGAAGCATGACAAATACTATTTTCATTGTGCACTTTATTTTGACAAATATCAACATTATTATAATAACATTAAATTGTTTAAATAAAATAGGTTTTACAAAAACATCTTTTTACATTTAATCTGAACATTTATCAGCAGTATTCCAGCAACATTAAATTGTTTAAATAAGATATATTGTACAAAAATTATCTTCATTTTGCATTTTATTTTTAGAAATTTAAAAACCATTAAAATCCCATTAATACTTATATTACCATAACTAAGGACTTGAATTTCTATATTTCTCACATTCTGGGAACACCCTATGCTGAGAATTATCAATTTCCTGCTTAACAGAAGTATTTGTAAGGTATACTGTTTTTTAATTTAGTCTTTAAGACTGGTTCATTTATGGGTCTATGAGTACTTCTCATGAAACTAATATTCTTCTCTTTTATCCTCTGCAATTTTTGAATTTTCTTATGAACAGTATCAAATTTAATATCTAATTTTATATTTTACTAATAAGTTTTCAATAGATTTTTTTACACTATTCTGAAATTACTAATTTGCTTTGCTATATTATTATTTTGCTCTACTTCTACCTCAGGCAAATTGTCTACTTTTTGATTAATACCAAATAAGTCTTCCTGGACCTGTTTGACATTTTTTCCCAAATAAAATGTAAAATTTTTCACTCACTTACCTCTATTCTCACCTCTTGAACAGATTCTACTAATTTTTCTTTTATGGCTTGCATATGGATACTAATCTATGATTAAATGCTATGATCAATTTTAATTAATTGAGCCTGCATAGTTTCTTTATATTTTTCTACCTCTGCACTTAAATTAATCTGCTTTTCATCTGTATGTTTGAGCCTTGAATCTAATTCAATTTTAAATTGCTCCACTATATTATTTGATTGTACCACAATATTTTTCATTTGGTTACCTATTTCATTTCATTTGTCTCTCCTAATTTGAGTTCTAGATTTTTTAACTTATAATCAGAGTCACTTTAAAACTGAATTAAATATCCTTTAATACTATCTAATTTTTTTATTTGAGTCCTGCTTTGCTAATCTGCAGTTTAATTACCTATCATGTTGGTTAATGACAGACATAGTTTCATCTCTATCTCTGGTCAATCTATGTTCCATCTGTTCAGTAAGATTATTCATAAGCTGCTCTTATGGCTCTGCTATTCTACCTTCTAAATACTTTTGAGAAATTTCAATTTTACTTTCAAGATATTTTTTTATCTCTTTTTGAGATTCTTCAAGTTAATTAACTTTGTTTTCTATTCTATTTTGAGAATTTTCAAAACATTCTTTAATTTCTTTTTCAGATTCTTTTATCTCTGTTTAAGATTTATCTTGAGTGTCAAATTTTTTTCTAGTCTCTAAAACATGAAAGTAAAGCAAATATACATATCATGAAGATATATCTCTTGGGTCCCTTCCACATCAATATGTTGGAGATTAGGAGACAATGTAACTTAGTTTTGTTTTCAATAAACATTTTGGGTATCAGGAAACAATATTTTCTGAATCCCACCCAATTTTCTAAATTTTTACTTAAATTATCCATTCTTTCTTTAGAATACAATAATGAAATTTATAATGTTAATTAAAATTTTTAATGAATCATTTACATAAAATATCTAGGTACAAAACTCTAAACCTTTATCCATTAAAAATATTTAAAATCACACAGCAACAAATCATGATGTATTAACTCTTCCAAATCTTAAGAAATAAAACAATCTATCATTTTTTTTAAAAAACAAAACCTGTCAGTACATTTAACATTATCCCCTACATTTAAAAAATACCATAAATATACATTTTAAGTAGTATAATCATTATCACCAAAAAATCTTTTATAATATCATTAATAAGTGACTACAAAATAATTAAAATATTTAGTATTATTTAAAGAGTACATATCACTTTGCTAAAGATCACTTTAAATGCTTGATCAAATGATCAAATAACTGCAATAATATAAAATATTAAAAAAATAAAAATTATTTTATTGTGGCATCAGAATTTGATCATGCAATTCAATACAAGCACATAACAATAAAATACTTTATACATAATATTTTAATCAGGCCCATTTAGTTTGGTTTTTCTAACCAATCCTGATTATTTAGTTGAGACTTTCTAACCAATTGTGGCCCCTTTAATTGGGGTTTTTAAACAAATAGTGGTCTACTTAATTAGGCTTTTCTAACTAATCATGGCCTATTTAGTTAGACACCAAAAGTATATAACCTATAAAAAAAGAAAGAGAATTCAAACAATATGAGATAAAGTTACAATCAATAAATAACATGATTTGACACAAACAGTATGAGAACATAGATTAACTTCACATTTCTTATAATATATGCTATAATAAAAAGAGGCATATAAATAGGAATAACAATAAATACATATTATCAATATAATAATTAACTTTTAATAAAATTTTTGAGGAGGAGAACTTTCAACTGACTCTTATAAATTACAAAGATGCTCTTAATATTGAAAGCATATACCATAAAGTAATTATGTTATATTAGATTCTTTCTCATATTTATAATAATACCTCTCTCCAATATTAACACATCTATCAATCACTATTCTCAACATTTCATCACAATGACCAGATCTACATTTCAAAATTTTTTGATAAAGAATTATATGTTTCTTATATTTTGTGCCACCTTGTTTCCTAAAAGGATTTTTTTTGTAAAATAATTTATTTTCATCATCAATTATAATATTAAGATCTCAGGGTTTTTTAATTAAATCTTTATAATATTAAAATTTCACTCTTTTCTTTTATTTAAGAATTATTAGGCCCTAAATGTAATCCTAGTAAAAAATATGAGGAGACAATACTTTCCCCATAAGATATTGTCTACTAAATTTACAACAGCAACAACAACATCAATAATAATAATAATAATAATAATAATAATAATAATAATAATAATAATAATAATAATAATAATAAATAATAATAATAATAATAATAATAATAATAATAATAATAATAATAATAATAATAATAATAATAGTAATAAGTTTTTAGTTGGAGAGCTGACTTTAAAGACATGTAAATGTTTGAAAGTTTTAGATCTTCTTTTTGACAGTTAACTATTAGATGAATGTTTAGCTTGAGTTGGTTATTTTGAATCTGGTGTCCTAGCTCTTCACTAAAGAGAGCCATAGCTTGAAAATAGTCTGGGGATGGAAACAATCATACATAAAGATGATTTGAATGCCTTCTTTTGTAGTAGCATTTATCATAAAAATGTAAAAAAAAGCTTGCTTAGAGTTTATTAGCACACTCTTAATTTTACATATTTGTAAAGACAAGCTATATATGTCATGTGATATCTGATTTTATATAATACTATATATATGTCTGTATATGATTGCATCATGATTTAAAACATATTTTGTTAATACATGTCTATGTAAAACAAAAACAGCAGGTAATTTTTAATTTATTATTTAAAATTATAAAATAAAATAAAATTAATAGATATTTTAAAAAGAATAAAAATATTTATATATCAAAGCTGTTTTTTATATTTTGATTGTTCCGAAGATTTTTGACTGCAATATTTTTTAGAAAAGTATCTCTCTTGTTGAAACTCTAGAAATGTTTTTATTTCTTGTTGATTCAGTCCTTGTTATTTAACATTTTCTTGGTTGGTTCTTCATTGAAAAAGGATAATGGAGTTGTGATCAAATGCCATTTATATAGATACCAATTTACTTCTACTACTATTGGAAAAACACTTTGAGATTTATGATTATTTATTATGAAAAAATTTCTTTATTCAAAATATGTAGAATCTATTATGTAAAAGGTTTCTACTTAACCAGTCATTTGAAATTGAAGTGCATATTTTTTTGATGGCTTTTTTAGGTCATATAACAGGATGTTTTGACAGATGATTTAAAAGTTTTTAGCTAGTTGTTATAATTTTCTTAAAATAGATAATTAAAAGCTTTTTTCAAATTGGTCTTATTTTATATGCTGCCTATTTTTAAAACCAAATTAAAAGGAAGATGATTATCGAATTCTAGTTGACACAAAACACTTTTACTATTTAATCACCTATACTTTAAAAGTTTGGTAGGCAAGAGAAAAGTAAAACATGTTTTGAAGTTGACATTATCTATTTGTATATTTTTGATTCAAAATTTAAACTTAAAGAATACAAAAAGCCTTTTTTTTTAAAAAAAAACTTTTCTTCTTTCTCTATTTCTCTTTTTTTTTACAGTTAAAGTAAATAAAAATAAATAAAAATATTACAATTTTAATGACTCTCATATAAGATTTTAAAATGAGTTGAAACTCATTCTTTAAAAAGAGAAAATATTATTAAATGTTTGCATCTATCAATATGTTTTCTATAAAACAAAATAATTTTAAATTGCTAATATCATTAAGTAATATTAAGGTCTATGGGCACATGCAATATTTTACCTGATTTTCAGATTATTTAGCTTTATAAGATGCTTTTTAATATCATCAAATAAAGTATTACATCAAAATCTAAATTACTTTAAATGCATTTATTATTAAAAGAATAATCAAATAATTTCTTCATTTATTTAAAATAGATTATTAAAGTGTTCTAGTCTACCATTTTATAGGAATTATGATATTGTTTTTTTTTTTCAATTTTATTATCACCTTTAAACTTTAGGAAAGACCTAAGATAATCAAGAGTTAGCAAATGTCTATATTTTATTTGCAATTTTAATACAATGGTATTATCAATTATTCAAGTTTTGTTTGTAAACCACTATACTACTTATAAAGATCCATACTTATTTAACAAAAAGAATGTTCATAATGCATTCTAAAATGCAATATAGATATACTATTAATGTTAGTTCATAATACAAACTGACAATTTTAAGGTATACCAGATGGTGAAATTTAGCACAAATATCAATTGTTTCATTCATATTAATGTCATTGTGATTTTAACCTTGTAATACAACAATATTTCATATAACTACAATTTACTTCATACCATGCTATTGCCTTGAGTGAGAATTTCATTCAAGTTTCTTTTTTAAACATAATATTTTTGATAGTTGATTCGTATATAGTTTAAAAGCTCCATATAGCATTTGAGCTTTCAGAGGCAGTAACATTATTTTCAGTGTTTTTGAATTAATTTATTGTTTCTAATATTGCAAGAATTAAAACACTCAATAAACATTTATTATTATTATTGTTGCAATAATATTTCTTTCAATTGAATATTTGATATTAGTTCTGTAAAGTTTAAGCAAATAACTAATATCACTTGTTTATTACACTATCGTCTCTAAAAGATAACATGAATAAAACTAAGATGGATATTTTGTATTTTTTAACTGTTTTTTAAATGATAATGTGCTGTCTATACCATTTTCAGGTGCAACATCAATAGTTGATCTCTGTAGAAAATAAATAGGATTAATAATTTCATCATCATCATTATCAACAACAACACTCTTCCAATAACAAATTACTTAATTTTTTATCTAACACAATATGTAAGAAAATAAGATCAATTCTCTACTTTTGCCACTGATTACTAGAGAGTATTACAAATGATACTAGAATAAAGTGCTCCTCCTGGGTTTTAATAATAATAATAATAATAATAGTAGTAGTAGTAGTAGTAGTAGTAGTAGTAGTAGTAGTAGTAGTAGTAGTAGTAGTAGTAGTAGTAGTAGTAGTAGTAGTAGTAGTAGTAGTAGTAGTAGTAGTAGTATAATTTATTTGGTTATATTAATACTAGTAGCATGTACAACAAAATATTTTATAAACTACTATACAAACATATATTACCATCACAATTAATAGTAGCAACTTATAAACTAGTGTGGCCATTTTGTTCCAAAAAAAAAAACCATTATAAATAAATTATTAAAAAAAAAAAAAAAAAAAAAAAAGAGAAACAAACAGTTGGGGCTAGAATTGCTAGGAATATAAAGAAAGAATACAAATAACACACATCTAATAATAATATAATGCACCATATACACCTTAAATGACACTCTACAATGCAGTTTAACATATGATTTATTTTATTTTCTTAGTATTGAAAGTACAAGTGGAGTAGGATTTATTATTATAAATAAAAAGTGAAGAAACAACATTGTGGAGATTGATGATGTATTGGACAGAGTGGCATGATTAGTTATTGAACTTAATAGCAGATACTAAATGCATATAATTCTGGTTTATGTCCCAGCAAGTTCTCATAATGATGAAGTAGTAAAAGATTTTATATGGATGTACAAAAATAAGCCTAAATAACATTTTAAGATTGTTATGGGAGACTTTAATGCTAGAATTGGTAAACAAATTAAAAATGAAAGTGCTATAGGTAAATTTGTTTTATGGTAATAGAAATGAGAAAGGACATAGACTTGTGGAATTTGCAAAAAAAGAAAAACTTGATATTATGAATTCTTTTTTGAGAAAAATATTAAAAGGGAATGAACATAGAAGTATCCAAATGAAGGTACAGCAGAATTGGATTATATTTTGATTAACAAAAAATACATATTTCAAGATTGTAATGTCTTAATGAATTCAATATAGGAAGTGATCATTGATTAGTAAGATGTAAGATACCTGTTAATTCAAAACTAGAGAGACAAAAATTATTAAGAAAAACAATATTTATAGTTGATATTCCTAATCTTCACAAACATTTTAATGAATTTAAATTAGAACTTGCAAATCGGTTTCAAGTATTAGTAGATTTGGATATGATTGACATTTGAATAAAATTAATTAGAAAATAATTGATACACTTTTAAAACTGCAACAAAGGTAGTAGGTTCAAAAAAGCAGCAATTGAACAGGAAAATGTTTACTGAGAATAAATAATATATGAACAAACAAGGAATATGAAGATATACAAAATGATGCATTATAAAGGATTGAATATCTTGAATTTTGTAAAATGGCACAAAAAGGAGTTGATACTGATGTAAGACAGTATAATTTTGAACTAGCAAGGAAAGATGTGGAGAAGAATAAAAGTCTCAAGAATGTAGAACAACATTTTGGAATTGATAGGAAACTTACATCTGCAATAAAAAAAAGATGAAACTATTACTAAAAAAAGAGATGACATCCTGAAATTGGTAGAAGAGTTCTATCAAGAATTATATAATAATAAAGAACATGTAACATTTATTATAGCTTCTGAATTGCCCAGGATTTTAAATGAAGAAGTGAGACATGCAATTAAATTTTTGAAGAAAGGGAAAGCTTCAGGTAATGATGGAATTACAACTGATATATGAAGAGAAGCAGATGAAGAAATAGAATTTTTTGCCAAAGTTATATACCAAATGTCTAAATGATAAAGATGTATCAGATAATTGGAAAAATGCAATAGTAATATTAATATTTAAAAAAGGTGATAAAGAAGATATTAGAAATTACAGACCTATCAGTCTTCTATCAATTCTATACAAAATTTTTATTAAAATAATTACAACTTGTCTACAGTGAAGTTTGGATTTTAACAAACCAAATGAACAAGCTGGATTTAAAAGCAGTTTTAATACAATGGATCACATTCAAATATTGAAAGAAGTTATAAAAAACCCAGTAAATAGGAATGACATTATGATTTGGATTTGTAGATGATAAAAAGGCATTTGATTCTATAAGCATTTCTTCAGTGATTAAAATATTAGATCATCAATGTATAGACCTAGGATATTGTCATATTCTGAAGAATATTTATAAAAATGGTACAGCAACAATTTAGTTTACATAATGATACTAGAAAGATTAACATTGGGAAGGATGTAAGAAAAGGTGACTCCATATCTTCAAAACTTTTATAGTAGTGTTGCAAGAAATATTTTGTGAATTAAGATGGAAAGCTAAAAGAGTAAAAGTAAATGGAGACTATTTAATCATTTAGATTTGGCAGATGATGTAGTTGTTTGCAAATAATGCTTTAGAGCTTCAGGAAATATCAGATGAAAGTAGGATTAAAGGTAAATGTTAAAAAGACTAAAGTAATGTTCAATGGATTTTCTCAAAAGATAAAAATAAAGATTGATTATGATGAGTTTGAAGAAGTTAACAACTACAAATATCTTGGTCAGAGTATTACTAGAGATGGACATCTAATAGATGAAATTAATCATAGAATTAAATTTGGTTGGACTGCTTTAGATAAAAATGACTTAGCACTGAAAGAAAATATGTCTATGTGTTTGAAAAGAAAGGTTTTTAATAAATGTGTTTTATCAGTTCTTACTTATGGATCTGTGACTTGGACACTTAATAAAAGAGCAATATATGGATTTCAGACCACTGAAAAAATATGTAAAAATGCATGTTAGGAGTAACAAGAAGAGATTGAAAATGCAATATATGGGTAAAAGAACAAACAGGTGTTACTGACATCATTGAAAGAATTAAAAGGCTGAAGTGGAGTTGGGCTGGATATATTGCTAGAGGAGATGATAATGGACAATTGAAATCGTAAATCGGATTCAAATAGATTATAAATGACCCAGAAACAGAGCACATGTGAGATGGATGAATGAAATAACAAAGTTTGCAGGGGTGTTGTGGAGAAAAGAAGCTAGAGATTGGAGAAGATGGATTGAACTTGGAGAGACCTTCATCCTACAGTGGAATGAATAATGGTTGACAATGGTGATGATGCTAATAATTTTCTATATGATATGAATACTTTATATTATCATTTTTTAAGTCTTAAAACCTGAGATTCATATGTAAACACTGGTAAAAAAGTTTTTTAAAAAATACATCTTTTTAAAAAAAATATTTTTTATAAGCATTCTATCCAAGTTTTATGATTAATTTTATTCATCTTTATTAATAATTTGATTAAGATATTTGTGATTATTTAAATTTGTAATAGTTAGATTTTCTTTTGCTTAATTACAACTTAAATTTAAGAATCATTAAAAAGATTAATATTGATAAAAGATGAGAGAGACATTCTGCCATCATAATAGTTATTACATCTTTGAACAGCATGAAAAACCTCGTCAGCTCGATAAACTATTCTAATAAAATGCTATTTATGCAATATGCAGGAATCTAGATTCAATTTGACGTTTTCTGTGATTAATAGTAAATTAAATCTGTAATTTTATTACTAATTATTATTTTTTAATTAATGTTAATATTTTTGATTCTTTTAATTTTTTGATTTATCAATTTTGAGAGCTTATTAAAAAAATATTATAAAATGTAACTTTTAAACACGTGATTATATATAACATTACATTGTATTTTTTTGTTGGAGGTATTAAATAACAGTTATCTTTTAATAACAACAAAAATGCTTCCAGGAAATTGATGCTCCGGTTTCCTCAAATCGATTTTTTAAAAATTTAAAATTGCATTATGAAAGTTTGGATTAAAACTTTAATATTTTGTCAACTATTTAATTTAATTAAAGGTACCAATTTTTTTTCATAAGTTAAAAATTATGTTTTATTTTTAGATATTTTTGTGATTATTATTTGTAGTTTTTTTAAAAAATTTTAGTTTTGTTTAAAATATAGCTATGGAATATTATTATTTTTTAAAATTATATATCTTATAAAATGAATTTAATAAATTGTTATTTTCTGATTATAATTACATATCTGTTTTATATAATTAGTCTGTGAAAAATGGCCTCTTTCATTATTTCTTTTTTTGAAAAAAAAAAATTAGGTAACTTTTCTATTTCTATATCATGTTATTTTATATATGTATACATATTTGTTCTTAATTTAAGTGAATTTATTGAATGCAGTGGAACTTTAAACAACACATATCATAAACATTTATGACTAAACTTTTACCTATACAATACTAAAATGGCTTGTAGATAGACAATGTTCACTCGATCATATTGGGCTCACTGCTAAATATGTTTTTGCAATACTTTAGTGTATATATATATATATATATATATATATATATATATATATATATATATATATATATATATATATATATAATCATAAACACATACACAAAAATATATATGACAAAATAATACAATCTAATACTGAGCTAGCTAGTAAAGTTGCCTGAAAGTTGCTTTAAGATATTTGTTTGATTTAATTTAAAATAGTATAAAATGTAACAGATACACATTAGAATTTTTTAAAAACATTTTCCATTTCCTGATACAACGATGCTTTTAAAAAAAAAAATTAGAAAAGTAACAAAGTATTAAATAGTTTTGTATTTATAAAATATTTAGTTGAAAATTAAAGTTGTTTTTTTTTAAAAAAAAAAATGTCAGAGCAAAGTTAATTTAACTTTTATATTGTTTATTTGTAGTTACACAACTTATAAATATGAGTAGAAATTCAGGTAAACAGTTATATATGAGTTTTGTAGATATAGAGAAGGCATATGATAGAGTAAATAAAAATAGATTATGGATAAGTTTAGCAAATTTGGGAATGGATGAATCTTTAGTGGATATTATTAAAAAATTATATGAAAATAATTATTATATATATCAATTAGAGAATATAGAATCAGTTAAAGTTAAAAATGGGGTAGGACTAAGGCAAGAATGCCCTATACCATCTATTTTGTTTGTGTTGTATTTGAGTGAAATGGAAAGAGAAATAGAAAGATTGGAAGAGGGGTAGAGATACCATTAATTGATGGTAAAGGAGTATATATTTTGTCAGGTCTTTTTTTGGCGGATGATATGGAAGTTATTCTGAGGACATGTGCAAGAGTGGTAGAGAGATGGGGATTAAATTTAGTGAAGAAAAATCAAATATAATGATGATTAATACTGGGGAAAGAGAAGATATAGAATTTTTATAGGGGGATATTAAGTTAAGTGTGGTGAATAGATATAGTTATTTGGGAATTATTTTAAGTAATCAGAAAAATTATTTGGATAAATGGGAGAAAAAAATTGATAAATGAAGCAAAGAAAAGAAAGGGATTGATAAAGAAATTAACAGTTTTCATATAATAAATATGATGTATCTAGAATTATATGGAAGGGAGTTGCAGTAGCAGGGTTAACATATAGTAATGATGCATATGTGTTAGTAGAGGGGCATTAAATTACTTAGAAAAAGTCTGAAGGGAAGTAGGATGACATGCATTGGATGCAGAGGTATGGACAGCAAGGGAGGCAATTCAAGGATAAATGAGATGGTCAAGTTTTCATATGAGAGATGCAAAAAGTAAAATGAAAATGTTTGGTAGATTGCAGTTTATGAATAATAAAAGAATAGCCAAAATAGTATTTAATTGGGTTATGAGTAAAGGGCAGGCAACAACATGGTTGAGAAAGGTAATGCGGTATGTAAAATATTTGGATAAAAAATTTATATCAGTATATTTGTACAAAAGATGGGATGATTGTGTTAGGAGAATCGTGAGTGTTATAGTCGTAAGGAATGGGATAAAATAATAGATTTATTAATAAAGAATAGGGAGTTAGAGAGACAGAGAACTAGTACGGAATGTAAAAAGAGTTTAAATATATATAGAAATAAACAGAATATTAGATGCGAGTTAATATATGATAATAGTAAGGAAAGTAGTTTATTGTTTAAGGTTCGAATGGGATCTTTAGCAACAAGAGAATATACATGTAAATGGAAAAAATATTGGTGATTTAGTCTGTAAATTATATAAGGAAGGAATCGAAAATATTAGGCATCTGTTAATTGAATGTAAATGTTTGAAAACAGAAAGGGTACATATATTGAAGTTATGGAAGAATAAATATGAAAAAAAGTGATTATACAGAAAAAGGATTATTGGTTTTTATGCTGGGTTTGTGAAAAAATAAGGAAAATTTAGATATAAAGGTCATAGAGTTGATAAGGATTATGTTGTAGAAATGGAATGGAGTAGAATATGGAAAAACTTAGACTGGGGAATGGAAAATAAAGTGGCTAACAGGTTTCTGTGGGCATAATTGCTGAGAGATTCTTGACTTCATTTAAGGAGAAGCTACAATACATCACATTATATCCCATATTCCTCTATTAACAGCATGTGTAAGCATGTAAAATGATGATCATGAAATGTTTTGATGAATATAATGAACTATATCTGCATATTGATTCTATATAGTCCTCTCAAAAATATATTGATGATCCTGTTTATAATCAATATCATCATCATAAAAACACTGTGGTATTATCAAGAATTATATTCAAAGTCCACCCATGTAATATACATGAGTAATGCTGCTATATGCAATATTTGTTAGAAAATATGTATTAAATGGGTTATGATTTTTATAATAACATTCTATAAAGTATAATTGACTATAAAATGATTGTGGTATTCAGCTTAGTTATTTGATTTAATTTAACATATGCACATGATTACATGCTGTTTTATGGATAATATTTATTTATAACTATATGTCTAATTATTGGTTAATCTAAATGACTACCATATTCTCACTATTCACTGTTTTCTGTTATTTATTTGGCACATTAAAGTTGTGGCCAGGTACATATTTAAAACTTAATCATTCACTCATTACTCATCTATAACTAACACACAATTTCATTATAATTTACATGAAACAAGTCACAAATAAATGTATAAATAGTAATTATGTAATAATCATTGAAATCATTGCAAGAAAAAAGATTCCTGCATATAACTCAGTAGATATCACACTCATTCTAACTTGAATTCCTTCATGTTTTCCTAAAGAAAAACCTTATATCACACTTAATACTCAGATATGTTGACATCAGTATTTAAATTAGGTAGTAAAATCTCATTCTTAAATAAAATAAGTGTTTCTAATTCAAATTTTAATGTGTCACTATCGGTTTATTGAATGGAAACTGATATTTGCCCCTCCAGTGACATTTGAATAGAATTCCAAGTATTTAATAAAATGACTGTAGAGTGTGGAGTTAATTGTTAATATCTTTCATTCATTGATATGAGTGCATCACCTTTATTATAGATAACTAAATTTGTGTTTCATTACCCTATAGTAAAAGTTTGTATTATTAATGCTACTTAGGGGAGAGGGGTATTCTTGTTTACTATAGTCTATGGATGTATCTTTTCAGGACTACTGTTAAAATTATCATATCCACAATAAAATTATAATTTGAGAACTATCATCACTTCTATAAATTACAGATTCTTGTATTTCTATTTTTAAAGGTGGTCTTCATCTAATATGTCCTCAACCATTTTTCCCTTATGACAGAGCTAAAATATACATCACAGCCTTAGCTAGTACAATTCTTAAAGCGACTTCTCCACATATAACATTGCTTGCTCTAATTAAGTCCACTATTTCTTTTAAACATTAACATTTGCAAAATCTTTCAATTTATGAGTCAATATTCAGAATTTATTAACTTCATGCTCCCAAATCAAAATTCTTTAGATTTTCCTATATAATTAAAAAATCAGGTTAAGAGATAAGAGGGTCCCTCTTATCTTTATAAAGTTGAATCTTGCATTATGATTTGTAGAGGTCTCTCTTACTAAAATTAAGCACTCAAGGTGCATGTACTCAGGTTTTGGCCTTCTAATCTTAGTCTAAATGTATTACATTTGGCTGCAATTTACAAGTTAAATTACATCTTTATGTTAGCACTTAGCTGGTGCTTATGCCCTTTGAACTATACATGTGAGTATTGAAATGTAATACACATAATTTGTTTAAGGGTTATGGGCAAATTTAAGGCTTGTTACACATAATAATATTCCTCTCTGCTAAATGTTTATAGTCAATAATAATTTTTCACAGTTTAAGTACACATGGGGCAATTAATCTATTACACATCTATGAGTTATTAATACTACAAAAAATATATGACTTCAAATTTAAAATAAAATAAAATTTATTTACAAACAAGCAAAATAAATGAATAAATAACAAATGAATATGTGAGTATTGGCTTTGGAAATACACATATAAATGAAGTACTGAATTATTGCCTTTATTATGATGAAGTAAACAAAATATATACATGAGCATGTGTGCATGCGTATTCTTAAAGTATAATATCTAAATTTGATAGATAATCATTTTCACTCTTTTAAGCTTGAGATCTAACATAAGTTACATTATTTTTATAGGCTAAAAATGAATAAACAGATGATCAGATTAAAAAAAAGGTACCTCTATCACACTTGAATAATATTAACCCATGAATTACATGCATTGTATAACACTGTATGGAATATTATGTATAACACTATTATACTATCACTTATTAAGGAATGACTTTTTTATCCTAACAAAGAAAATAATCATAATAATAATAATCACCCTTTCGTTTTTATGCTATAAATAAACTAAGCAGTTCTTTATTGTTAATAAAACATCGATGACATGGCACATTTAATAATAAATGGCAGGAATATTATGCGTAACTGATGATTCCATTCCATAAGTAATTTAAACAATTTTTTTTGAAGTTAATTCGTTCATTAAGTGGAATATACTGGATTTTCTTGAAATAGTTCTGTAGTTTTTAATAATAAAATAAGACAATGATATAGAACTCTAAAATTTTGATATTTCAGATAGATAGAATACAGTAAAAAAAAACTTTTATTCCTAAAATTTAATAATATGATGCTGTAATTACATTATAATGGATTTTTTATTTCCATTTATATGTAGGAGCTGTTGTTGGTATAAACTTTTGGCAAAATGATTATGATGATGTAGATAATATGAACATAACCAGGTGTTTCTTGGAATAAGATAATTCTTGAGTCCTCTTAAGAACCTCAATCTGCAATGAACTTATTTCTTTATTATTTGATTGTTTACTGTACTGATTTTTAAAATAGAATTCCTATTGCAATAGTTCATATTCTTATACTTAAAAAAAATCTATAAAGTTTTATTCATGTCTGAAGAATGATAATCCAATTTTTAGAATGTCTTTTTGTTAAACATCTCACATATTCTTTGAATTTACCTATAGTTTCTGATAAATTTAATTATGTACTTTTTAATTTCATCACATGACCTTCAAATAATATTATTTTTAATAATTTTAAGAAGATTAAAAAAATAATAACATAATATATATATATATTTTTGACAAATATCGTTTACGTTTAATTTTTTTTTTTTTGTAATAATATATATATATTCCTCCTTTTTTATATATACTGTATAACTTATACACATGCATATCTCACTTATATATATATGTGCGTAAAATATATTGAATGGCATATATTCTTATACTGATTTATCATCATTTTTATTTAGTTTTTAACGAGAATGATTATGTTCATCTTTATAAAAATAAAATATATATTAGATATTATCCTAATGTATATACAAAATAACGATTGTAATAAATAATCCAATTTCTTATAATTAAACAATTTTTTTTTTGAATTCTGACTACAAATCTACAGACACAATATATAAAAATCTATTTAAGAATATTTTAAAAGAAAATAATTAGATTTAAGATTACATTTACTTAAGGTTATACAACATACAGATCCTATATTTTATGTGCATGTATGCATGAAATTTTATGTGTTTATATTTAGCCAATTCACAAATATAAATTTAAATCTATTGTTATAAAGCGCTGAAAACATTTGAAATTATTCTCAATCACCGATAATGCACTATTTCTTAAATATTATAAATTTCCACGCACTCGCCCGCCGGTAAGAGTTTAAAAAATTGAAGTAAATCACTTAAGTTTAGAGCGTACATTCTATATACACCAACTCTTACAGACCTTGCTTAAATGAGGGCTTAAATAGATTTGTACAATTGAATATTTGATAGACTCAAGCCCCGATTTAAGCATGGTCTGTAAGAGTTGGTGTATATAGAATTTACACTCTAAACTTAAGTGATTCACTTAAGTTTTTTAAACTCTAACCGGCTAGCGAATGGAAATTTGTAATATTTAAGAAATAGTACATTATTGGAGATTGACTTTCTGACTTCCGTTTGAATAATTTCAAAGTTTTCAGTGCTTTATAATAACAGATTTACATTTATAAGTCAAGTTTAGGTGGTTAAAAATGAGCTACTGTCTTTTTCCTATGATGGGTTAAATAGATTTGTACAACTGAATATTTGATTATAACATCAGGCACACAATAGACTCAAGCCCTGATTTAAGCATGTCTGTAAGAGTTGGTATAGAATGTATGTTCTAAACTTAAGTGCTTCATTTAAGTTTTGGAGATTGACTTCTGTTTGAATAAATATAAATTTAGTATAATTATTTTATCTTGTTTAATTAAAAAGGATTAGTGTAATCTAATTAAATAGCCAATTTCAAATTAATTAAAAATAAATATCTGAGAAGTTTTAAGTTTCATAGATTATTTGATTTAAATGAATGATTGTAAAATTATTTTAAACTGGAACAAAATGAAGCAAATAAAAGTTTGTAATTATTATTATTATTATTTTTCCTTCATTTTGAACTGCATTTGGAAAATTTTTCGCACTCTAAAATAAACCCAGAAAGATTCTAACATCTGTATTCTCTATAACCTTGATGATTCTTCTAAATTTTTTCATAAAAATAAAAAAAACATCAAAGCATAATGGGAAATATGAGCTAATCCAGACATTAGTTGACTAAAAGGTATAAATACCAGTGCTTGGAAAAAGCAATTAGTTTTCACAAAATTTTAGTGCATTCAAAATCTAATCAAGTTAAAACTTTAAAATAGCCATTTTGTTTGTCTTCATCACCGTGATTAAGTAGATTATCTCACTCTAGAGATTTTGTCTAGATGGTAAAAATGTCTTTTTCTCATCAGACTAAGAAAAGAGATAAACAACAACAAATAAACAAGGAATTACCACTAATTATTATTTCAATAAATTTTCATTTATTACAGTCAACTTTTAATGGAAACTTTATAAATTTACTCATGGGATATGGTTAATAATTGTAAGCTTGTACAGTGTATTAATTTACGTAATAAAATAATTGGTCTTTTCATTTTAAAGTAATGGTGAAATAGCTGATATCTTCATGAAATATGTCTAATAATTTCACTCATGTCATTTATATCTTTACTTAAAATAAGGATGAACCAATTTTCCCCTTTGAAATGTGTGAATATCTTGTCTCAGTATTATGGATCATCTCATCATAAATTGTTGAAAGAAAAACTTTAAGTAATACGTTTCCACTTTGGTGAAATGCTGAATTTTAAATAAAATTAATACAATCAATATAGTTTATACATTATAGCCTATTGATTTTTCCTATATAAAATGACCTGAACAATATAGGAAAATGAATTAAATGCCTAAGAAAATAATTCTAATGAAAGAAGTGATGAATACAAGTAATTTGGATATAAAGTTATAGTATTTCAAAAGGATTAAATTGCTTCTCTTTTATGAATAAACTGTGATTCACATCCAGTGTTTGAAAAAAATGAATTATGGATTATAAATGCCCAATATTTTAGTATTGCTAATCGACTATAAAGGCCAAATATTTAAAATATTATAAGTCAAATTTATCAGCAAGCCCTAAAATGGTTTAATGTGTTAAATATAACCCACATTAGATTAACAAATGTGCATTATAGAATTTTATTAATTTTCATATTAAGTTCCAATAAGAATTAAATTACAAAAGGAACTTAATTGTGCTTAATATAATCTTTGATGCTTTTATTAGAATGTTTCCATAAATTCCCCAAAACATTGGAATATTATGCAAGTATAAATTTTAATCATTTATAACCGTTGGGAAATAAACTGAGGGATTACGTAGTGAAATTTATTACAATTTCTTCTTATTTAGTTAGAGTTACTATTATTAGTGTAATAAAGAAGTATTAAAGTGCTCCAAATATTAGTATTATATGAATGTACAGGCAACAATTTTATACATTTTATTATTTATGATATTGGGTATGATTAAATATAAGATTTACATTGGGGCTGGATTGTATTAGTGTAATTAACTTTTAAACTTACATAAAATTTGTTACATGAATTTATTATATATTTTAGTGGTCCTTAAGTTTCAACCTCAAATACATAATTAGATCTATAGGGAATAGTTTGTGCATAGCACCTATTATATTTGTATTTATTTTTTAAAATGCCATAGTATGCAATAAGGCATCTTAATGATGTGAAATATTTCTGTCAGTAGAATTTTACTTCTAAAAAATTAAGTCTTTAAATATTATAGAACGTTTACAAATAAATCTAGTAAAAGATATTTACGTATAATAAATAAGCCATACATTTTAAATATTATCTAGAAGTGCTAATATATAGGGTATATGAACACAGACTTTCACACCACCCACCCACCACCACCCACCACTCCATCTCACAACACTGAACACTTAAACACATATATGACAAAAAGATAAATAATCATCAATATAAGTATTTCATGCTAAACCAGCAATCATCAGTTGGTCCAGATTACCATCTCTATACATGTATGTCACAAGTACTCAGATATATATTAAGATAGCCAATCTTCATACTTTAATGGACTGGCTTCAATCTACTCCTCACTTCAACTCTTCAACTGTCCAACCAATTGAAAATCTGATGATGGAATGCTCAAAGGCCACCCTGAGGCCGAGATTCTTGTCACACCCATGTTGACCTAAGGTCAGTCTGACCCCTCATGTACAGGACATAATCCATTTAATACATATACAAGGAATGGGCAGACATTTCTACTATGTAATAAGCAAATAATTTCATTTGTTTTTAAAAGAGTGAAAGACTTATCCAGAAAGGATGATTAGTTATTAGAAATAAACTAATTAAGGACAACATAGAACATTTATTATTATGATTGTTATTAATATCTTCTAGTATTTAAATCGAGGATTTGTTTAAATAATATAAAACCAACTCCAATGGAGTGTTAATGTCTTTGCAATGATGTAGAATTACACATTTTAATATCCCAAGTTGAATTAGACTTAGAGAACAAATATTAATATTAATTATGTATTTTATAGAATTTTACTAATTACATAATTTTTTTTTATATTTGATATTTTATAATAAAGCAATTGTTAATTTTAATCCTTCTGTTTTATCATTATTAAAACAATTGCCATTATATATTTATGAAATAAAGATCATATTTTAAGATATTAGTTTACACGTAAATTTATGTGGGTCAGTACATCATTATTGGTACTTTTACTATCTGAAATTCAAATGTATAGGGTAAAGTGACATACATAAAATTCTATTTTACATTTATTGTACCCAAGTTAATAAATAAATTTTACATGGATACATTTATTTTTTTTATTTTATGTAAATTATTATAATTGATACATAACCCTGAGATAAAGCATTAGTTAACATTATTTTTAAAATTGCTAGTCTTAGTTTAAACACAGATTAATTTATACTTAATTAGTTCTTTGAGCAAGAAATATTATATTAGAAAATATTTGCTTAAATTTATTGAGTAGTACCACACATATACAGAAATACCTTGAGTAATTTATTACTTTAACACTAAATAGTATTAACATTTGTTTTATGTGGAGATAAAATCTATATGCATTTCAGTTTACACTGGAAAATGCATTTCCACATAAATATTTGCCTAAACCACTTATGGTTTGGTTTTGTTGATTGTAAAGATCTTTAAAATATTTTGTTATTGCTTTATAGAAATTAGCTTTCAAACATGTGTGTCAAGATTTTGGGGTTGAAGGAATAATATGGGAAAATGATAATCATTATCATTATTCCCATGAAATCATCTCAATTAATATTGAATTAATAAATATAAAAGGAGAATAAGTGAATCAACATTTAATAAAAATAAGTAGTTATAATAATAGAAGTTACACCACTAACATTAAACATGATTACTCAATAGTCTTTTTTTATGACTGAATTCAAAGGAGATATATTATAAAACAGACTAATTATCTTCTAGCCAATGCTAATCTTAGAACATAATATAAAACAATCATCTGCATGCACATATTTAAGTACTAAAGTGTCTATCATAATAAAAATAAGGGAATCCTAATACATACATGCTGGTCATTACAATGCTTTGCCCATAACATACCATGAATGTACAGGGCAACTCTAAACTAATTTTTGATTTGTAAAAAATTGTAGTGAATGGACTTTAAAAATAATCATTCTCTTTGCACTATTCAGAGAACTATCTGAATGTCCAAACACAAATATAAACCTCAACATATAAATTAACTATTATTGTTCTTGAGCTAGCTCAGGATCAAAAGGACTCTTGAGATTGTGATAATAAACAAGAGAAAATATAAATATATATACTTAATGTACTTTATGTTAAATAGTTTTACTGGAATAAGCTATCAATTTTTTACAGCACCATGCTATAATGAAATCAAGTCACACACACTGCTAATTCATAGAACAGATACCTGGATGAATAAAGACATTGGTACTTCTTTGTTTAACAATTATTTAATAATGTTAACCCCCAAATAATAAATAAAAAAATAAAATAATAAAATAATATGACAATGCCAAATCTATTTTGTTTTACATAAGAAATATAATTTCATAATAGAAGATTATTTTCTTTTGAATCCTATTACTGAATTATTTAATATTTATTTCAAAAAAGATATTTTTATTTTATTTTTAAAAGTTAAACCTGAAAGAACATTTAATGATAAAAAAGAAAACATTTATGTCTGGTTAAAATCTTTTTTTTTCTATAAAAATGGGAATGCCCCATAGTGATTTATGAAGTTGTACAGAAAATATAATAAATTAAAAAAACATTTTATCAACAATAAAATACTTAAAGATTATTCATTATTACTTATACTAAAATTTATTTGCAAAACAGATGGACACACTGTAATATTTTATATTACCATGATTTTATTTTTTTGAATCCTTCATTTGAATTTAAATTTTAAGTTATTTTCTAGGACAGCTATTTCTTCTTGTTTCTTCAAATGTTCACATTAAAATTAGAGTAATTTCCAGGATGAGTATCACAAGTTGAATTTTTTTATGATTTCTTGTTATAATTTCAAATTTTGAATTGATACTTATAATATTAATTTCCAATTTAACTCAAATGTCCTGGGTAGATTAACACAATTTAATGTTTTAAATTTACAATGTAATAATTTGCACATTAATGCAGGTGGAAATTATCTGTTTTTCAATATATTAATTTGCAGGCCAGATTAATACAGAATAAATTTACCCATTTTTAATATAATAATTTGCAAGTCACATTTCACACAGACCGAGACAGTCATACTTTTGAATGAGACCTAAAGCTTATTGCAAATTTCTCTTAAGACAATTCTCTTTTCTTACATTTTCTCTCTAGTGAACAAACTACATGTTTAGGGTTTAGGTTATGGTGATGCACAGCTTTTAGTTAAAATTAGCATATGGTTTATATCTATTTCAAAAACATTTTTTATATGGGCAGTGAGGTTAGACTTATTTCAGACTATAAGATTATTTCTCAATGTCTTCTCAAGAGATAAGATATTACTGCTCATCTTATATCAAAAGCTGAAACAAGAGTGACTGTTCTTCACAAAATATTTTGGTCTACTGCTTTAATCTGCTTCATATTTTAATTTTTTGGAAAATTATTGTTTTCATGCAATCACATATCTCAGAAATGAAAGCACTATATGCTGACAAATAGATTTTATTTTTATAAAAACATTTCCCTCTTTTTTTAAATTCTTAAACTAATTAAAAAAATTCTAATCATACCCTATTTATTAAAAAAACACCTTTTATAATTATTTTTTTCCTATTTATCCAAAACAGTTAATTAGAAAATACATTACATTTTGTTTTAGACAGATATAAAAAAAACAACTAAATTAAATTAATTAAAAAAATAGCATTCTTTATCAAAAACGCTAAAACCTTACTTTTTCTTTTCTTTCATTTAAAAACTGATAACCATTATTTAGAACTTTACCTATTTATTTCTCATTTCTTATTTAAAATTAAAAATGAATAGATAAAATTACTGATGAGAGAGAACAAATTTATTAATATTTATTTTACTCTTTTTTTTCATATACTTCTTACTCTTTTTCAACACTATTCCTTAATAAATTATAAATATTCATATTCTTGCTATTTAAATTTTTTAGAAGTCATCATATTATCATTTAATTAATATAAGAATTAGGAACTTGTACTTGAAGTAAAAGATCTCTTTTTACTTCAACAAAAAGACCATTATAGGTTAATGAGAACACTTGTTTAGTCTCAGGGATTGTCACTTAGTAGTAATTGATAATTTCTTACCAATATTAAAAGCTTAAAGTTAACTCTGTTTACATGGGTATAATCCCCTCATTTCTATTCTTTATTACAAGAACATTCTATGGAAATATTGAATTTAGCATGTACATATCTTTACAGAAGTTTAAAATATTTGCACAATGTCAAGAAAGATGTTACTTTTTCACATTCTCACACATATAAAAATAGCTTTCTGAGCTTAATTCCATATAAGAACTTGGGTTTAAAACAAAAGAAAATTAGGACCTTTTACTTTAACAAAAACTACAACAAAAGGACTATTATAGATTAATGAGAAAACTTGTTTAGCCTCAGGAATTGACAATTAATAGTAATTGATAGTTTCTTAGCAATACCAAAAACTAAAGTTATCTCTGTTTATATGGATATAACATTTCATTTCTATTCTTTATTATAATAACAATCCATGGAAATATTGAATTCAACACACAGATAAATATGTCTATATATGTGTGTAAAATTCCTTTTTAAAAAAATAAAACTTATATGTTTAGAGTTAAACAGAACAATTATTCTTTAAAACATTAATGTCTAAGGGTGGTTATATGTGTATATCATTAAAGATTCTCACTTCCTTATAAAAGTATATACTGAAACAGTAAGATTCGTATTCGAATCTTAAGTTTCACCTTTTTCTGTCATCTCTCACTGACCGGTCTATCCCGCCCAAATTTAAACTTTTTGATATCGAATTGTGTGTGTAACAATATTAAAAATGTATAAATATATGTAGAATTCAGCTTAAACAAGCACACATTTCGATCTCAAATTAAATGCAATAAATAGGGATAAAATAATATAATTTAGATTTCTTTTAGTTATATAATTTTGTATAATTTTAATCATTTATTTTGGATTATAAAGTTCGTATTTCTTGCTTTGTTTAAACTTCATTTAATAATAATTCTAAAAATATCTGATGCAATATTTAATTAAAAGTTAAAATAATCTTATGTTCCCTTTTTGTTTTTGAAATTTAAAAGCATCGGTCAGTGATAGATAATAGATTAATTAAAGAAAAATTCCCCAAAATATAATTAGTAAATGTAAAATGTAAACAATAGAACGGCAGCTTTCTTTAATTAAAAACCAACAAAATGCATTGATTATCCTCAGGGCAGATTAAATAGAACCTAAAAATATCTTAACAAAAATGTGGAAGATCAAGATAAAAAAGAGGCCATCTTAGACTTGCTGGAGACATTCACTTAAACTTTAGCTTTGCTCTCGATCACTGAGAGTCTCCAAAAATATAAAAATAATTTGTTCCTGCCAAGGTATGACTGAGTAAAACACCTAGATTATTCTCCATCGGGAGATGGCCTATCAGATGCTGAACTTTCCATTGCCCGTCATAAATTCACCATGAAGATCTGCTGCCTTAAATAAATGAAAAAGCTGCTGCTGTTGTGAAATTAAATGAAATATCTCAATACAAGAAAGAATTGCCACTCGTGAACTTTTTGCTGCTAAACTCATGGAATAAGAAAACTTCTTATAAAACAGGTACCTGTCTGTGTTCAAACTCTAGAGTACTCTAATAATATGCTATAGCTCTTCTTCATAATACTTATCTAAATTATAAAATGTAAAAACTACCATATGTATAGCTAAAATTGAATAATTAATGTAATGTGTAAATGTATCTAATAATCTAGCTTACCTCACTCTATCTTTCTTGGGTGCGTATTTCTATAATCTACATTTTTATCTATAGTTATTATTTAATTATTGCATGCTCATAATTGTCTCAAATTTCAAAGTTTAAATCTATGATCGCTTAAAACAATGCATGCGTGTCCAATTTTCATTAATATTTATTTTCCTAAATAATTTTACTCTCATATAAATCAACACGCATTCAGTGCATCATTATTGTAATGCAGGGTCTACTACTTCGCAAATGGCTGGCATATTAGTTGTAATAACTCCCAGTTTATATATATTGTATTTATTAAATCTAATGAATAATTCTAGAAAATCCCATTTCTTTGAGAGTCGCCCGAGTTCTTGAGTAAATGTTGGTAATGTAGGGCCAAGTCAGAAATCTAATTAAATCTCATCATAACCGTTTATACAGTATACATGTGTTACATTTTAGAGACACGATGACCCATTCCGCCAAGAAATTTCTGGATTCTTCAGGGTTGAAATTAACCCCAGTCGTCCTACACAAGCGGGCATAATGGGTGCTCTCGTAGGACTTGACAATGTCATGCAGCCAGCCGGAAAAACTGCAACATGGACCGCTTGTCCCTGGTTATGCTTATGTGACACCTTCCTTCATCGGGCCGATGGCAGAGACCAGCCCGACAGTTTTATAAACTCATTCACGGCATTGCAGTTTCAATATACTGCCATTCCATATCACCTTTCTAAAGCGTACCACGTGTTCCTTTGCTCAATTCTATTATTCTATATATCACTCCACCTCTGCATTATCTGCATAAATCACTCTCAAATAAATGTTTGCCCTTAGTTATAAATAAATATTTTAATTAAATAAATATATGTCTGCCATTACTCTTATAACCCATACTTTAGACTCTTGCATTGCAAAGGTATAAATCCCTCCAGGCATGCATTAGAAATACTTACTCGAGAATTTTAGGTAGCTAGATTACACCTTCAAATAAGTGAATTCCTTTTGTAAACATTTCAGTATCGGAAATACCGCTACTGAAATCCTCAATATAAAATAATGTCTAAATAAATAAATGTATTCTTTAAAATATAATCATGTGGCAAATCCTGCTACTGAAGCTTTAAATCCACAAAATATTATTAGATTGTTTTATTAAAATGTATTAATAAATAATTTTAAACTATACGTCTGCAGTTACGTTTCGTTTATTCGATACCCATTCTATATAATATTTCCTCGATTATGTAAATATGAATGTTTAATTAATATTAGTTTGATTATTGGCTAACTCGAGAATAAAATCATGAATCTCTTGCATATCCCTGACCACCGTGCCCAAGGAAATATTTACTAATGTCGCATCAGATGCGTTGTTTCGTGGATTGTATTGTGGAACCGATAAACTATGTTTGAACTCAGTACCACGGGTGGCTTCGCTACTCGATGGTGCTGCTGTTCTGTATGGTGGTCGAATTCTGCACTATGTTTACGAGTCACACATTTTCTGACTGTTACATAGTAAAATTTTTTTTTTAGTGTTTGGCGCTTTCCAACATGGAGCTTTCAATACAAAAAACCCATATATACCCTGAGCAAAATATAACGCATATAAATTTCTTTTAGCGTTCGTTACTCGAGTTAGCTAATTATTCTATATATATACGATTTTGTTTTGATAAAAATAATGAAAAAAAAATCGAGTGAAATAATGTGGGTCGAGTGAATGAAAGGACAGCAGGCATAATAACAAATTTAAGGAAAGCAGGGATGTGTGTGTAATTTAAGAAGGAACGAAAATACTCGGATCTAATGAAATATTTTGCTTTATATATATATGTCAAGAAAAAAAAAGTAATCAGTTGTTAAATGAGAAAGCAGGTAGCATTGAATAATTTATTAAAACACCGTTATATATATAGCATAGACAGCAGAAGCTTGTTATATATGTTAATAGTAAATATTTTATTAAAGTACAAATATATATATCATAGACAGCAGTAGCTTATTATACGCATAACCAGTAGTTCGCTATAATATATATGTTAAATATGTTAAACGCAGCAATATAGAGATAGGGCAATGTAGAGTAGGTGAGGGCAGCAAAAGAGTGTTATAGGGCCAATATTCCGGTGGGGAGTAGTCAAATGCTAGTGATATAAAATAAATAAATCATATTAATAAAATGGAATCAGAAAATATTGATATACAGCAAGAAGATTTATCTGAAGCTTTGGAGTCGACACCCGAGTGAAGGGAAGCTACACAACAATACAGAGGATCAATGGACTTTAATTTCAAGTTCATTGAGAAAATACTCAGACGGAATATGCAAGAAATGAAGAAAATGTATGAGGAGGAAATGAGAAAAAGAAGAGATGAAGAATCAAAACAGAGACAAGAAGAAGAAAAGAGAAGAGTTAGAGAATATCAGGAATTTAAAGACATTATGTGGAGAGAGTTAGAAGCCATAAAGGAACATTTGGGAATATCCCCAGCTAGTAAAAAGGAAGAAGAGATTAAAGATATGGAAAAGGAAAGGAAGTCAGAGAGATCAGATGAACCGATGATAGTAGAAGGGCAAGCAGGTAGTGTAGTAAATATGAAAAAGTGTGATGAGCAAAGAAACCTCATTTCAGCCGATGAAGGCCCATAAGAACCGGAGAAGGAAAGCAGCATTAAAGAAGAGACGAAGATGGACACTGGACACCAAAGCTATTTAGCCAAGATGATCCACATCAAAATCTTTAGAGGGGAGATAGGAGAAAATCCTCAAGCCCACTTAGAGAGCTTGCAAAAGTTCTTCCAAGTTTATAAGACAGGGCCGGATGAGCAGATAGTGATAGCCAGTTACCATATACAGGGATCTGCCAAGGACTGGTGGAATATGGTGAGATGGAAGCCTAAAACCATAGAAAAATACAAAGATGCATTAATGAAGCATTACTGGAGCCACGAGCATCAAAGCAGTATCTACCATACACTCTGCCAGGAAAAATATGGGACGATACCCCAAGAAATGCACACACAGTTTTTCCTCTGCCAAGCGAACCGGTTTAAATCCCTTACAACATTCGCCTTTTCGTATTCACACATCATAGAGACCATCCAGCGTAGTATGCCGCTAACCATCCAACAATTAATGGCAGGTAGTCGGATAAAAGACATCGAAGAAATGATTGAATTTCTCACTACCTTGGATTTGAACCATTGGGCTAAAGAACCACCTGATAGAGGGAGAAGATTAGAAAACCCAAAGCTGCATTCATCGATGACAAGAGATCGGTATTATCCACTTGACCCGGGGTTGTAAACATATTAGACTCTTAGGACGGATTAAACGTATATGAAAATATTAAAATGAACTTGATATAATGAACTTGGTTGAATGGATTGTACTTTAGTCAAATAGGGTTTTAGATAGAAATTTTATTATATGTATTATTCTTTTAATTACTATTACTCTTAAAAATTTTTTTTATATTTATACTAACTAATCCTATTCTAAGAATTTTGTTTTATATATATATATTCAGTTTAACTAATTATTTCTATGATTTTAACCAGACACGGCCAAATTAGGCCATTTTAATTAAACTATAAATTCTAGATCCGGGTATATAAATTGTTCGTTGCTTCATGTAATCTCTGCTTTCTATATTTCAATATATCTGTAAAAACAATAATAATGTTTTCGTCTTTAAATTATATAATGTAAAATTTTTTTTTCTCTTTCTTGCCTCCTTTGTTCTTCCTTAATTGTTCACGGGAAGTACGGGGAAATGAAACAGTAAGATTCGTATTCGAATCTTAAGTTTCACCTTTTTCTGTCGTCTCTCACTGACCGGTATATCCCGCCCAAATTTAAACTTTTTGATATCGAATTGTGTGTGTAACAATATTAAAAATGTATAAATATATGTAGAATTCAGCTTAAACATGCACACATTTCGATCTCAAATTAAACGCAATAAATAGGGATAAAATAATATAATTTAGATTTCTTTTAGTTATATAATTTTGTATAATTTTAATCATTTATTTTGGATTATAAAGTTCGTATTTATTGCTTTGTTTAAATTTCGTTTAATAATAATTCTAAAAATATCTGATGTAATATTTAATTAAAAGTTAAAATAATCTTATGTTCCCTTTTTGTTTTTGAAATTTAAAAGCATCGGTCAGTGATAGATAATAGATTAATTAAAGAAAAATTCCCCAAAATATAATTAGTAAATGTAAAATGTAAACAATAGAATGGCAGCTTTCTTTAATTAAAAACCAACAAAATGCATTGATTATCCTCAGGGCAGATTAAATAGAACCTAAAAATATCTTAACAAAAATGTGAAAGATCAAGATAAAAAAAGAGGCCATCTTAGACTTGCTGGAGACATTCACTTAAACTTTAGCTTTGCTCTCGATCACTGAGAGTCTCCAAAAATATAAAAATAATTTGTTCCTGCCAAGGTATGACCGAGTAAAGCACCTAGATTATTCTCCATCGGGAGATGGCCTATCGGATGCTGAACTTTCCATTGCCCATCATAAATTCACCATGAAGATCTGCTGCCTTAAATAAATGAAAAAGCTGCTGCTGTTGTGAAATTAAATGAAATATCTCAATACAAGAAAGAATTGCCACTCGTGAACTTTTTGCTGCTAAACTCATGGAATAAGAAAACTTCTTATAAAACAGGTACCTGTCTGTGTTCAAACTCTAGAGTACTCTAATAATATGCTATAGCTCTTCTTCATAATACTTATCTAAATTATAAAATGTAAAAACTACCATATGTATAGCTAAAATTGAATAATTAATGTAATGTGTAAATGTATCTAATAATCTAGCTTACCTCACTCTATCTTTCTTGGGTGCGTATTTCTATAATCTACATTTTTATCTATAGTTATTATTTAATTATTGCATGCTCATAATTGTCTCAAATTTCAAAGTTTAAATCTATGATCGCTTAAAACAATGAATGCGTGTCCAATTTTCATTAATATTTACTTTCCTAAATAATTTTACTTTCACATAAATCGACACGCATTCAGTGCATCATTATTGTAATGCAGGGTCTACTACTTCGCAAATGGCTGGCATATTAGTTGTAATAACTCCCAGTTTATATATATTGTATTTATTAAATCTAATGAATAATTCTAGAAAATCCCATTTCTTTGAGAGTCGCCAGAGTTCTTGAGTAAATGTTGGTAATGTAGGGCCAAGTCAGAAATCTACTTAAATCTCATCATAACCGTTTATACAGTATACATGTGTTACATTTTAGAGACGCGATGACCCATTCCGCCGTGAAATTTCCGGATTCTTCAGGGTTGAAATTAACCCCAGTCATCCTACACAAGCGGGCATAATGGGTGCTCCCGTAGGACTTGACAATGTCATGCAGCCAGCTGGCAAAACTGCGACACGGACCGCTTGTCCCTGGTTATGCTTATGTGACACCTTCCTTCGTCGGGCCGATGGCAGAGACCAGCCTGACAGTTTTATAAACTCCTTCATGGCATTGCAGTTTCAATATACTGCCATTCCATATCGCCTTTCTAAAGTGTACCACGTGTTCCTTTGCTCAATTCTATTATTCTATATATCACTCCGCCTCTGCATTATCTGCATAAATCACTCTCAAATAAATGTTTGCCCTTAGTTATAAATAAATATTTTAATTAAATAAATATATGTCTGCCATTACTCTTATAACCCATACTTTAGACTCTTGCATTGCAAAGGTATAAATCCCTCCAGGCATGCATTAGAAATACTTACTCGAGAATTTTAGGTAGCTAGATTACGCCTTCAAATAAGTGAATTCCTTTTGTAAACATTTCAGTATCGGAAATACCGCTACTGAAATCCTCAATATAAAATAATGTCTAAATAAATAAATGTATTCTTTAAAATATAATCATGTGGCAAATCCCGCTACTGAAGCTTTAAATCCACAAAATATTATTAGATTGTTTTATTAAAATGTCTTAATAAATAATTTTAAACTATACGTCTGCAGTTACGTTTCGTTTATTCGATACCCATTCTATATAATATTTCCTTGATTATGTAAATATGAATGTTTAATTAATATTAGTTTGATTATTGGCTAACTCGAGAATAAAATCATGAATCTCTTGCATATCCCTGATCACCGTGCCTAAGGAAATATTTACTAATGTCGCATCAGATGCGTTGTTTCGTGGATTGTATTGTGGAACCGATAAACTATGTTCGAACTCAGTACCACGGGTGGCTTTGCTACTCGATGGTGCTGCTGTTCTGTATGGTGGTCGAATTCTGCACTATGTTTACGAGTCACACGTTTTCTGACCGTTACAATACATACATATTAAATTTAAACTTCACTTTATGTATGTATATAATATAGACAGAAAAGTGAATGAATTATAGAGATTATTCATTATAATTACAGGAATATATAAAGAACTCTTTTACTAAAAGAATCATCTATTTTTTCTTTTAAATTATTAATTTTTATTTGAAAGTATTTTCAACATTTTCATGCCATTTTAAAATAGAATTTTAAAAATAATATAAAAATGTTGAATGAATTTTCAACTAAATATTAAGAATCTAAAAGTAGAAACAGCAATTCTTATGGTAAAGGAGTTTTGTACCTTTCTGTAATAATAGTTACCTATATAGCTTAACTTTTTGAGCCATGTCAACAATGAGAAATTGTTGATTGTTATCTATAGTGGGATTGTCTAAGTTGTGACTGGTTTCTAATGGTTTTATATACATATTACAAATCGATGACTGTATTTTTTCAAAATAATATATGTAACTCTATAAATAAATATTTGAAAATACAGTAATTAAAAGTCAATAAAAATTATATGTATAACTATAACTTAGAAGCACTTTCACTACATTGTAGCTTTGTCAACTATCACATTTAAAATGTCAACTTTCTTATATTTCAATGTCAACTTTTCCATAATTCTGTTATCTTAACATTTGCTGCTTGCCGATTAATTAAATTTTGCTTGTATTTATATATTAACATTGCCTCTTTAATTTTTCTTTTATTGTTATTTCTTTCAGTTTCCAATATTTTTACATTGTTATAATGAAAATCAAAACCATATATACATGATTTATTATGGTCATAAAAAACAGAAGCTGATAAATTCTCACTATTTTTAAAATTTTGTTTCGTATTTTGAACCCTTTTAAACAATAATATGTGCTCTTTTGTTCTTTTTTCCAATGTGCACCTCGATTCATCTATATATCCACTACCACACCTACATGTCCATTTGTAAATGATACAATTTTTATTTGTCAATAAAGTTTTATCTTTTGAATTGTTTATTAATTTATTCAATGTAGGTGGTACATAAAATGCTATATCGCATATTCCTTTATAAATTTTTTTAATGAAACTTGCCTGTTGATTCGACATATATGGTATTGATATCCACAACTTTTTATCAGAAAAATTAACATTATTATTAATCTTTTTATATTTAGAAGTAAAATTTTTAACAGTATAATATACACAATCATAATTGTATCCAACGTTTAACAACTCATTACAATAAACTTCAATATTTTTAGTTTTATCTGATGCATATTTACAAAGGTTATCATTTCTAAATAAAAAGGACTTCAAACCTGCCATTTTATGTGACATTGATACTTTTGATTCATATGAAATATATCCTCTTTAATGAGTGTTCAATTTTTGGATCTTAAGATTACTAGAAATAAGGAGAAACTGGATTACTATATGACTCTTAAACCAATAGCAAAAAGAGGATATATTCCATATGAATCAAAAGTACCAATGTCACATAAAATGGCAGGTTTGAAGTCCTTTTTATTTAGAAACAATAACCTTTGTAAATATGCATCAGATAAAACTAAAAATATTGAAGTTTATTGTAATGAGTTGTTAAAAGTTGGATACAATTATGATTGTGTATATTATACTGTTAAAAATTTTACTTCTAAATATAAAAATATTAATAATAATGTGGATATCAATACCATATATATCGAATCAACAGGCAAGTTTCATTAAGAAAATTTATAAAGGAATATGCGATATAGCATTTTATGTACCACCTACATTGAATAAATTAATAAACAATTCAAAAGATAAAACTTTATTGACAAATAAAAATTGTATCATTTACAAATGGATATGTAGTTGTGGTAGTGGATATATAGGTGAATCGAGGTGCACATTGGAAAAAAGAACAAAAGAGCACATATTGTTTAAAAGGGTTCAAAATACGAAACAAAATTTTAAAAATAGTGAGAATTTATCAGCTTCTGTTTTTTATGACCATAATAAATCATGTATATATGGTTTTGATTTTGATTATAACAATGTAAAAATATTGGAAACTGAAAGAAATAACAATAAAAGAAAAATTAAAGAGGCGATGTTAATATATAAATACAAGCAAAATTTAATTAATCGGCAAGCAGCAAACATTAAGATAATAGAATTATGGGAAAGTTGACATAGAATTATGGCAAAGTTGACATTTTAAATGTGATAGTTGACAAAGCTACAACATAGTGAAAGCGCTTCTAAGTTATAGTTATACATATAATTTTTATTGACTTTTAATTACTGTATTTTCAAATATTTATTTATAGATTTACATATATATATATATATATATATAATATATATAAATATATATATATATATATATTGTAACCTTCCATCTGATCATTGGACAGTCAGGCCACACATTTCTGGGTGCCATAATCCTATATAACCTAGCTGCATCCTTAATCAATCAATCAAGCCACTACATTGCACCATAATATCAATTTAACCTTCTCACTGGTCTAATTGGTCACAAACAAATCATGCTGCATGTTTTAGTGACTAAATTCTCCTATGCAACCTATGATACTCTCATTATCAAGAATATAAGCATAAAGAAACAAAAATGTAAAACTAACGAAATGATTCCTGTATTGAATAAAACTAGCATGAAATTATAGATCTAAAGAAGATCACAAGGTGATTAATTAAGATAATAACTTCTGGTCAAACCAGCTTTGAAATCCAAACAAACAAAATATGATGAACTAACTTTGATATTTAGAAAACCAATAACTAGCTAATAATTATATCTCTGGAATGATTATGAAATTAACACTATAAATGAAATGATAAGTAAATTATGATGTAGTTGACTAAATGGATGATGAAAATAAGTAATAAATAAATAGTAGAATGAAATGAGTCTAAGAATGAAGAGAAAAGAACGAAGATGTATGAGAATAATGAACGATTAAGATGATGATAGAATAAGAGTTAATGAATAGTTGAGATGATAAAAGAATAAAATTTAATGTATGATTAATCGATTATGATACTGAATTAATGTTAAATGAGAATGAATAAGTACAAGTACGATCAAGATGAAATTGAAGAATAATGTTAATGATGGAGCCTAAAATCTTAAACTATAAACTAATATGGTATTAATTGGTAAAAAGATAAGTTAAATAAAAATAGAGATTTCAAGCTTGACACAACCAGAATATTATCATGAAGTTAAACAAGCTATAGTTTTTACAACCAAAAGAAATAATTTATATCTTAAAGTTTGGTTGACTTTCATAAAACATCGGAAGTAATCTATTTCAAGTCCAACTATAATAATTAACTAGATATAAAATTTATTGCAAATGTAAATTCTACTTTGAAACTTAGCAACTAATTCTTCTCAGGCTTCAAACACTCAAAATTGTTATACAACATATATTTGGGTCAGTGAGAGGGATTTTGCCACTACCCAAACATAATGCACATAACAGCTCTCAATATAAACTCAAATTAAGAACTATATCTAGCAGTTACACATAAACCTTATAACTAATACAAACTTTAAAATTTATGACTGGGAATGACTTTTTAATAATTAAAAAACAATAACTTACCAAATTCCTGTTATTAGATAATGATAAACCATGTGATCAAGATCAGTGAATGATAGCTCTGCGGATTTAACTAAAGCAATCAAATCAATATTATATTTATCTTTTAATCTATTACTTAAAACAATCTGTACTCTAAGTTATTAACATTTTGATTATTGTGTGATGATGCATTAGATGTAATAATAAATTATAAGGCTTAACACAACTATTATGATATAGCATAATATAGTTAATAGTACTATATTAATCGATGAGGATTTTAATTTATAATCTTCTGATAGGTCGATAGCAATAACAATAATAGTGTTTATATGTGGTAATTAGCAATAAGATTACAGGCAACTAAATACATTTTTTAAATACAACAAACTTTTTTTACAATATTTACAAATTTTTAATTCAAAGACATGGCATGAAGTAAAACTAATATATTAAAAGAACTTATGGATGGGAAAATACCTGGTATCCCATTGACTATATACTCAGTAAATGATACAACCTGATTATAAAATGAAATTTAAAGTATCACTTGTTACGGTTTAGCTTATTTATAGAATAGGATAATGAAACTTATTTAAGCTGACTAGCACTTAAATTACAACTAACAGTATATTTAGAACTTTAGGATATGCACAATGTTTAAATTTAGAATTCAAAGAAAATCACAAAGTATTGCATGCTCCTAAGGCCCTTTCTTTTATCAGAATATGATAAGGGCAATTATCATATTCTGCACAATTAATAACTTATTCAAATTTGAAATGAATAGTTTTGGTGCATTAAAGTAAAAATAAACATCAAAAGTCAAATACACATAGATCTCACTACAACATTACCTATGTCCACAACTTAATTATTGAATACTTCTGGTCTTACCAATTCATTGTCAAATCATTATTTGATGAAGATGAATCCACACTGCCAATGTGCCTCTTACTTTTACATCTAAAAATTCTACCATTATTAATAATCTTAGTTTGATGTGTCTAGAACTGATAATGATCCTATAACATCATGAACACTATTATAATTAAGCTAACACTACAGATAAATCAGTGTTCTTAAATCTAACATTATTTTATACTTGCTATATGATTTTGGAACTACTATACTTCACCATACACGGTGGAAAAACTAACTCTATATCATCATGAGGGATTTAACACTAACAAGGGAGGCTTTATAAAACAACATGACAGTTGTATAATAATATGGCTAATTCTACTACCTCTCTATGGATATAAACATGTGTGGGCTTTGCCTCATTATGAAAAAAATAGAATTCAGACCATGGATATCCTTTCTTTAGGGTTATTTATGCTAACAAACATTAATTACTACTTAGCCTCTACCAATCTTTCCTCTCATGGAATTAGCAATAAGTGATTCGCCATCAGCCCATGCTCAATGTTAATATTAATCTATTGGATGCCATTCTATTGGAACATCCTGTCAGCTAAAAACTGTCACTAATCATTCTCAAATTATAGCAAGGTTAAACAATACCAACAATATCAGTGGAGATATACATACTCCATTTGACAATGCAAAACTCTTAATGTATTTATAGACAAACCAAAATACATATGTCAAATGATCACTAATTATTTTTACATGACAACTATACTTTTGTTATAGAGAGCACAACATATTTAAGCAATAAAGATCAAACCTGCATTTGTATTCAAAGTGGACAAGTTCCTTTCTATGTATAATTAAGAAATGAAAAAGGTTTAGATCAATTATCTTTTATATAAGAAAATAATTTGGTCATTCTAATATCTTTGATAGAATATTTATTTGTTTACCTTTAATTAAAATACACCAAAATCTGTTTTAAACTATAAGAGATAAATATTTTTCTCTCTTCAGATCAATGACATTTAGATTATATTTTCCCTTACTTGTGAAGATAACAAAAATGTGTGTAATAATACATGAATGTGTCTTTATACATTTTTATATCCCTTTGACTAAATATATTTATATACCATGTACCACAATCAAGCATATATGTTTAAAAAATAAAATTCCCAAATAACACATTTCATAAGTATAATACCTAACACAGCAAGCAATAATAAAAATAATAATAATAAACAAACATTTTCTACTATCAGAGTTTATCCTATTAATAAAGTTTATTTTATTCTGGTGAGCTAAAATGATAGGCACTGATATTATGATGAGCAAACATTCCAGATAATGCACATATATTTTATTATCCTGTTTAATGCTTATATAACAAGGCAATATTCAAAGATCTTTAAGTGTATCCCAATTAAAATCAGTTTATTTATTTTTCTGGAGATAATTTTCCCTAATAAGTGTATAGATTATTATAATCTTCAAAATAAACTTTTTCAAGACCTTTATTGATTTATTCTGTAAGCGTTTCAAATGAAGTATAACAAGAATCATTTATTTACATTTAAAATCCAGATAATTTTCCTTGAAAATTAGTAGAATTGTATTACACTTAACATATTTATCTTTTTTTTCTAAAGTTATTTTTTGGTTTGGTTTTTCCTCTGTGCAGTAATGTGTAACAACTTTAAATAATCTGAGCATTGTAAACATTTTTAAACTACTATTACGATGACATATATTTTCCCAATAAAATTTTAAAAGTAAACATTTATTTTATTCCATTCTTATTGGTAAAGTATAATGTGATTATCAATATTAGAAAGAATTTATCCAATTATCACTATGACATCTTTAGCATTTTAATTAATTGGTAATTGATTATTTCTTTCATTACATAAGTTCCCGCTATAAAAATCAGCAGACAATAGAGAATAAAATCATGCAATTATTTTTATTTTTACTTTATTAAAAGTTAGATGATTCAAAAATGACTTTTAAATTTATTTACTATATATATCATACATAACACTTGTTTTCAAAATTATCTCGAATTATTATTATTTTTTTTCTTGATATTTTACTTTACAAGCACAATCTTGTTCTGCTGGATAATAAGAATAGCGCGCGAAATACAAACATTATCAACTTTTTAGTCTACTTATAAATAATTTGTGTGTCATTTTCAAAGAAGAGATTTTAAAAATATACACAACATAAAAGCAAAAGCTTACTTTTTCTTGAATTTTCCTGGGTTTGAAGCAATACTTATTTATATAAAGACTTATTTCCATGGCTTTCATTTCCTTCTCCAGTATGAATCCTTGAAAATATGCGGTCGTGGAAACTGTGTTTACAATGATAGCAAGGCTTTTTAGATTTATTCCATCATTTCTAGATAGCAAGATATTATAATTCCATTCAATTAGATTTCAAAATTTTCTGATTTTTAATATATTTTTTTTCCTTATTTTAAATCAGAGCTGAGGTTTGTGGTTGCTTAGTTCTTGTTTTTCTTAATCAACCCCCCCCTACACTTTATTTAGATAATATATATCTTGTTTTACAATAAATTGTGGGAGTAATTTAAACCAATAATCTTGGTATGCATAATTAATATTACCTCCTCTGGCTTCATTTTTAATAACTACCCATAATGATTCAAGACAGCTTTAGATTTACTACATAAAAAAATATGCTTAAGTAATTTACTGTAATGATTCATTTTACAAGGCTTACACATTTGATTTAATTATTTATTTATTTCAATTGCTATTCAACAATAATAAAATAGCAATATATTTATCTCCCACTTAATGACAATATTTTTAAATTGTTGTTTTAGTCTAGTCAGAGCCTAGACTGGGTTTAAAATCTCATCTCCACTCAAGCAATTTCCCAGTGCATCCAAAACAGTCTTTATTGAAAGCCACTCATTAAAAGATTTTCATGCCAGATATATCATTATTATTTAAAATTTTTGATTATTAAATACAGGGACCTAAATAAAAGGTCACAATATATATATATATATATATATATATATATATAAAAAAATCATTAAAAGTAGGCAATACTTAGACAATTTCATTATTAATAACAATGAACAATCTCAATATGTTGTCAGGACAACCTCTTTTTAACAATAAAGGTGGAATTCCATCTTTATTTATGGTGCAATATATTTATATAGACACTAAAGACTGCATATATATATATATATATATATATATATATATATATATATATATATATATATATATATCCATATATATATATATATATATATATATGGATGATAGTGACGAATGAAAATATTAAACTGTAATTGTTCTTGCATTCAAAAGCGGAACCTCTTTTAAAAGCATTCTAGGGCTTTAATAGAAACATAAGAAGTTGTAGTAGATATATACATGTTTTAAAAACAAAACATAGCTCATAACTTCTCTTACTTTCCTTATTGCAAATAGACTCTTCCATCAGAAGTTGAATGTTATAAATGAGTAATTTTTAAAAATATTATTTCTTCCAATTTTCACCACTTCTTTTATTTTGCTGTAATATCTTATATAAATGCAATTTATCTACTACTTTGAACACTTTGGCCCTGAAGAAGACTGCAGGACAGTAGAAATGTAAGATTGTTTATGCATATAAGTACAATAAAAGATTTTTCTAAAAAGTGTTCAAAATAATGGATAAATTGCATTTATATAAAATATTATTTTTATGTATTTAAATATTTCAACAAAAACATATGTTAAAAATCATTTTAGGTAGCAAGGAAATACAATGTAATACAGAAATAAATGCTAGTATGAGAAATGGAAAAAATAGGTAAGTAAAAATATATATTAGTTATAAGAAATTCAGCTTCATTATAAATAAATATTCAAATAAATTTGACATGTTAAATTTTAAAATCTAGATAAGCAACTAGCATGTTGAAAATTAAATGGGGTAATAATAATAAGTATTAAGTCAAGATAAATTGCAGTTGTCACATTATGTATAGACACACATATACACAATTATTATATGGAAGAAAACTAAGATTTACACATGCACTATAAATAAGCAAGTATTACCTGTCAATAAATGTTTTAAAAACATAGGCCACCCATATTTAAAGCTTATTTTTAAATAAACCAATATTCATTGACCATGCTAAAAATGAAGTTTGATCTTATTAAGAACTCAATTTTTAAATTGATATATTATTTGTACAGGTTCAAATTATATATATAAGGGAAAACAGTTATCATTTTAACTATCTATGATCATGAAATAACATTACATTATATAGATGCAATATTTAATAATACTATAGGGATTTTTAAACACATGAAATTATATGAAGGGAAACTAACCTTATTACCCTGTCCATAAATATTTTAAAAGTTTGTGTAGTCCATCTATACTACTTAAAGTTCATTCTTAAATAAATCAACATTCATTGATTGTGCTAGAAATGAACCTATACAAATAATATACTGATTTAAAATTTGGCTCTGTCAAGCTTCTTATCTAGCAATATCAATAAATGTTGGTTTATTTAAGAATAAACTTTAGGCATGGATGTACATCTGATGATTTTAAAGCATTTATTGATGGTGGCATGCAAGCTTACTTATATTACTTATGTGAAGGTTAATTTTGTATGTTTTTAAAAATCACCATATTGTTAATAATTACATCTATATGATTTATCAGATGATTAATGTGATTTATCGCAGAAGGTTAAAAATGATTTTCTCTTCTCTGAGATATATAATTTGAACCTGTACAAATAATATGTTGATTTAAAAATGTGACTATTAATAAGATCAAACTCCATTTCTAGCATGAACAATGAATATTGGTTTATTCAAGAAAAAGCTTTAATGAGGGTAGGGTGTGCTCATTTATAGTACATGTGTGAAGATTAGTTTCTTTCATATTAAATTCATAGGTTTTAAAAATCGTTGTATTATTCATTATTATACTCACAATTTTTTAAATAAACGTTTTTCATGGGTTTACAGATTTAAATGTTAAAAATTTAAATGAATTTTTCTGTGTATTTTTATAATTTTTAACATTTAATACATATATATATATATACACATATATATATATTCACAAAGAATACTAAATTTGCATCATTAAAACAAACAATATTAAATATAAATTCCCTATTATATAACTTAATGATGTAAGGGTTTATTATTTTATGATATAATTCCAAATTTGAGTTGCTGGAATAAATTATATTAAGGAAGTGGCTAGAAATGGGAAAATTAGCACTGACAATAATCATATTAACATTTTATTATATTACTTTATTGCCTAATTATACTAAACTACTTTTGGACAAAACAAAACATACATACATACGTTCTATGAAATTAAATACATTTCTTTAAGAAATCTATTTATAAGTAGCAAATCTTTTTTTCCAGTTGTGTGTAAGTTTAAATAGCGAACAGATGCAGGAAGATAGTGCTTAATGTTCACATTCCTAGATTAGTTGCTAAACTTAGTTGAAGTGTTTTGAATCTAATTCTAGTACATTTGAATTTTTGGGAACTAATACAATTTTCCTCTAATACCTATCATTTACTTTTTATTATTACTATCAAACTATAAAATGGAAAGTTAAAACATCTTAATCCTCTGATTTTAAATCATTTTTTTTGCATAATTATATAAATCTAACACTAGTTCATTATCCACAGAAAGTAAATAATGGCTTCTGGAAAAAAGCTGCATTATATTCAAAGAATGCAGGTAAATTAGATCCAAATCGAAAACTTGGCATTGATAAAAAATAACTCAGAATCTAATCTGAGAATATAGATGAGACAATATTAGATAATATTTTATTAAAAAAAAATAATTATCTGGCATCTGTTGATTATTCAAGCTTATAGAAAGATGACAAAATTGGAATAGGAGTAGATTTCCTACTTAAAAATAATATGTAGAAATAGACTGTGTGATCTTTAATTGATGTTATTAAATCTGTTTAGATTATTCTACAATAGTGTAAAGAAATAATAATAATAACAATAATAAATTATTTATTTTATTTAATTGCTTAGTTACTAAAAAAAAACAAACAATAACAAGCAATGATAGATAAACTCTGTACAAAAGTCTCTTGAGATAAGAATTTAAAATATAATAAATAAAAATACACAAGAAAAAGTAATAGAATAAATTAATAACAATTAAAATAATCATTAGTGCAATACAAACGATGATTATCTTTATTAAAAATCCAAGTAATTGATATTAGCGAAATTCATAGTAAATTGATTGCTAAACTTATTAAGCCAATAAACATCATATGATCACCATTTCTTATGCTTGCTTATAACTGTTATTAAAACAGGCAAAACTCACTATACGTATTGCCACACACAGCAAGCTAGAGTAATCAATGGATGCCAGAAGGTTTGTGCATAAAATCCCCAAATAGTGCCTACTCATACAATATCCCCAGACTAGTTTCTGGCTTGTGGCCTTTGTCAGTGAGGAGCCTTGGATCTTTGAGCACTGCACCTAGATCTTAGGATCTAATGCAACCCTGTAGCAGCCACCATTTATCTCCACTTAACTACAAAACTATGAGTCTTAAATTGAAAGCACCTTAATATTTTCAATCCAAGCTCATTAGCTTATATAGTCATATAGGTCTGAATCCAGTTCATTACCTATACATTTTAATGTCATTGGTTCTTTAATAACCATAGCCACCACTATCCTATTAGGTAGGATTGGTTTTAAGCCAATAACATCATATTATCATCATTTCTTATGGGTATACCAATATGTATAATGAGTTTTGTCTGTTTTAATAACAGTTATAAGCAAGCATAAGAAATGGTGATCATGTGATGTTTATTGGCTTAAAACCAATCCTGCCTAATATGATAGTGGTGGCTATGATTATTAAAAAATCAAAGACACCAAAATGTATAGGTACTAAACTGAGTTCAGACCTATATGACTATATAAGCTAATGAGCTTGGATTGAAAATATTAAGGTGTTTTTAATTTAAGATTCATAGTTTTGTAGTTAAGTGGAGATAAAAGGTGGCTGCTAGAGGGTTGCATTAGATCTTAAGATCTCAGTGCAGTGCTCTCAGATCCAAGGCTTCTCACTGATGAAGCCACAAGCCAGAAACTAGTCTAGGGATATTGGATGAGTAGGCACTGGATGGGGATTTTATGCACAAGTCTTCTGGCATCCATTGATTACTCTAGCTTGCTGTGTGTGGCAATACATATAGTAAGTTTTGCCTGTTTCTAAACTTATTAAATAATTTGCAACAATTAAGCACTTTCTTAGTTAAATTTATTAGATAATTGTGAATTTGAAACAAAAAAAATTAGGATCCAGAAAAAATCTCTGATAATAAGTATCAAAAATCACTCTATACAGATATAGATAAACAATGCCATATGAACACTGAAGAATTCTGTAAAATAGATAGATCACATATTATTAAAGTAGAATTGTTTTCCGTAATAGAGATATTATAATATAGTAAACTGTGATAAAAAATATTAAATTTGATCTAGGTAAGAAATTTCAATAAGTAAATAACATAATTTGTTTACTTAGGTGAGAACAGAGAAAGCTAATACGACTCAGGATAATCTAGAATTAATAAAAACTCTCAGATAACATAAATATTTATTAACAAGAGTTATAAGCACGAATTTTATTACAATGTAAAAATATTTACAACAGGTAATGGTATCAAAATAAGCAGAAAATATATGAAAAAAATTACTGGGAAAATAATTAATAGTTATCCATTTATTAATTAAAAGTAAATTATCATTAGTCATTTTTCATGGCAACTGCTACAACGGGACGTAAGGCGGAACAAAGTGATACTATTTTCAAAACAATAAATCTTTGATTTTTAAATGTAGCGAAAATATATTGATTATATAAATTAAAAAACTAATTGGACTTGAAACAAAAACTTGGAGCTATTATGATTAGTGGTACTAGAGATGTTTTTTGTTTGCTTCCTGCCTTTTAAATAATTTTCAAGCCAAGAACTAAAAAGACTACAAAAAACGTTATTTTTTTAAAAAAAAAAAGAAATATACTGTCAAGTGCTTTAGATAAAGCTAAATTTATAGCAGTAATTTAAGATTATTATCTGGCTGTGATATTGAATGTATACACTTAACGGTAAAAAGCAACCAAAAAATTTCTACCAACTACATAAAATATCAATGCTCTATAATATATTGTTTCTAACTAAAAATGACAATTTTCTTTTAACTACTACTTCCGACAGTTTAAAAATCATAGAAATAATAGAAGTTGACCTATAATTAATAGGAAGCAAGAACTCATTCTTTTTAAAAATCTCTATAATAATACAAACTGACAAACATTTAGGAAATGATCTAAAGTTTCAGAAAAAATTAAATAAATAAACAGAAACAGAAATAAAAAAATAATTTATATTCTTTAAGAATATTTGGATTAAACTATCTAATCTTGTTCAACGACTCAATACTTAAATAATGGATTATATAACTGACATGTTAGTATATTAAAAAAAAATTAAACACGGCAATTCAATTAATAAATTTTACAATGTTACGTTATATATTAGCATACACATATGAAAAAAAAACAAAAACAATATCAGCCATGTATTTTTTATTATTCGGAATTTTCAGCAAATAATTATTATGCCTTATAAATTTAATTCAGTTGTTCAATCATTTTCGGTTTCAAAAAATATTCTTATCGTTAAAATTCTTTTATTAATATTAAATTTTTAGTTTTCTGCTATTTGATTTGGTTTCAGTATTCAGGTTTTGTAAATTTCATTAAATCTTTATTCAACTATTGTAATAAATATTTTTAAGTGATTCATCATCATCAACCATTATCAATCCACTGCAGCATGAAGATCTCTCCAAGTTCAATCCATCTTCTCTAATCTTTAGCTTCTCTTCTCCACATCACCCCTGCACACTTTCTTAGTTCATCCATCCATTTCACACGTGGTCTCTTTCTGCGTCTTTTACAATCTCTTGGAATTCCAGTTTAAGATTTCAATTTAAGATTTCAGTTTAAGATTTTTGAGTGATTATTTTGTACTAAATTATCAATTATCTATGCAAAATCGATTTCTAATATTGTTTTAAAAAACTTAATCAACATCATTCAGAGTAAAATTACTATACCATTTTTGATTGGATAATAATATTTTAAATTTACAATGTATTATTTCTTCATAAAGAAGATTATTTACTCATTATCTATAACCCATTAGGTTATATATTTATCCAAGGGTTGATATTCAAAGACATCATAAAGAGGATAGCTTGCAATGCACCAGCATGACTACTGACATCATTCACAATCAGAGAGTTTTATTAATTTATTTATCTTATTTAGCATATGGTTCTATCTCAGCAAGAATCATAATTCTTCTAAATTTATTATTTCAACCCATTCTTATATATAATTTAGAATAGACCTATGAATGATAAAGATAAATCTAAAAATCAAAATATAATAATAATTAGTTTAATCACACATAACAAAAAATTGTGAATACGTAATGTGTCAAGACAGATTGTTTTTAAGTTTAATGGTAATAAATATTTGAATGATTACTATTTGGAATGGAATTTTTTTCAATATGATAAACTAATTATTATTTTTTCTTATTTTTATAAAAACCCAAAAATTATTATTATAATCGTGTTTATTAAAAGAAAACAGCTATATTTTGATATTGAATGGTAAAAAAATAAGTATACTATAATCATAATTCATAATTATATACTTATAATTATACATTGTTAACTATTTATTCATTATATATATATATATATAATTTTTTAATAGTTGATGCAAAAAATAAGCTTTCTTTATTAATGAACAAAATAATGATAATAATAATAATAATACTATGAATAATAACAATAATAAAACTTTTTAGGTTTTTATAAAAAAAGGAAAAAAAAGTTTTTCAGATTAAAAAGCAACTTTCATCTTATGTGCATTATATAAATAAAATAATATTTACTACAGTAAATTCAAAGTTTACTTTGTATTTCATTGCAGGTGATTGAAAATGTGATTGTATCTCTGTCCTGCAATAGATCAATTGAGCAAAGATTGATTTATATAGAAATAAATTCTAAGCATAAGTGTACACTTATGCTTTTAAAGTATGCTTACAGGAGAGTGCACAGAGATGATTAAAGTGCATGCTCAGAGCAATTAGTCCTTATTTATAAAATTATAGGAATAATAACTATTCAAATATTTATTATTCTTAAAGTTAAAAGCATAAATCATTTAAATTTTTTTTTCCTAAAATGCTTGTGAAAAAAAAGTCTGTAAGTAAATTCTTTCCCTTTCTTTGTTTTAAAAGGTTAATTTTTTTTAACAGTTTATATTTTTTACAACTTCTAGTGATCATTCAGGTTATATTTTCAACGTTTTACTTTAATGATCAAGTTTTTAATTTGCATTGTATTTGCATAATTTTAGAATTATTTTTTAATATGTTTCCAAATGAAAAACATTCATAAAATAATATTTCAACTTTGCAAATATACATAGAAAAGATAATAAACTAAAATATCAATCAGAACAATATATTTGGTTATTTCACAATTGCAGATAAAAATATGTTTGGAATAAAATAAAGTGTTTTTAAACTCAATTTCAAAAATATGAATAAATTTTTATCAAGAATATACAAAGCAACAAAATTATATTTTAAAATTAAAATTATTAAAAAATAATAAAAATAGCAACTTAAATGATTGCAAAAGCTATTCCAGGCTAATCATATTCTACTGTTTTATGTTATTATATTTCTCTTGACTCAATTATTTTAAAAAGTAATATTTTCAAATAAAATCTAAATCTATTTATAATATTCTTGTCAAAAAATAAATATTTCAAAAATATTTAAAAAAAAATATAGTGTTGAGAATAAAGTAGATACATTTGATAATTAATTAAGGAAAAGAAATTGGTCATTATGTAAATTTTTTTACTAATCACACTTAAAGGATCAAATTAAAAATTGTTCATTATTCTAAAAATATTTTATGATTTAATTGAGAAAAAGAAATATTCAATCTTACTAAAATGAAAAATATTCATTAGTTAATAATAGTAATTAGGTCCAGTATATAAAGGTAGGTTAAAATAAGTGATGGCTGATCCATAGGCTCTGCAGCATCTCCACAAAAAATAATTATTAAATTTGTGCTTAAAATATCAGTAATATAACAATTATTCAGTATTTTGCATAGATAATATACTTGTAATTAAATATTATCTAGTCATTATGTAAATACAACTAATTAAACCCTTTTATATATAAAAAAACATATTTTAAGTAATGCATGAGATTCTATACAAAGAATTGCTAAATGTGGTAGTGCCTAAAATGGCATACTCTGTGAATTTCAGAAGATTCATTTGCTTTTATCAATGTGGGTAACTAGCATCACTGGAACTGATGGCTGCCACAGGTCAATAATTAGTTGAGCATGATACATGTATCTATTCTGGTTTCTCTTTAGAGCAAATATATAAACATATATATTTTTCCAATTATCATTACATAAAAAATTGAAACGAAAGTAAAGGTCAATCTACCCCAGATATTATTATTTGTCAAACAGCTGTTAGTAAAGACAAAAAATATATTATATTTTTTTATAATGATTGGTATAAAAAATAAAATGGTTGTGTAGTTGCAGCATTAGAAATGCTCTGTTTTGCTTTCCTTGCTTACATTTTGGAAGTCATGGGCCAACACTGGTTAAAACGATACAACCTAGATGTTCCAAGAAAAAAAGCTGTTAAAGAACTTGTAGATCATGGGAAAAGAACAATATCCATTGAGATTGCCAATATAAACTTTAAAAAGTAATCTAGGATATAGAAATAAGATGCCATAAGAATGATTTTGATTTTTATAAGCAAAAAGAAGAATTTTTAAAATGGATGAATTTATTAATTTGTTTTGTGTATAAATAATTAAACATTTTAATGAAATAAATGAGAACAAAATTTAGCATTTTGTAATTGTGTGTGTGTTATGGCGTTTGGCTTAAGGTGAATGCAGTTTTGTAGCTATGCTATTAGCGTAACTATAAATATACATAAATTATAGAAAAATTGCCAATATCATTAACATTTTGTAAACAAATGATAATTTGACCTTAAATTTTATTTGTAAAATATGATGTTATTGAAAATCGTATGTAAGCTATGTATAGCTAATAATTACTATAAATTTGGTTTTTGTATATTCAATTTTATAAAGTTTATTTTTATTTTGTAAAAATTATAAATAAGTTGCATTTATATTATATATGTTTTTTTTTTTAATTTTAGATTTAGTTTTAAATGTGTTAAAGTCACAGATTGTTACAATCAAAAAGTTTTTGGTTCTGATAATGATTATAGCGTGGTAGGTAACAATTCAAAATTATTTAAATACTTTTATATTTTTCATAATTGAAATAATTATGAATTTTATTATACTACATAATACCCATTTGTTTCAGTTAACAAAACAGTCTACATAAGTGCGAGATAGCAAAATTTGATGAAATAAGCCTTGCAGATCTACTTATTATAGCCTAAAAATCTATGGGTTTATGACACTTCTCACACCCTACAAGTGCTGAAAAGAACTAAGTACTAAAATAAAAATTAAAATACCTTCTGCATAAAATGTATAAGTAGCTAGAAGCTCAATGACAATATAATATTACGTTGATGCTCTATATAAGTAACTAATGACGATTTCCAAATAGCGAATGAAATGTAGAGAATAGAATGAACTTGAAGAATTTTATTTAAAAATGAAAATAGGAATATGAAAATAAAAAGATTAACTTGGGGAAAACAGGGACAAAATGGATTAAAAAAGCGGTCAAGTTTGCTAGTTTTTCAATAATGATTCCGTTTTTTAATTATTGTTTAGAAAGTGGAATAAAAAGATCAATAAGAGTTTGTAAGAGTAGATAGTTATGGACGGTTGGATAAAAAAAGAAATATGTAAAAAATGTTAAGTATATATTATATAACATAAAAACACTTAGACTGAATCTAATTATGTATATATAAATAAAATGGTCTGCTTATATATGAGTTTAAATTTGTTTTAATTTACTTTAATTGCCACAGGGATCAAGTGACATTAAACAGGAGAAAATATATAGAACACATTCTTTATATTTTAATAGAATTCAAAATATTTTCTTTAATATGTGATGATGATGATCATTACACAACCACTGTTTCCAATACCTGTCTAGATTATGTACAATATAAGCTACTTTCAAAGAAACGGACATGAAATAAATATGCAGACCAGACAATGATATATATTGTAATGGTCAGATTCATCTAACTTGCTAACACACTGCAGAATTTAAACCCAGACACCGAACTCAACACTAGGAAGAGCTGCTTCCTGGAAATTCTAAGTTTGAATTCAAAGTCTGACACCACAGCGCCACCTACATGATAATGCATCTGATACTATTAATAATATAAACTTTAAACCGGTGCCGGTGGTCAGGGAGAAACAAGAGACACTATTTTATAATATAAACCTAGGTCTGCTAACTAATGTCTATGGATGGTACAAAATAGATATATAAAAGTGATGTAGACTGAGATAATGGTGTGGATCAAGAAAGTAAATAATTAGAATCCAAATAAATAGAAAAATTCAAAAGATTTATTGATTTAACAAATATACATGCACACTGTCGGTGTATGTAAGACAGCAACATTGAATAATTAAAATGTATGTTGAGACAAAACATTAGTAAAATTTACATAATGGCTTGTTAATTAATTCTCTACACCTTGGATTAATGCGATAACACTACAATAATGTGCCAAAGTAACATTAATAAAGAGAGTTTGCAAAGATAGGCGAAGTGCTTTGAGTAAATATAATAAATTATTGAATTAAAAGATTTGAGATAGTAAAGATATCAATAAAACATTTAATGAATTCAAGAATAGAATGGACTGATACTCGGTAAGCTATAAGATAAGGGATATGATTAAGACATGCAAATCAATGGGAATAACTAAATTCACATTAAGAGATCAGTGGTGCTAGTGAGGATTTAATGTAAAGGATGGAGGGAGCAGTACGTTAAAACCACAGAGCTTTGCAAAATAAAATAACTAATCAATAACTTAAAAAAATGATATACGGGATGGCATCTTGCCATAAATCCATTGGAAGTTGTGTCACATGGCAGCCCAAGTCTGAACTCATCCAAGTACTTAGCAACTGTGTGACAACTGCATAGAATTCCCAGGTGTGACAATTCTAGTACACAATCTAACTGGGAACTGCAGGAAAGGAAAAAAAGGGGAAACAGTCTTAGCCATTTAAAGCCCTTGAAGGAACAAAGTGGTCACAAACATCCGATACACCTACCAGCAACACTCGAACAATGTATATAAAATATTTTAAAAGGACTCATTTTAGTTTAATAAGGTGCCTAATCATATTTATTTTAAGAAAGTCCTCACATTCTCAATCTCAAAATTATAAGTTTTGGAAATTAAGCAAGAGACAATAAAACCTATTTAAAATGGGAAAATGCCTAATTACAGGGTTTTATAACAATACAGGAATTAATATGCAATTACACATTTGTATACTATTCACTCATTAACCTTGCACATATTATCACATTATGTTAAAACAAATAGATGTATGGATTCTTAAATGCAAAATTATTTAATGATTAAAAGATAATAAGATAGCTCTCAAATGAGCGATTTAACAAGATATTAAAATAGGACCAATTTATAATTAAAATGTGCCAATCAGTGGCATATTAATTTAACAAAAATAAAAGAAGTAATTTGCTTGATCAATGGCTATACTGGCACACCATCATAATACAAGAAAACAGATTAATAAATACAAATATTAACCCAAGTATAGAGACAGAGCACACTAATTAAGTTACAGAAATTTTACAAAAAAACAACATTTTAAGATAGAAAACAAATTAAATTAGCCATAGCTTATAAGAAGAAATATACTTTTACATGAGCTCTTGGGTTAATTAGGTTACCTCATCAGAAGTAGGGCATTTGAATGCATTTTCATATGGAGACTTTTCTAGTTTGACAGCAGCAGCATTTACAAGAATTTGGCAGTAACTTTTGGTTCAAAGTTCATATCTTCAGCAGTGGTGGCAGTTTTCAGGGCTTCTTAAGTGAAGGCATTAGATTGCATGATATGCAGCAGACGGTCATTTCTGAAAGAAAAATAGCCTTCTTGCCGGATCTACTCTGACATTTTAAATTTCTCATTAAAGGCTGGGGTGTGCAGTTCTCCAAATACACCTGGCTTTAGCTTCTCATAATGGAATAAATTCTTAACTCTCAGCAAATTCAACTTTTACAAAATAGCTTTTTGACTCACAAATATAATTGAAGATTCTAAAATTTACTTGACAACTTTAATAACAAACTGCTTGAAGACTAATTGCCTACTATTCACTTGTTAAAATAAAACCAGCCTTATATATATATATATATATATATATATATATATATATATATATATATATATATATATATATATATATATATATATATATATGAGAGTTGTACAATAATACTGCTCAGCAATGTAGCAAACATATCCCCCCCAAAAAGATTTGCTATCTAATCAATGCTGTAATTAAACTTATCCAAACATCCAAAGGAATTTAACAAATGTTATAATTAATTTTACTATTGTTAATTACCTTGTAGATATTCAGATTAAAACTTTAATTTCATTTAAGAAAAACTTTCACTAATTAAAAATCCCTTAAGTGGACATCTGCTGTGTTTTTTGATAAGCCACTGGAATATATTAATTAAAACTATTGTTTTCTTACCAACCCTCATTTACTTTTTACGTAAAATTGATGGCATGATTTTAAAATCCAAAATAACTTATTTACTTTTTTTAATTTTCAATGTTTAAATCTACTTATGAGATGAATATAATTTTATTTAAACTAAAACAAGTATTACGAATGTAATATCTTTTTTTTATGAATAGATTTAAACATAAATAATTTTAAATAATAAAATATTATTTTAACTTAAGTTTTTAAAATAGATATATCGCAGTATGTGCATAAATATGACATATATAACCTACTTTTTAAATGAATATATTTATGTGTACATACACATAATTTATATTAGTTATTTCTGCTGGGAATTAGAAATATATATATATATATATAACATGAGCGTTTTACTAGTGGTTTAAAATTAGGCGGGATTTTCGGCATATAAGCGCATTACAGACACACTACGATACATTGGGGGTTTAAACTAAGGTATGAGGGCAGGAAAGATGTGAGAAAAGATGAAACGAGGATCTGCAAAGCAAATCTTACTGTTTCAATATAAAGAAGTTAATACATTATTTAAACAAATACACAACAAGTTTGTTTACAAAATATTATAATTGACATCATACAATATTCGTTTCTCTAATTATTATTATACTGCAGACTATATCATTAGAATTTATGACATTTTACAAATTTATAATTAATTATTGCTTTAACAAGCCAAAGTAGTAGTAATTTGTAATGTGCCCAAGGTTTATTTTGATTAATTTTAAACATTAATATTTCAATTACACATTGTAATATTAACATGATTATATGTTTGAGCACACTTGCTGCAGAGTAAATCCCCTATCCCTGATCTTCAATACATTCTGAATATAATCTTCCATATGGCTTCCCTCACAAGTACAATATATTTATTAATGTCATTAGCTTAAAAGCATAATCACACATATATATATCTAATATAAAATTATTTTAATCAATACAAGCTCTTTACAAGAATGATTCTAGAGAGTGGCCATTTTAAGTCCAAATTCCAATTTAATAATTAAGTTAATTACAGAGATGGCTCTTTTGAGTTCAGTGTCTAATTTAATAATAACACTTCTTAATTAATTGAGGTGATCCTTTGGATCTAACCCAAAATTTACAGAATAAAAACAGGAATTATATTATAAGTTCTATATACATAAAATCTAGCTCACAGTAATAAAAAGGAGGACTAATTTATGTACAAATGAACTTGATTAAATTTCAGAATAAACCCAACAATTTTTTTATATATGATTAATTTTAATCAAAATCATTCAACATTTTTGACTATTATCAGTCCACTTCAGAATACAGTTTCTCCATATTTAATCCAATTTCCCTGATTTCTAGAATTTATCTTTACAATATATCATTAAATTTCCTTATTTTATCTTTTCATCTCACATGTGATCTCTCTATAGCCTTTTACATTTTCTTAGAATCCAGTTTAAAACTTCAAATGCCTATCTATTATTATCTCTTTTGGAAATATGTTCAATCCAGTTCCATTTCAGATTTTTAATTCTTTCAATAATATCAGTAGTACTTGTTTGTTCTGTTATCCATGTTTCACTTTCAATCTCTTCTTCTTATTTCTAATATACACCTCTACTTACTTTGTTGAGTAGTCTAAAGTCTCTGTACTGATCTTCAAGTAAGTGTCCAAGTCTCATATCTATAAGTAAAAATTACTAAAATTGATTTATTAAAATCTTCCTTTTCAAATACATAGGCATATTTCTTAGTATAAGCTGTTTTTACCATTTGATCTTTCTATATCAATAGTCTTTATATATGAACAGGTATAATATTTTCATATCTGCAAATGTAGTCTGAGTAAATTAAATATAGACATATTGACTACTGTCTATGTTGCTACCACTTATTAAGCTTTAGTTTCACAAGCTGTCCCTGTTCAACTATTCAAGTTAATCATTGACAAGGCAGTATGCTTATTAACTTCCTATTTTTTGCTTAAGCCATTAAAATAATCCAACATTAGAAATTTTACTAGTGCAATAAGTTTGGGAATAAAAAAAGTGAATAAGCAACAGAATTGAGAATTTTTTTATTTCTTATAAATTTGGAAATTTCTTATAAGGACTTCATGATAAATTTATTTGTGCATTGATGAGTATAAAAACATTTGACACTGCAATATCATTCGCCAGCATACCTTGGAATACTCTGCAACTCTATTCAGTAAAAAATCATCTGATTAAGTTAACATAATAAAAGCAAAATCTTGAAGCAAAGAATGTAAAATAAACTGCTGGGAAGACAAAGATCACGAACCAAGAAGTGAGATTCAAACAAAGATGGTACTGATGTAATTGCAAGCACAAGTCACATCGATGTCCATTTATTCAAAATACATGCTACTATTGTCTAAAATCATGACATATTGAAGTGGCATATAAAGTTAAAGAAAAACAGTAATATGTTAGAAGTATAATAATAATATTAAAGGCAAAAGTCAACATAAGGAAATTCTAACAAAGTATACATTTAATAGTTTAAATGAAGACTGAATTCAAGATTATAGATAGAAATGATAATATAAATGTAAAAAATATTATGAAGCAGAGAACTGTTTCAGCAGTGTGGATAGAGTTATCATTATAGTGTACCATTAACTGTAGAAATCAATTCTTGACCAGCAGTATCCAAAGTATTAAATAAATGCTGGCTAAGAATAACTAAAAACAAGAAAATGAAATTGAAGCCTACTTTAAAATATATATTTGATTATCAACGGAAAGCAATAGAACTGATAGACCAAGTTAACACGAGACACGATCCAAATATGATTAAATTATCATTGATAGTATTAAAGAAATTAAAACCATAGCCGTTTAGATCAAAATTAGTTTAAATTATTGTGATATAGATGCAACAAAAAGCTATCTGAAAAAAATATTTACTATTTATGAACGATGAAATAATACATATGGTTTTATGTTTTCAGCTAAGAAGATCAACAAAGTTGACTAGCAAAAATTATTAATAATATTGCAATACCATCTACCTGAATATGGCAAAATACCTGCAGAGATAATGTTTAAAAGAGAATTAAAAAGGCATATCTCAGATAAAAGAGCATTGCCATTTAAACAAGTAATTGAACAGTCTAAAAAATTTCCATTGGATCTAAAGTTTTGGACAGAATGTATCCAAATCAAAAATGGATACTGGCAACTCTTATTTACTACCAAAAAATACTTACTAACTCTAAGAACAACACTGTCAGATCCATAAAAGGCATCAAAATTAGCTACATCCTGAATATAATTTATTAGAAACATATAATGAACAGGAACAAAATAATAAAGAAATTAATCTACTTGAAATTATATACAGTAATGTGAGGAACAACATCCAGTCCATGAAGTAAACGAAATATGAAACTATCAAAATGCTTGTAAAACTATGAAAAACTAACTATCAGATAGATATAGGTAGGCAATGGCAGCCCATAAAATTTTTAAGCAGGAGCGCTTTATTACGGTATCACCACCAAAAATTAAGCAAAAAAAACAAAACAAAACAGCATTTTTAATTTTGCAACCACACAACCATTTTATTTTTTAATACTAATCATTGCTAAAAGATGTAATATATATTTTTATTTTTACTAACTGTTGAGAAACAATAATATCGGGAAGAGATCGAACTTTATTTTTTATTTCAATTTTTCATGTAATATCAATTGGTAATATATATAATATAATCAAAATTAATACCACTTGATAAATATTTAAAATAATATTTGTTTTTTTATTTTGCTCTATTTTTCTATAATAAATATTTGTTAATTTAATATGTTAATTAGAAGAAACACAAAATGTTTTCTTGCTTTGAAGAGATACCAGAATAAATAAACATACCATTCTCAAATAATAATTGATTATAATTATTGATACTGTGGCAGTGAACTGCTTCAATGGCACTAGTTCCATGATTGATAAAAGCAAGCGAATCTTGGTGGAGTTTTCTGAAATTTATCAAATATGACATTTCTGGTACTGCCATAATTATCAGTTCCTTAAAATAGAATCGCAAACACCGACAAAGTATTCTTTTTGAAAAACGGATTAAATAGCTGTATTTACACAATAAATTTGAATAATTGTTATACTAGCCATATTTTCAAGCACATATTTAATATATTTTTTTTATGGGATGCTGCAGTGCCAATGAACCAGTTTAGATCAGCCACCACTATAGGTAGAAGATAATAACCAATATGCCTCATCTAGGAGGAAGGAGTATATTGTATGTGCATCCATAAAAAGATAATTACCAGTATTCAGAATAATTAATATAAATATATTATGGTTACCTTTCCTTTCTCTAATTTACTAAAATTCTAACAGAAATAATAATCACTTTTTACACTTTTTTAACCTAGTTTATTACAAACGCACAGAAATGTTAACTTCAAGAAAACATATAACTATAGCTATTAATAGACCAATTACGGATGATTAATAAAGAACTGACTATTCAGAAGAGGAAATAGAGCTTTCCATTTGATCAGAGATTTTATAACGATGATGAGTTTAATCCAAATAAAATGTATAAATAGCCAGTCTTAATTATATTAATAGTTTGCAGAATATTGGCAAAAGTCATAGAAAGTGATGCAGACAGAATTTAGTAAAGAAAAATTAAGTTAACTGCATGTGTAAGTCATCATTGTATTATGCAAATAATTGAATACAAGTCTATTAAGATGGAAATAATATGCTATTAGATTAACAATATCTGCAGTAGAAAAAAAAAGCTCAAAAGTCTTTGACCGTCATAACCCGCACATATAGTAACCTGGAAACCAGACCACGAAAACAATAGCAAAATGGTCAGACATTTAAAGCACAACGATATATATATAGAATAAAATATGCTAATTATACATTTATTATTTAATAGGAAGAGGATTAAAAAACTATGCAGTAACGGAGACCAGTTGAATCTAAAAAGTAGTGCGCAGAAGATCATCACTACCAGAATGATGATCAAGAATCAAGTCAAGTAACATTAAGAGAAGCATTTTGAAGGCGTTAATACAGACTTTCTCTTCTCAAACTCAAGTTAGAGTCAAATGTGATATTCACAACTAATATGCTTATAAGCACTATTTGCACTCGGGACCCAACAATGCTTAGTTTGATTAATGACATAACCGACCTTGAACAAAGATTAAACATAATAAAATGTAACATTAAAATTTTCAATAAGAATAAATTTGTTTATGCATAGATAATTGATTTACAGAAGGTTTAGAAATTCATTTAATTCAGCAGTTATGACAGTTTCATTCATTAGTTATTATAACACCAGTTAAAAATTTATAACGTGAAGTTTTATAATAGGTAGATTCATATTACATATATCTAAGTCACCCCCAACAGTTTTTAATGATTTATACGTTTAAAGAATAATTTGGAATTGAATAAGAATGGTGATAAGTATTATATGGTGGATGATTTTTTTTTGCTCTAAAAACGTATGACAAATAGGAAAAGTATATTTTGCTTATCAGTGAATCTGGGTTTAATTCTTAAATCTCTATATAATCATATTTCAATGTAACTAACCAAAATTACACTCCAAACTAATTAATCAAAATCTCATAAGACAAATATTTTCTCCAAGGCAAATCTGAGTGCATGTTTTCTTTTGAAAAATTGATTTGTTACATTATTGTATAAATTCTCTTATTTATATTTGATATGTTCACATTTATGTTCACATATGTGATTGGTTTGAGAATTAGATACACTGCTAGTGGAGAAGAAAATAATACTATTTATTTCTCCCTCTACAAACACATATCCACACATACACAGAGAAAGAGAGAGAAAGAGAGAGAGAAAGAAAGAGGGAGAAAAGAGAGAAACAAAAGGATTGATCATAAAAAGACCTTTGATCAAGTGAATTGAATTACTTAGTTTAATATTTAAAAAAAAAGGGAAAACTTTTATTAGAAAATAAATAAGTGAATACAAAAAATATTTATAATAATAAATTCTATTATGATGGAAAGGATAAAAAATATAAAGAGCGTAAAACAAATAACTATCTATCTATCTATCTATCTATCTATCTATCTATCTATCTATCTATCTATCTATCTATCTATCTATCTATCTATCTATCTATCTATCTATCTATCTATCTATCTATCTATCTATCTATCTATCTATCTATCTATCTATCTATCTATCTATCTATCTATCTATCTATCTATCTATCTATCTATCTATCTATCTATCTATCTATCTATCTATCTATCTATCTATCTATCTATCTATCTATCTATCTATCTATCTATCTATCTATCTATCTATCTATCTATCTATCTATCTATCTATCTATCTATCTATCTATCTATCTATCTATCTATCTATCTATCTATCTATCTATCTATCTATCTATCTATCTATCTATCTATCTATCTATCTATCTATCTATCTATCTATCTATCTATCTATCTATCTATCTATCTATCTATCTATCTATCTATCTATCTATCTATCTATCTATCTATCTATCTATCTATCTATCTATCTATCTATCTATCTATCTATCTATCTATCTATCTATCTATCTATCTATCTATCTATCTATCTATCTATCTATCTATCTATCTATCTATCTATCTATCTATCTATCTATCTATCTATCTATCTATCTATCTATCTATCTATCTATCTATCTATCTATCTATCTATCTATCTATCTATCTATCTATCTATCTATCTATCTATCTATCTATCTATCTATCTATCTATCTATCTATCTATCTATCTATCTATCTATCTATCTATCTATCTATCTATCTATCTATCTATCTATCTATCTATCTATCTATCTATCTATCTATCTATCTATCTATCTATCTATCTATCTATCTATCTATCTATCTATCTATCTATCTATCTATCTATCTATCTATCTAGTTACTAATCTGATTATTTATCTATTTGTATAACTATCTAATTTTCTTGTAATTTTTTAACTAATTCTTTTCTTTACTTTGAAAAGAATTCTAAGTTTATTTAAACTTTTTCAAATATATTCACTATTAAAAATAATACACTTCTTAGTATATAACACAACATTTTCTAATGACATTCTTCTTTCGTCGTTGTCAGATGGTGTTGGTCTCATCAATTATAGTACTCCATATAAATCAAAACTGAGATCTTCAAATTTATAAATATTAAATTTAAAATGATATTCCAACCAATTAAACTTTTCTGTCAATGGCAAAAGTCAGTAAAAATTTTATACAAATTGGAGCTGTAAACTATCTGTATCTAATGACATGAGTTTAATTGTACGGTATTAAAAAAAATGTAAACAAACAAAATGTATTAAACCACTAAACAGTGCATGATTACCATTTCTTATGTTTGCTCAAGCTGTTAAAACAGGCGAAACTCTCCATACAGTAGTGCCACTCAGTGCAAACCAGAGTAATCAATAGATACAAGAAGGTTTGTGCATAAAATCTCTATCTAGTGCCTACTCATCCAATATTCCCAGATTAGTTTCTAGTTTGTGGCTTTAATCAGTGAGAAGCCTTGGCACTGAGAGCACTGCACCTAGATCTTAGGATCTAATGCAACCATCCAGCAGCTGCCTTTTATCTCTATTTCACCACAAAACTATAAGTCTAAAATTAAAGCATAATAATATTTTCAATCCTAGATCATTAGCTTATATAGTCATATAGGTCTCAATTCAGTTCAGTACTCATACATTTTGGTGTTTTTGTTTCTTTAATAACAATAGCCACCACTATCCTATTAAGCAGGATTTGTTTTAATCCACTAGCATCATGTGATCACCATTTCTTATGCTTGCTCAAGGTGTTAAAATAGGCAAAACTCTTTACACAGTAGTGCTACTCAGTGCAAGCCAGAGTAATTAATGGATGCAAGAAGGTTTGTGTATAAAATCCCTATCTAGTGCCTACTCATCCAATATGCCTAGACTAGTTTCTAGCTTGTGGCTTTCATCAGCTAATGAGTTTAGATTGAAAATATTATGTTTTCAATTTTAGATTAATAGTTTTGTAGTTATGTAGAGATAAAATGTGGCTGCTGGAGGGTTGCATTAGATCGTAAGATCTAGGTGCAGTGCTTTCAGATCCAAGGCTCCTCACTGATGAAAGCCACAAGCTGGAAACAAGTCTGGGGATATTGGATGAGTAGGTACTAGATAGGGATTTTATGCACAAGCCTTGTATCTATTGATTTACTCTAGCTTGCACTTAGTAGTATGGAGATATTTGCCTGTTCAAACAAAATGTAAATACATACACAAACAAAAAAACATTAAAATTTGCAAATTTTATATTTTGTAATCATTTTTCTGTCTTTGAGCACCATATCTGACATGTCTAAAAAAATAAAATTTGTAAATAAATTTTACAATATGATAGAAGCCACTTTTTCATCTTACAGTACTATACACAGTTAATATAATCAATAATTTTTTTTTGGTTTATGTTAAAAGCACATGCATTTTATTTTTTTTATTATCCTTTCCAAATTTTATGTGCAGTATTTCACATAATCAAATAGTTTCTAAGAGCAATGCTAAATGTTTTATGAAAATTTAGAAGTTATTTAAAATTAATACTAATTTAAAATCACTAAAATATTTAGATATATTGCAATTTCTTTATAAGGAGATTATGTTTCTATAAGGGAAAAAATTGTTGAAAAAAAAAGAATATCACCCAGAGATTATTTATTAACTGACAAATGTCAGACATTTCACTATTTACTTTATTTTAAACATAAAAATATGATAGTTTTTTGCATACCATGCTTGAGTGAATGTACAAGTAACACAAACTTTGTAAAATATATGTGTCCCCTCAATTTGTTATTAATAACTATATTATTATTTAAATTTTGTTTTTACTATAATTTTGATTTTATATATGCATACTATATATATATATAACACCAAAACTGTCTAACACTATACTAGCAAAAAATAAAAATGCAAAACCATAAAACAATACAGTACGGATTTTGGTAAAATTTTGAATTTAATCTAGTACTGTATTGTTTTATGGTTTTGCATATTTATATATATATATATATAAAACATATTTATATGCATGCTGCAAAGAACTGCACACCTGCAGTTCATTAAACAATATTATTCTATTTTAATCAATGTTTTAATAAAACATGTGCTACATATGATTGAATGCAGGGAACTTAGAACAAAATATATCATAGTTCATTATTCCACTAAACTTATCTGTAAGAATTCTCATGGTTTCTTTATTTTTTTCTTAAGGACAATGTTAACGAATTCCAAACATTATAATTATCATACTAGATTGAGTTATAGGATTATTTGACAGGGTCATAAACTTTATTTATTATTTTGTCAAATATTAGTGTTTTGTTTCCAATTTAAAATATATTCTTTGGTAGTGCATAATCGATTACTTTAGATATACAAGTTTTTTTAAAAATTTAAATCATTATTTCATGCTTTTTAATATCCTTTCACATTCATATGATATTTCATAAGAGCAGCTTTCCCTCCCACGTTTGTAGAGTTTATAATTCTTTATATTTATACAGTGTATATTATGGTTTAAAAAACTGTTCTGATATACTGATTACAGATTTGCTTTTGCTTTTGTTGTTTGTTATTCCTTATATCATCATCATTATCATTAACCATTATCAATCCACTGCAGGATGAAGGTCTCTCCTAGTTAAAACCATCTTCTCAGATCTTTAACTTCTCTTCTTCACATTGCTACTGCACACTTTCTTATTTTATCCATCCATCTCACATGTGGTCTCTTTCTGGGTCTTTTACAATATCTTGAAATCCAGTTTAAGATTTCCATTGTCCATCTATTATCATCTCTTCTAGGAATATTTCCAGCCCAATTACACTTTAGTCTTTTAATTCTTTCAATGAGGTCAATAACACCTGTTTGTTCTCTTACCCATATATTGCATTTTCGATATTTTCTTGTTACTCCTAACATGCATCTCTCCATACTTCTTTGAGTGGTCTTAAGTCTCTGTATTGCTCTTCTATTAAGTGTCCAAGTCTCAGATCTGTAAGGAAAAACTGGCAAAACACATTTATTAAAAACCCTTCTTTTCAAACATATAGGCATATTTCCTCTTAGTATCAAGTTATTTCTACCAAGAGCACTTTAACCAAGTTTAATTCTATGATTATTTTCATCCATTATGTTTCCATCTATATTAATAATCTGACCAAGATATCTGTAGCTGCTAACTTCTTTTAACTCAACATAATCAATCTTTATTTTCATATTTTGAGAAAATCCATTGAACATTATTTTAGTCTTTTTAACATTTATCTTTAATCCTACTTTTATACTTTCATCTGATAACTCCTGCAACATTTCCTGCAGCTCTAAAGTATTATTTGCATAAACAACTACATCATCGCAAAACATAAATGACAAATAATTTCCATTTACTTTTGCTCCTTTAGATTCCCATTTTAATCCATAAAATTCTTATTGCAGCATTGCTGTAAAACGTTTTGGAGATATGAAGTCAACCTGTCTTACACCCTTTTCAATGTTGACTTTCCTAGTATCATTATGTAATCTAATTGTTGCTGTTGCATATTTATAAATATTCTTTAAAATATAATAAATATCCTGGATCTATACATTGATGATCCAATGCTTCAATCATTAAAGGAATGTTTATAGAATCAAATGTCTTTTCATAATCTACAAATCCAAAGCATAATCACAACTCATATTCATTTGTTCTTCCTATAATGTCTCTCAATACCTGGATATGATCTACTGTACTAAAACCACTTTTAAATCCAGCTTTTTCTCTTGGTTGGTGGAAATCCAATGTTCTCTATAGACAAGTTGTAATTACCTTGGTAAAAGGCTAATAGGTCTGTAATTTCTAATATTTTATTTATCCCCCTTTTTATATAACCTTAATACTTCATTCTTCCAATCATCTGGTACATCTTTATCATTTAGACATTTGGTACATAACTTTGCTAAAATTTTTTATTTTTTTACCTGCTTCATTTAATATATCAATTATAATTCCATCATTACACGGTGTCTTTCTTTTCTTCATGAATTTAATTGCATGTCTCACTTCTTCATTTAAAAGTCTGGCAATTTGGAAAATATAATATATATAGGATGTACTTGTTTTTTATTACTATATAATTCTTAATAAAAGTCTTCTACCCATTTCATGAGTCATCTCTCTTTTTAGTAACAGTTACATCTTTTATCCTTATTGCAGATATAAATTTCCTGCCAATACCAAAATGTTGTTTTACACTCTTAATACTTTTATTCTCTTTTCTGACTTCCCTTGCTAATTCACAGTTATACTTTCTTATATCATATTCAACTCTTTTCTGCACCATTTTACAAAATTCGAGATACTCACTTTTTTTTAATACATCATTTTTGTATATCTTCATATTCCTTCTGTTTTTCATAAATTCTCTAGTCTCAATAGAAATTTTATTGGTCAATTGCTGCTTTTTTCTACCAGCTATCTTTTTTGCAGTTTTTAAAAGTGTATCATTTATTTTCTTATTAATTTCATTCAAATCCGAATCATGTTCAAAATTTACTATTACTTCAAACCGATTTTTAAGTTCTAATTTAAATTCAATAGAGTGTTTCTGAAGATTAGGAATATCAACTGTAAATATTGTTTTTTTTTTTTAATAATTTTTGTCTTTCTAGTTTTGCATTAACACATATCTTACATCTTACTAATCGATGATTACTTCCTGTGTTAAATTTATTAAGTACATTACAATCTTGAAATATGTATTTTCTATTAGTCAAAAAATAATCCAATTTTGTTGTACCTTCATTTGGATGCTTTTATGTCCATTTCCTTTTAAAATGTTTCTACAAAAAAGAATTCATAATATAAAGTTTTTCTTTTTCTGCAAACTCCATAAGTCTATGACCTCTCTCATTTCTATTACCATAACTAAAATTATCTATAACACTTTCATCTTTCATTTGTTTACCAATTCCAGCATTAAAGTCTAACCATAACAATTGTAAAATGTAGTTTGCTCTGATCAAAAGCCTTTTGCACATCCATATAGAAATCTTCTACTACTTCATTACTATGAGAACATGTTGGGGAATAAATCTGAATCAACTGTATTTGGTGTCTGCTATTAAGTTGTATAACTAATCTTGCCACTCTGTCCAATACACCATCAATTTCCACAATGTTGGTTTTCCACTTTTTATTTATAATGAATCCCACTCCACTTGTATTTCCAATATTTGTGCCTTTATAGTAAAGTACATGTCCACTTTTTAAATCAATTATCTATTCATCTTTTCTTCTAACTTCACAAAGTCAAATAATGTCTCATTTAATATAAAACAGTTCTTCTTTTAATTTTTGGAATCTTTCTTCACTTGAAAGTGATCTGCAGTTGTAAGTACCTAAATAATAAGTTGTCATCAAATGGCAGCCTGGGTTCACAATCCGAGGATTCTTAGCACCTTCCACCTTTGGCCACCAACCACTGCCTTGCCTGGTGACTTTACAACCTCCTGGGAATAAGGGGCATGATTTATTTTTATCTGTTATGATTGTATATATCTATTGTAAAAATGTTTACCATTTACACATACATTCATTCTATCTTATCAGGCAATTAAAAAGAAAGACCATGGTGTTTTTTGATCTTAAACTCAGAGGTAAAAAGCCAATAAACTCACCATGCTGGCTAATGCATGTTGGCCTGTCCATGTTTATATTTTATATGAATAATCACATTCTTGTAATGACAAGAACATATGGAGTGGACATTAGGAATTTGCCCTGCTCAGTTCCTTTAAGGCCTCCAAGAAGAATCAAAGGATCTTCTTTCAGTTATTAGCAAACTCTTTTCTGCAGCATAATATATATATATATATATATATATATATATATACACACATATATATATATATATATGAATAGAATACTGCATCTATAATTTTTTTTTTGATGCTTTTTTGTTACCTGTTTAATGTTTTCTTAATGAATGCTGATGAATAACAATTACTAATGATAGTTTGTTCTATACAGGATTTTTTAAAATAAACCACTAGCTTCTAAGAAATGCTATTTTGTTTTGTACTATAATAAAAGTATAACATTTTTGTGCATTTTCCTATGTCAGTTTTTTGTAAACCATAGTTTTAGTTTACCACCAGGAAGAATTGTCAGAAAAACATCTAAGATTGCCAATTTTTGTTTTTGTTCTAATCCTATTGTACATTTTAATGAGTAATATGTTCAAAAATTTAGAGAGGAATGCAAAATAGAAAATAGTAATATAAAATTAACAATACAAAGGTGTTAAAAATAAATAAATACTATTTATAAAAGAAATTACGAAAGGAAAGAAAAATTCATATATAACAAACACGGAGAATATTGTAAAAAATGCTGTAAAAGACTGAGGTGATGTAAGTAAAATTTGGTGAGATACTCTTGTTTGATTTGTGGCACCTGCATTTTGAAGATAACAAATGATAATGTCTTTGGTGTGGAAATTTTGAAAATGCCTAATATTTTTCTAAACAATTCAAATTCTTAAATTGGCTCATGGTGTTGGATAAAATAGAGACGTTTTTTAAATCTGAAGAATAGATTAAATTATAATAAAAGGCTAGAAATTAAATTGTGTTTTTAAATTATTAAATTATTAAATTGTGTTGATCGTAGTTATTATACATATGCAACACTTTTTGCATTAAAAATATGGACCAAATAAAAAACAACATTTCTTTTAATTTAATTTAAGAATTTTTTAATTGCAATAAACTAAAACTATTTTGAAAGGGAGAATGCTTGGATTGATCTGGTTTATAATACTTTGACTGCCACGAAAAAGCTTATTGATAAACTACGAATTATTTATCTAAGCAAAAATCAATTGATGTATATATATGTAAAATAAGTGTTCAATTATTTATTTATTTATTATTTATTTATATAATTTTTAGGATTCTTCTATATGTGCATCTGCTATTCAAGATGGCCGAATTTCTTCTTGGAATAATGCCCAAAGAAATATTGATATTGAATCATATTCAACAAGAAAAACTCATTATCCAACGATAAAATATGGTATTGAAAGTGAAGAGTTAGTACCACAATTAATTAAAATTTTTTTAATTCGTTAAAATAAAATACATCATCAATATTTATATCAACAAATTATTATGTTTACAATAGTAGTAGTGGTAGTAGTAGTAGTGGTAGTGGTGATAGTGATAGTGATAGTCAGCAGTAGTAGCAGTAGCAGCAGTAACAGCAGTAGCAGCAGCAGTAATAATAATAATAATAATAATAATAATAATAATAATAATAATAATAATAATAATCTTCATCATCATCAATGTTGCAACTATTTATTGGGAAATAATAAGTTCACATAGATTTCAAACATTTAATATATATGTAATTAGAGGGATTTGAACTCAGGACTTTTTCAGTCTTTTCATCCTCCACTCCATCTCAAGAAACCAATACACATGTCCATACACCTGTAAACAAAATAATGGCCCCATATATATATATATATATATATATATTGTGCAGAACCAACACTAATCAGTTGGGCCAGATCATAATTTCCACACATTTGGTTTATATTAAGATAACAATTTCTCAATAGACAGGCTTCAATATGTTCATTAAACTTTTGAGGAATTGCTATCTTGATATAAACCAAGCACTGATTCTATATATGTGTGGGAGAATATGACCTGGTCAAGTAATAAATGCTGGTTCTGCTTGAAATATGTATATTGAGGATTGTGTATCATTCTTGCATGTATGTGGTCATGAGTACTGATTGTTTGAGATAGAGTGGAAGATGAATAGATAAAAAAATCCTGTCCTATATATATATATATATTATTCTAACCTAGTCCATTTGCATTTTCTGGCAATATCATATAAAATAAAAATGGGTTAGCTCAGTTACAGATTACGTTTGGTTAAATGCAAATAATTAATAAGTAAAATATTCTGTATTAATATTAAAATGTTCCACTAGCTCAAATTCAAAAAAAAAGTAAGGTTCAGTTTATAAAATAAATCAAATAAATATTTAATATTTCATGAGACTTGGAAGGGAAAATACAGGTGACAAGAAAGATTACATTGAACCAATATCCCATAGGATACTACCTCAATGGCATAAGAATACTATTTCCCCTATTATTATCTCAAATAATAATCTTATAGTATTCTTATGACTTTAATAATACCTAATCATTAAGATTAAACTAATAATTAAATCTTAATCTTTTATCTACTATAATTTAGCTCAATAAAATCTCAGGTTCATAAATTTATTCTAAGTTAATTAAAAATTACGGTAGTAAAATATGAGAAGGGATTTTTATGTCAGAATCTACTACACTTAAACTAATAATAATAAATAATAATAATATTCTTCATTGTATGAACTAATTCTGTATATCTTTTCTTTTCACTATATTTTTATTACCATAATAAAATAATAAAATAATATAATATAATCTTTTATCTTCATGGAATAATATAATAAATACATGGTAGCATTTGATAATCTGACAAACAAAGGTGTGTGGCAATGGATAGCATATAATTCGATATACTATTATAATAACTAATTTATGACCATAAGATAATGTAAAATTATGATTACTTAATTAACTCAATACCAATAAAATATTTGAATTCTTAAGATAATTCTTTATTTATCTTTGTGCAAAAATTATATGTTTGTTTCTGTTATTCTGGGTATCTCATGCAGTGTAATGGAAAAATAAACAATCTAGACACACAAATTTTTGAAAAACAAAATTAACAAAGCTTATTATTAACAATAAAATAAAATAAATAATTTATTTACAGTATTTACATCAGATATCCTCACTTCATTCAACATTTTATATTACTTGGTTAATAAACAATCTATAATTTATTTAAATCGTCATTCTGACTTAAAAAACAAAAAAAAATAATAAAACAATACCATTTTATCTATCTTTTAAAATCAATCGTATGATAAAATTACATTTTATTACCTATTTTAAAATATATCATCTTTAACTATTATTTAAGCTATGCTTCTTTTAGAACATCCATAGAAACATAGTATGGAAAAACAAAATAAGAATACTAATCATGAGTATGAATCTTTTTTAAAAATAAACAATTCCATTTTACGATGTTAAAAGAAAATACTATATAAGATATCTACTATTAATTTATTATTAAATTGTGTGGATATTATTGTTCACTACATTGTGATCATCAAATATAATATATCCCACTTGATACCACTGTAATACTATATAATTGTAACTACTGATACATTCCTTATTATTTACTAAATATAAAACTATACCTATGCTTATTGTTTATATTTTACTTTATAAACATCGTATTTTAAAAATATGCAATACTTATTTCAAAACAAAATAAAGCATTTAAAAGACATTTAACATTAAAAAAACAGCTTTGTTTTATATATTTTATTCTTGAAATTTTATTTTATTTTCAAAATAAATCAAAAACATATTTGATGATTCTTTTCCCTTTTAGGATGCATTGGATTTTCAATTCCAATTTATACAAATTCTACTTCTTCTAAGTAAATGAACTCATCTCATTCATACAATAGCATATCTTAAATTCTAAATTATCTATTATTTCTTTTTAAATATATCATACTGAATGATGTAGTCACATTGGAAATCTAGATAGTGAATAGATGAGTAAGAAGGGAAGCAAAACTAGAGTATAACTCATAGCATATATCAAAAAATATCATGGCACAGTGTATCAATAAGAAATAGAGGCATGACCTAATCTAATGCCCTCCAATACTATTCATGATGTCAAGCTATTTCTTTAGCTTATTAAAACATCAATACTTAAGGAAAATAGACACTCTCCAAATTAAATATATCAGTTACAGGGTACTGTTAACTGTACTGACATCCACGAAGATTATAACATATTATTTATATTCCCTCATCACATCCTATTATAACATCTTGGGTTCACCATGTTACTACCAAACAACTATCTTATTATTATTTCCTAAAGATTTATCACATCTTACATTGACAAAATAACCATCTTGCATATTCAAAACAATAAATAAAATTCATTTATAATTATAGCAATCTCACTGATCCACAAGAAAAGACTGCTTACTTTCTTATTCTATATTCTAAAACACATACAAACTTGTAACATGAATCCTTGGAACATCCAATAATATGAAAGTTTTAAAAGAATCACATAAATATTTATTATCATGTTGTGTGCATATTCCCAAAATAAATCCTAGTCTCATAATTTTTTTAAAAGTGTTGTATAAAATGTGTTTATATATAATTAAACATTTATACTTTCATTTATTATAATTCATAGGCAATCTATAAAGAAAACAAAATATACATAATAAAATATCAATATTCATTAACTATTACCAAGTGATATTATCCGGTCATCACTCTTGCAGTCTTCCCTTTCATCCACTAGATATAGCATAGCATACATGAAAATACATTTATACTTTTACTTAAATATTCCTATTTAAACTATTAAATTATTATATTATAGGATTTTAATATTATCAATATATTAATGTTCATGTTCCTACACTTTTAAAATAAAAAAATTACATTTAAAATAAATAATAATAAATAAATATCATATTTACATAACTTCAACTGAAAAACGAATGTTTTTTATAAGTCTGAACATCTCCATTTTCTTTTTCAAATTTTTTTTTTTTTTTTAAAGTTCTCTTCAGGAGAATTTTACAACCTTTCCCCATTGCTATGATGATGAACAAGACAATATGTTTTCCGGCGGCGGTGGGCGAAGTTTAAAATGAATAAAAAAATTATGATGTCTTTAAAAATCTTGAAAATTAAATAAAATAATAATCAATCCATCCTGGAAAAGTTTATAGAACAATAGTTTATGTTCTTATTGTCCAGAGTGATGATTATTGAAATCATAATAAACTTATATTATTAAAAATAATAACTTGAAGCTTCTATCCATAACATTCTGTATTGACATATTGATGCATCAGGTTCCTTTGGTTTAACTTAAACTATCCAGATAAACTTTTATGCAATATTTATTTCCATAATTCCTTATTTTATTCATTAGTATGTTCATTTTCTTTATAAGTTTCTTCTTCAAATAACTTTATTACCATTCAGAGGTTTTTCTTGTCTTAAATCATTAGGTTTTAAAACAATTTTATATACAAATGTGTATACCCTATATATTGTTCAGGTTTTCTTAATAACATATGCTTTTCTAAATAATTTTTCCATGAGACTTTTCTTAAAATATTTTCTTGAAAATATTTTAAAATGTTTCCTTCAAAAAGGATATAACATTTGCTCTTATAATATGATATCTCCATAATTTTATTATACAGTGTGCTTGTCCCATGGCTTATTAACACTAGACAAGACTATCTTACTATATAAAAATAATGTGTCTTTAATTTTAAATTGGCAAACAGTTTTTCTAATGAGTTTCCAATATAATGTCCATAAAATTAATTTATTCATTTGAATAGTCCACTTGTTCAATATTATTGAAACTGCGTTAATAAATATTATACTCATTTTCAAAATATTATAAGTTGAATACATTTTCCTTATTGGTATATCCATTTTATTATTGTGAAGTTATAAATTAGATTTCAAAGAATACTCCTGATAAGTCTTTTAAAAATTAGCAACGCATATCAAATGAAATTATTATTGATATTTTTGTAATACACTCTCTTTTGCAAATACTTTTATAAATGTCCAATTAGCCTTGCAAATAAAATTGTACAAGAGCACTTAAATTGACTAAATAATAAAATTTTAAAATTACTATCACCTTGATAGCTTCTGATATGATATGCTACCTTTAATACATTTTTAATCACATCCTGATACCCCCATGCAATTTGTATTTATATTCTAGAAATACATCATTCTATTGGTTGATTCTTACTTTTGGTTTGATATCAAATTTGCATAATGTTAGAAACTTACACAATTAAATTTCAAAATAAAAAATATGACGTATTAAAACTTTATAACTATTATTTAAAACATTACTTTTAAATCAATTATTACTTTACCAAACCAATTAAATATCCCTAAACAACTTTTAAAAACAATATTTAATAAATTTATCTCACTTTTAATATTTAATTTATCTATTTTTCTTTTAATAAAATATTTAAATTTTTTATTAACTGTCTTCATTTTTATTACATTATTTAAAACTTAATATTTAATATTAGCCTTTATGATAGGTAATAATTCTATCCAATTCTATAATGCAATTTTACAATATTTTAAACTTTACTAATAAATACTAGCAAGCAAGTGTGTGCAACCATATATTATTATACAAATCACATGATTAATATAACCAATACAGACATCCGATTTTTCTGTCTGGGAATAATAATAAATTGACACACTTATTGTATTAAATAAAATAATACAATTATATAAAATTTGGAATAATAATTTAGAAAATATAGAATTAAATATAACTTTCACTACCATAAAGATTACTTTTAAAATATATGACATTAATTATGATTATTAAATATTATTTATAAATATAAATATAACATTTATTTAACTACATGTTTAAGACTATTAAAATTTAACTTTTAAACATACTTTTAAATATTTATAGCTGTGTTATTTATTATAGCCAGCTTTTGCAACCATATGTAATAATATTTTTAGCTTTACTTAACTGTTTTTAAGTGATTCATTATAATTTTAAGCACTACATATTTTCATTTAGCTTTAAATTGTACTTTAAGATATTATTAACAAAATATAACTAAAACATCAAGAGAACATATTCTAAAATTTAAAATTTTTAATAATTTACTGTGATGAGCTATTTCTGACCTATAGAAAAGGGCACAATATATATATATATATATATATATATATATATATATATATATATATATATATATATATATATATATATTGTACATAAATATATATTGAAATGAAGCTTTGCTATCTCAATATCAAACTTATAAGCAAATATTTTATTTTACCAAAGCAAAAACTTAATTTCAATTTTATGTTTTTTTATAGTTGCTGTATTATATATGTACACATTAATAAATTTGTATTTATTATGTTGGTTCAGTTTATTTTGTTGTAAAAGTTTTTCAATAAATATGTACATTGTAGCTGGAATTTATTATCAATCTGTAAACGATTTTTTTATATTACAGAAATAATAATTAATGTTAATACTCTTTATAAATTATTAATGACTTTATTTTATTAATTAAAACTTTTAAGAAACTCACTGTTATTTCATTAAGCATTGCTCCTGATTTTAACATTGTTATCTGTAAAACTTCAAACTGATCTCATTAAAAATTTATAAATATATAAATTAAAAATTGCTAGCTTTTCTGGGGTTGAAAATGTAATCACTGGCTTGTTAATTGAAAAACTTTGGAGTGGACTAACCAATTAACTTTAGATTTATAAAAAGACTAATTGAAAATTATGTTATTGCTTACACTATTCTGCATTCATCTCTGCATTTTCCCAGTTGTTTATATTGTAATTTCAACATTGATTCTGCTTAAAGTTTACCTTTGCCTTCTGTAAGATAAATTCAATACTTTATTCAGTGACTGTGTTTAAAATTATGTGCTGCTAAAGTACCAGTAAAATAAACTCCACTCTCCAGCATGAGCCTATGTTTAATCTTGATTGCTAACTGACAACAATATAAGCCAACTACTACCAAGATCATTGAAGAAATATACTTCTATCTGATAATGAAGCACTTCCACAACAAACTTGAATGCCTGATCAATGAAACCAAGAAAAAGATGAGGGAACTAATATCTACAGATTTGCCTATCCAATTTAATTTCACTTTTCCAGAAAGCCATAGCTCTTCACCAACTCCACTCTGGACTTTAGGTAAAACTTTTCTCATGAACAATTTTAATAAAACATTACCAGTAAGTCAGTGATATAAAAGAAAGGGTATAACTTTATATTTCTACTTTTATCTATTTCATAACTTTGTTTATATCTTTTACATGTTATTATATTTTAAATTGTATTTGAGAGTTAATGGTTATCATTCTAATAATCTGAACTAATTGTTTCTAAACTTATTTTTTCTTCTCTTTATAAAGTTTTTTTAAAAAAGCTACTTTAAAAAAACTTAAAATAAGTTTTCCCCTTCACTTTCATGATTGTCGTTTACAATCCAGATTACTTTCGTGAGGAGAAAAAGAAAGAGCTAGTAAGTTTAAAAAGATCTAATTGATTTTTTTAATAGTGTCTACTTTTATTGAAAATTAATATTGACATGAAGATTTTAAAGTCATCATTACATATTTGTGCTTGACCTATATAATATGTATGCTTATACTTTTTTATATATAAATTGTTAAGCTATTTAAATTGTTGATATTTACTTGTTTAATTTGTATCATATGCATCTGAATGTAAAGAAATAGATATGCATGTGTGTGCTTACATGTGTAAAATGATTCTTTAAATGTCATGCAAAATTTTATTTATATTTTTGACCCATAATTTATTTTTCTGATTATCACTATAGATATACACAGGTTTTGATATTTTTACATAGGGTAAAGTAATGTCCCTTCCCATACTCATTTATATAAGTTATTATAATGTGTTTGATCTTGTGATTTATTTATCACTTGAGATTTGAAGTTATTGATTTTTGGATTGGGTAAAGCACTCTTTTTTCCCATGCTTATATCTATCTATCTATCTATCTATCTATCTATCTATCTATCTATCTATCTATCTATCTATCTATCTATCTATCTATCTATCTATCTATCTATCTATCTATCTATCTATCTATCTATCTATCTATCTATCTATCTATCTATCTATCTGTCTATCTGTCTGTCTGTCTATCTGTCTATCTGTCTATCTGTCTATCTATCTATCTATCTATCTATCTATCTATCTATCTATCTATCTATCTATCTATCTATCTATCTATCTATCTATCTATCTATCTATCTATCTATCTATCTATCTATCTATCTATCTATCTATCTATCTATCTATCTATCTATCTATCTATCTATCTATCTATCTATCTATCTATCTATCTATCTATCTATCTATCTATCTATCTATCTATCTATCTATCTATCTATCTATCTATCTATCTATCTATATTCTTTTTAACATGAGTTATTCATGGGACTAATTATTATGACTCCTTATTTCTTTCTTTTTGTAGTTGAATTTTATTTATCACATATAGGCTTTGTTTTGCAATATTCTGCATGTGTGAACATGTATAATGATTAACCCTCTGATGTTCCTTTCATATTTCATGATTTTTCCCTGTTCTCGTGTTCAACATAAAATTTGAGATTAAGCCAGTATTACTTATCAGAAAATAATAAATTTGACTTCATTTGATAGATATTTTTATTTACTTATGAAATAAATTTTAAATTGTCACATTTTGTTTTTACAAATTTAAAAAATGAGATCTTAATTAAGACAAAAAGATTATACATCATCATTTCTAAAAGGATTATTTTCATTTTACAAAACAAAAAAATCTGAATAAATATTTATTTATTTCTCTTACATCTAATGAAATATGCTTTAAAAGTTTAATATTTTTAAATATTTATTGCAAAATTATGATATTTTCATACTTGTTATTGTAAAGTTGTAATTATTTATTAAGAACACAGGAAGTATATGTAAATACTTTTAAAACAGGCTTCAACCTATATTATATGCATCTTGTAATTTATAATAGTCAAGCAATATCTTTATTTGCTGATAGGAGGACTTCTCAAACCATGACACAAGAAAGAGACTTTTATAAAAGTAAAAACGGCTATCCTATCTTTAACATAACTTTCCACTTATATAGGCCAATCAGAAGCATCTTGATTTGGAAGTGTGAAGCTGTTGTTCTCTCCACTATTTAAATCGCCTATTTTTTTTACAAGTTAACCTTCATGAAATCTTGCACTTTGTGACAAGTTAATATTACGATCTTTATACTGGAAATCTATAAACTATTGTAAAGTTGTAATTATTTATTAAGCATGCAGGAAGTATATGTAAATACTTTTAAGACAGGCTTTAATCTGTATCATATGTGCCTTGAAATTTATAATAGTCAAGCCATATCTTTATTTGCTGATAGAGGGACCTCTCAAAATACAACACAAGATAGTGACTTTTATAAAGATAAGAATGGCCATCTTATTTTAATCTAACTTTCCACTTATATAGGCCAATCTAGAGCATCTGAATTTGGGAGCACGAAGCTGTTGTTTTTTCTACTGTTTAAGTCCACTATTTCCTTTACAAATTAACCTTCATGAAATCTTGTGATTTACAATGAGTTAATATTATGATCTTTATACTGGAAATCTATAAACTATTGTAAAATTGTAATTATTTATTAAGTGCACAGGAAGTATATGTAAATACTTTTAAGACAGGTACATATGGAAAAGGTTAAAGCCTGACTTAAAAGTATTTACATATACTTCCTGTATGCTTAATAAATAATTATAACTTTACAATATTTTATAGATTTCCAATATAAAGATCACACAATATTAAGTAGTTGTAAATTGTAAGATTTTGCAAAGGTTAATTTGTAAAGAAAATAGTGTACTTAAATAGTGAATAGAACAAAAGTTTCATGCTCCCAAATCAATATGCTTCAGATTGGCCTATATAAGTGGAAAATTAGGTTAATGATAAGATGGCCATTCTTATCTTTATAAATGTCATTATTTGTACAATGGTTTGAGAGGTCCTCTATTGCCAAATAAAAATATTGCTTGACTATTATAAATTTCAAGGTGCATATGATACAGGTTAAAGTCTGTCTTAAAAGTATTTACATATACTTCCTGTATGCTTAATAAATAATTACAATTTTACAATATTATAAATTTCCAGTATACAGATCGTAATATTAACTCATTGTAAATTATAAGATTTCACTAAAGTTAATTTGTAAAGGAAATAGTGGACTTAAACACTGGAGAGAATGACAGTTTTATGCTCCCAAATCAAGATAGTTCAGATTGGCCTATATAAATGGAAAGTTAGGTTAAAGATAAGATGACCATTCTTATCTTTATAAAAGTCGCTATCATGTGGTGTTGTGGTTTGAGAGGTTTCTCTATTGGCAAATAAAGATATTGCTTGACTATTATAGACACATATGATATAGGTTAAAGCCTGTTTTAAAAGTACTTACATACTTGTTATTATAATTAGATTGCTTTATAGAAAGCTAAGCTTGTAAATAGCTTTAAGGCATATTTGTTATGTCTTCTAATATAACATTTTATTTTTGAAAGTAAAGTATTCCCATTCAAAATAAGTTATTAGTAATATATATTTTGATTTCTAATAAATATTATGTAAATTATTGTATAAAAATATCTAGAATTGTAATAAATTCACAAATAAACAGGGTTTTCAGTTATTCAAACTATTTTATTTAAACAATGTCATAAAAATGCTGCATCAAAAACCTGTCATAATACAGTAGGGATACTTGTCAGGGAGAAGTTAAATTCTATTATTTTGAAAATCTTTTTGATTTTCTTGCCATCAATTAATTTTTTTTTAACTAAAATTTTATAACATATATAGGAAAATGTGCATATTACAGGATAATGCTTGTGGAAATTTTCACTAGGGGTGAATTAGTGAAAAAACAAAACAGTTTGTATGAAAACACCATTTGGTTAAACCTGTTGATTGGAAATATATAAATGCACACATCTAGATATTTTTAAGTTTTTGTAAAATTCAAGGATTATTAATAGTACTAAAGATAATATTTAGGGGGAAAATAATATAAACTATCATACGTCAACTACTTTACATACTAACTTAAAAGAATTAATTACTATTTAAATATTATGTTTGAGATAACTCTAGAATTTACATCCTACTATTGTTGTATAATATGTTCTTAAATTGTTATTAAATATTGTTTTCTTAATTGTTAGATTTGTCCAACATATTGTTTACTGTTGTCTATTCTGCCAATGGCTATTTTGACAAGAATCTCTACTCTTTATGATTTTGTGCCAATTATATATATATATATTCTTGCTATTATAAGGTGTATATATTGTGCCAATTATATATATATATATTCTTGCTATTAAAAGGTGTAAAGGTTGCCTCGACAGCAGTGAAAAATATTGATTACTATATTTTACTGTGAATGGTTAGGTGGTTACTGGTTGGAATTTTATATATATATAATAATTCAAACAAATATATTTATGTGTATCTGTTGATATATGTATATATATATATATATATATATATATATATATTGCAACAGAACAGGTTCTGGTCTTACCTGACAGTAGACTTGATAGGCCATCAGAGTGTGTGAGAAAGCATATCTAGGATTTCTAAATATAAAAGATTCATGTCCATTCCAATCCCATTTGTGGAAGATGATGTATTGGCACACAAACATGTGTCAAAATCTACTTTTATACTAATCTCTTTTCTCTGTTTTTAACTTTATTAATCCCAGAATCCAAACTTAGTGAGAATATACATAATATTCTACTTCAGGATATATCAATATCATTATTTATAATGGGCAAGTATGTGACCAATTGAGAGCAGAATATAGAAAAAAGCACAAATGACAGTCTTTAATTTAAAATCATATATTTAACAAATTTATTTAGAATTAACATAATTTAGGCAATGAGGTTATTACAAAAACAAATAATTTGTTGAGATATCAGTAAACATTCTTCCCTTCAAAGAATACTCATTCAATATCAATACTAGCACAAAAATTAAATTATAACTTGTTGTTATTTATGTTTATTCTTGCTTGTTAATTTAAACTTTATCAAAATCATAATTCATTATCTCCAATAAATTTATTGATATTGTGGTTTGTTTTTACAAAGATAGGAAAGATCATTCACACTAAATATTATTAATCATGTATACTGTAAAACAAATAACTAATTGATGAAATGATTAGTAATACCAAACAAAAAACAAATAACAGTGTCAATATACAAGTGTTGGCATTTAATGTATAATAAGGTGAAATCTTATCTCTCCTTTGGTAATAATTAAATTCATCTGCAAGCATGTTCACTCCTAAAGCTAAATTTTATTTCAATATAAAATTGAAGACAATAGTGTTTTTCTCTTTTCTAACTTATAAGTTATATCCCTCTTCAATCTATAGTAAAGGAAAGAAACAAAAAATATACATTAAGTAAAAATAAAAATTATGACATCAACCTAAAATCGATAAAGAGTCCATAAGTAAAATGTCCTAAAATTATAAATATTCTCTTTGATCCAATTCATATTTGGGATTTGAGTGTTCTAGAATGCATATGATGGTCATCAGAATTTCTCTCTTTGTATGGCCTACTTTGAGATGTTGGGTTTGAAGCTTCACATCTAAATAGTAAAATTGGTATTGATCACAGCATGGATGAGTAAATGCAATGTCAAATTAAGTTTGGTTTTGGCAGTTGCAGCTCCATGGGCGATGACTTTCTTCCCCTGATGTAACTTCATATTTGGCAATGCATGGTTGTATGTGTTTTTATATTTGTAGTTAGTAAAGTTCTTGAGTTAGTTAAAAGCAAGATATTTGCTGTTGATACTCAAAGTTAGAGTTGATATACTCTCTGGCTTAAACTTGAAAATATTCTTGAAATATTGAATAGTTTAAAGCTGATTTTAAGATTTATAATTCAAAATCCATTACTTGACTGGGTTTAAATCCATACACCTTTAATCTAGCTTCAATTTGTATTCAATGAGGTATTCTCATCAATGTTTTTATTTTGATGGTTATTTCTCTGTTTAAATTGAGAGTTTGAGTTTTCCACTCAAAAAATGTACTTGTTGGTTACTCAATAAGAGTTTTTGATCTGATTTTTTTGAGGTCGTTTGTTTGTATCTTTTGATAATTACCAAAATGAGATTGTTCTATTTAATGTAAGTTTGATGATTTCAAACAGCAGGTTTATGTTCATGCATTGGATCAATTATTTACATCACTTGTTATGATTAAGATATATATACAGGATGGATTAATAACAAAAAAAATTTTTTTTCATTTAAGATTTTTATTTATTTTGTCGCTTGTATCTAAATTTGATCATCTTTTCTTTGTATTGTTGTACTGAGTGTAAATTAAACAATAATTGATGAGAGATTTTTAACAACAAAGGTGGTAAGTATTAATATCTAAATTTTATAGATTAGTTTAGATTATGCATTTATCACATGTTTATTAAATGTTTAATTAAAAAAAATATTAAACGTTTAATAAATTGTTTCTCAGTTACTATGCTTGTGACTAATTTCATATTTTGGTAGTAAGTTTTATTTGATTTGCATTATCATTATACATATAGCTTGTTTTATATTATATGTAGAGAATGTTGTTATTGTGGGTCTTGAGTTCGAATTAGGTAAGGATGCTTTTAATGGTTTTGGAGGAGTGTAAGACCACATCTGTCATATCTCCCAGTAAAAAAGTTGTTAAAGATAAAGCAATATTTTTAATTTCTCAATTTTACTCTTTCTGCTTTATGGAGTAGACTAAGGTATTAACTTAGAGTTCTAATTTTTGAGTAGTTTATTAACTATCATTTAGGGATTGTTAAGCTTAAATTCAGTTAAGCTTCCATAAAAAAATATATATCACTTTTTTTGCTAGGGTATGTAGTCTTAGAGTTATAATTTATAAATGGCCCATTGGCTAGTATTAGGATTTCTTGATTACTTAAGTTAAATTCTGCCCTCAGGAATATTTTTCCAAAATATGCCTTTAATATATATATTCGGCAATATAAGGTAGGAGGTATCTATGATTATATTTCTCCATATTGTAATAAGATATCAATTTTCTAATAATTGAAGATCTGACTAAAATTGTAAGTTTTACTTTAGAGAAATTATGCATTAATTAAAATATAGATATGTTTAAGAGTACCTGTCCTCCTCCTTTTCTTCGAGACTTAGTGCACTTTATTTGGGAACAATTAAATGGCGGAGTTGTCATTTTTTTAAAATGAAACGATTCATAAAGTGGTTCATTAGAAATAATTTTATGAGTTATTTCTAAAATCTACCTTTCCAATTATATTATTAGACACAAGATTTATATGTGAATTGTTCCTTATTAAGGTTCTCTAACTCAATATTGTTGTTGATATAAAAAATTGTTACATGGAAGTTAAATTAATACCTTGTATGTATTTATATACATTTAATCATACTTTTTTTTTGAATTAAAAAAAAATCAATTTTTCCATGATATGGTTTCAATATTCTTGGGTCGTAAATTCATTTGGGTCTGTCTCCATAGTGGCACATTTAATGAAGGTGAACCTATTCTCATATGTATTACAGAAATTATGAAACATGAATCCCTTGGGATTACTAGCATGTGAGATTTTGATATACGTTTTACCTCCAATTTTGAATTGATACCTTGATTTTTTTTTATTTCTGCTCTGTTTTGTCCTCACCTTTATCATTATGTGATGTGCGTCCATTTGATCATTTTTTTGATTTATTGGTGATTCTATGAGCATAAGCATGGGTTTCTGAAAAAAAATTGGGGTGAGGTGAATTGGTTTTCTTTTCATTCTTTTAATTTGTGGAAATATTCAGATTCCAATTTTTCTAATCTCTGATTCATGGGGGTGTCATTTTTTATTTGGTTTAACTGATTACTATGTTTTTCGAGTAATTTTCCAACACTGTTTTTATTTTGTATCACTTCTGTTTCAATCAAGCTTTGCTTTATGTTGTGACACTTATGATCATTTTTTATGAAATGAAATTTCTTTGTGAATTTCTAGTTTACTAGCCTGTTCCTTTTTATATAGATTTATTTTATTCTGTAAACTTTCTATGCTCTTTAGTCTCAGTCTGATATTCTTTCTGATTTTGTTCTATGTTGCATTCAAAGCTGTCATAAGCCTGTTTCATTTACATGCTCTTAATCTTTAGTTCGCTTTCAATTTTTTTTTCGAATTTTACAAATCTTTGTTTGCCTTTGAGGTTCTTTTCATCTATAACTTTCTCTAGTTGTAGCAATTTACTAGTGACATCTGTCTGGAATTATGTTATAGCATTATTGTGCTTTCCCATATTTGTTTTGAATTCAATCTTCATATTGTCCTTTCTTTTGGCTATATTTTCTATCTTTTTAGATAAATCAGTTGTTATATCTGGTTTCATATTTTTCACTTTGCAGACATTTGCTGTAGATCTGATATTTGCTGATGCTGATTTGTGAACATATGCTGTTGACTTGCTGACATTTGTTGTATTATTATCATCAATTGATTAAGTTTTACATTGTTTGTGTTTGCTTTCTCCTTTCCTTGTTTTTCTGGAGTCTTAGTTATTTCTGGGGATTGAACATTTTCTGCTATAGTTCCCCAGATATACTAATGTTTTGTTCTGTTTCTATAATTTCTAGAAGAGAACTTTCCAACTTGCCTTCTTCTGTATCAGATTGCTTTTCAATTTCATTTTCTATTTTATTAATAGTTTCAGATTGTATCATTTTTATTTTGCTCCTAGTAATCATCTATTTTATTATTTCTTTGTTTTAAATTATTTTATTAACTCTTATTTCAGCTTTAAACTTTTATAAATATCTCTTATCATAAGAAACATCTTGGAAAGATCCATCATCACTATACTTTACTGTCTTCACCAAAAAAAAATTGTTTGGCCTAAGCTGTTATTTTATTAGACTTTTCATCTTATATCTCACTATTTAATCATTTTCATACTATTTTACATGATTTTAATCATTAATAGTTTTTCATTATTCAAGTTCAATTTATCACAGATTCATCACATCGTAACAAAAAATTGTGATAAAAGATGTTTAGATATTATTTTTGTTATTGAGAATCTTGAATCATAATATTAATATATGAGTTGCTTATCCCATGATTGGATGCACCATAGGTATATTATTAATCATTAATAGTTTTTCATTATTCAAGTTCAATTTATCACAGATTCATCACATCGTAACAAAAAAATTGTGATAAAAGATGTTTAGATATTATTTTTGTTATTGAGAATCTTGAATCATAATATTAATATATGAGTTGCTTACCCCATGATTGGATGCACCATAGGTAATGGAATATAATATTAATATAAGATTCGATGTCCCAAGAGTGGATGCCATATGTAATGGAACAAGTTCTGGCCTTACCTGACAGTAGACTTGATAAGCTGTCAGAGTGGGTGAGAAAATGTATCTAGGATTTCTAAATATAAAGACTCATGTCCACTCCAATCTCATTCCTGAGAGATGATGTATTAACATACAAACATGTTCAAAAATTTACTTGTATACTTGTCTCTTTTCTCCATTTTTAACTTCCACTAACCACAGAATTCGAACTTAGAGAGAATATACATAATATTCTATTTCAGTATATATCAATATCAGTATTTATAAAACAGAAATGGCAGTCTTTAATTTAAAATTATATATTTAAGTAATTTGTTTACAATTAACAATTTAAGCAACGAGGTTATATCAAAAACAAATAATTTATTTAGATATCGGTAAATATTCTTTAATTATTATAGTTAATATCATTAATCCAATCCCTGTTTTCCTTCAAAGAATACTCATCCAATATTAAAACTAATACAAAAAATTAAATTATAACTTGTTATAGAACCGGTGGCTGATCTATTGAATGCAGTAGACATGAGTTAGAAATCCTGATCACAGGACAAAGCTAGATAGGACATAGACATGAAGGCAATTGAATGGGAAAGGAATGGAAATACCTATGAATGATCTTATTGGAATAGAAAAGCAAGACATAACAGTCAAAGTCCAGAGTCATATGTCATGCCCAAAAGAAATAAGAGTTATGCAAATATGAGAAAAAGGAGTCCAGGTTACCTTCACTTAGGACAGAGAGTAACAAAAGCACTATTTAGTAAATACAATATTGATTAAATTAAATCAGTCATGTCATTTGGTGATGTAGATTTGTAACTTTTTATGCATTATAAGCATAGTTTAGTGTTAGTTTGTATTTTCTGTACTCTAAGATTGGAGATGGTTAGAATGCTGATCTTTGGGTAATCTGGAACTTTTGTGGCACTATGGGAAATTATGTTTCTACACCAGGATGTGTACCAATTTCCTATGTAATCTGCAGAAATAAATCCATTTGAGATTAACACTTCATAAAGCATGCATGTTTCAAAAAAGGAAGTTGATAAGGTGAAGGGCTCTTGGTTAAGAGAGAGACCCTTTCCCTTTATAATGTACAAGATCCTAAAAGACTCCAACAAGAAATGAGTGAGAATGCATTTTTTTTATTATTATGAGAATATGGAGGTGAAGCATGCTTTTTAGTTATCATGGGAGCCTGGATGAAGGATGTATTTTTATACTGATGCTCTGTGTCTCTGTTATTTCTAGCTTGGGATCAAAAATAGTGGTCATAATCTATATGTCAATACTTGCAAAACAGGGATTAGCTTATGGATGTTTAATTGCTATGTATGTAAGATATACTAAGGATTAGTGCGCTATCCATCATACTCACACAGTTGAAGAACATATAAAAGTTTTTTGTTGTTGTTTGTATTGAAAGGAAAGTTGAGACATGAAATGGTCACCCTCATTTCGATGCCTCCTGAGAGGGGGCTATATTGTGACATGGACTATTAGAGAGGCCATGCACCCACTTGCATTTATATATATATATATCTATATATATATATAATCTAAAATATATTAATAAAGTACAAATTTATATAAGCATACCATTTAATAAATAATAGGGGTCTGTGCAGATATTTTTACCTATCACATGATTAAATAAATTATTATAAGTATGATTTATAATTTTTATATATGATTATTTTTATTTTTAGTTATTGCAAATTTTCATAATTTGTATTCAAGTTATTTACATGCAAGAACATAAAAAGGGGGTAGTCAGAATAATTGTAAATGTTCTGCATGCTTTTGATGTTTATTTTTGTTGTTCTTGTTTCTTTTAACAAGTTAAAAGAGATACAGGTTGTTATCATATGGTCATTTTTAAATTTCACTAATGGATTGAAATTGGCATCCTGTGCATTGTGTTTTTTTAAAAATAAAGTATTTTAATGCCAATATTGGCAGAGAAAATCTAAAGAGGGTTTCAATCACAGAATTGTTTTTTTTTTTTAATCTTTTCTAAGGATGCATTGAAAAAAGTCATTTCCATTGTATTAAAATCTGAAAGTATATGTAAACAGAACTCCTTGATATATTAAAAAGGTCTTGGGGAAAGTAAAAGTTAAAAATGAAAGGCAAAAAAACTTACAAGCTATAAAATTGTGTTGCGATTATCATTTCAAGAAATTAGAGTTGGCTAATGTAATAGTGAGAGGGATGATCAAATTGTATTGTGATGGGTGTAATATAAAAGGTATTTAGCAGGTGTTTGGAGGACTGTCCTTATCATAATCATCATTGTTGTCTATTTTCACTTTGTCCATTTCTCATCTTGTTTTGCTGTTTATCTTGCTGAATTTTGGTTTGCTGTGCTGGTTTCTACCACAATGTACATGATCAGTTAAGTGTTTGACCATGGGTAGAGGAAAACCTTCTTGATGTTCATTATTTATGGTAGGTTCAATAGGCTGTTTTATTAAGGCTATATTTGGGAACCTGTTGGTTATTCTAAAAGAAAGACTCTATTCATAAAGCAACAAAAACTTCATGAAAAGAAGTAAAGCTGAATCTAGTTTCAAATTATAGTCTATCAAGAATTGAGTGTTTGAGCCTTGGTTGGCTGCCACTGTTAGTATATTTTGATAGAAAGCAGAAAAATATGAAAATGTTTAAATTTACCATTGAAATGCATATGGAGTAAACATCCCTACGACAGTGCATTAACTCTTCTTCTTCTATGCCACCATTATGTAGTAAGAAATGCCAGATTCTGATGAGGAGCACCTTAATCTTTACATTTTTCTGTAAAGAAAAGAAGTCTTTGCTGCCATGTTGTCACATTTTATAGTTTATTCAAAAGTTAAAAAGTTCGAAGATGGTTAATGGGAAGAAACCAGAAGGAACCCAGACGGTATAATTTTTTTGTTTTATTATTATTGGGAGTATGCCTTGTCACTATAAATTTTATTATATATATATTATTTTGTTCATCCATAAATTGCTGTTTTATTTTTCTACTTTAAAATAATTCTCATAAATTAATTTCTGGAAAGTTTGAGTGCATGCCTATGTGTTTATATATGACTATTATTTTTTTGTTTACTTGCTGTGTACACACACATAGAGAATATATATATATATATATATATATATATATAATCCCAGTGAATATATATATATATATATATATATATATAAAATCCCAGTGCATAACGCTATACTGAAACAAATATACAAATATTAAGCATTAAATAATCCACTCTATTAAATTAGTTTTTTTTGTTTATGTGTTTATATATGCACCAAAATGCTCAATCATGTATGTGTAGGTAAAATCCCAAACCACATTATTTAGAGGTATTCAGATAAAGTAAATAGGGGAAAGTTTTGTGTATAATTAAATTTGTGTTACTTATTGATTTTTCTTTTATTATAGATTTTATCTTATTAAAATATGGTTTATTCATAAGTTCAATTAGTGATGGTTTTATTTGGGGAAAATAAATATATATTTTGTAAATTATTCATTTGCAAGTATATGATCTCATTTCTCTCTCCAACAAAATTATGCATTTTTTCAGATAATATCATAATCCACTGTTTGCATGGGATCAGGAGTTGACTGAGCAAAAACCTATGGGATGATATTTTAAGGAGTTATTAAAAATTTATTGACATGCTTATTTTATTTTGATGCTGTATTCTGTTTGTGTGACATTGACCTCATGTTATATCTTGTATGCATTGTATGAACTTACAGGCTAGGAATCATCTGATACAATACCAATAAAAATTTGACTGCATTGGAAAAATTACAAAAACGAAAAAATACAATAAAGAAAATTCAAAGAAATTGCTTACACGTCAATGACAAATAGTTGTATAAGTCATCTAGTATGATAATAGATAATATATGGGACCCATTAATTAATCTTCCTGTTAGGAAAAAGTGGAAAACTCAGGATGATCCACATATTTAAATATATAAAATTTCTACTGACTGTTGTTTGTAGCAGAATAGCTCAGTTGGTTAGTGCATTACCTTAAATTCTGCCAGGGTCAAAAGTCAGTAGAAATTTCATATACTTATGTACAAGAATCTTCCTGATTTCTCTAATTTTTATTAATTAATGGCTGGTAAGTATTATATATTATCATAATAGGTTCTGCCATTACCATATGAGGAACTTCTTTGAATTTTATTCTTTGAAAATTTTCCTCTTTATCCAATATTTTTGAATTTTAACAATAAAACATGAATACACCAATGAACAGATGCCTGATTGGAAAATACAACAATAATAAAATACAAAGAAGAAAATTCAAAGAAGTTGCTCACATGTCAATGGCAAATAATCTCACATGTCATCTAGCATGATAATACATGTTTGGAACCAATTAATTAATCTTCCTCTTAAGACAAAATAAAAAAATCAGGAAGATTGTCATATCTAAGTATATGAAAATTCTACTGACATATGTTTGTGGCAGAATAGCTCCATTGATTAGAACATTACCTCAAATTCAATATTCACAAATCTAAAGGTCCAGGTTCGATTGCCGTGATAGTACTGTCAATGGTCAGGGCAGCAATACTTAAAGAAGAGGAGACTAATACCACTGGAAATATTGTGTTATATATTAACTAGTGTGTGTATATTTGGAAATGTTAAATAAAGTTAGAATTTTTATAAACATTCAATATTAGATAATGGAAATGGTCCAACTCTGATTATTTATAATTACTATAATTTTTATTCTAATACATATACATATTTGTAAAGTATTATATATATATAATAGTGCATACGCACTTACTTATTTATAAATAACATAATTTATTTACTTTTTAATTAATACTTATTTATTTTACATAGTGTTTCTTCATCCAATGACAACTTCCGTTTTCTTTCATCCCGAATTTCAGGTAGTAGTCAAAGCAGACACATTTGCTTTTAAAAGTAGACAAATAGACAAAATTTATAAACTGATATCTTATTAAAAAATTATTTATACTAATTTAGGTCTTCCATTTAGATGCTAAGTTATTGTGCTTTTTAAATCGCTATTCATATATGCATTTTATAGATTATATATAACCTATAATGTTTTTTTTGTAATTGTTTTGATTAATTATTTATTAATAACTTTATGTTTTACTATTTTTTAAAATAGAATTTATTGATTATAATTTCACCCTTTTTACACATCCATATATATATATATATATGACAAATGCCCACTTTTTTGTTTTGTCAAATATATATTTTAATATACGATTGAATGATTTATTTTTCTGGGAGTACTTGAGAATCGAAATAACAGACAAGACACCAAGTCTTGGGCTTTGAACTTCAAAGTCTACTACTCTAGCATTTCCCTATAAGCAAACAGGGCAAAAATATACTTTTCTAATTTTATGCATAATAATAAAATAATATAAATATAAAATGAACAGTTAAAAATATAGATTATATGAAATAATATATAATTATAAATACTCTTTTAATATAATTTCCTGCTATAATCAGGATATAAAATAACTTAATATATATAATATAATACTTATAGAATGCAAAAAAATTACAAACGAGATAGACACGTAAGGAGATGACAAAATATATATGAAAACAGTGTCAACATGAATTAAAATCCTCCAAATCTGTTAGAGTCAAAAGATGACTTATTAATGGTATGTGATCTATTTGTGTAAAACTGATGAATTTTAATGTTTCAAGATGAAACGTTTCTAGCTTAAGATAGTTAAATGAAATCTTATTGAATCAATAGCTGTTGATACTCAATGATTATTGAGAATAACAACATTAAAACAGCAGTTATTATTATGGCTATAAATAATTTAGTAAAAATAATAAATGATGAAAGCTCCTGTACAACATATGTAGGTAAGAAATGTGAGGGCAAGTCTTAGAAGTTAAAAAAAATAGTATAATTTTTAAATTTTAAATTATTTCCAATTTATGATTATCTAATAATTCTAAATTCTTTTAATTTACTAAAATAGTAATGTAGAGAAAAAAAAGAAATAGTTTTAAAAGAAAAATAAATAATTTATTTTAATTATGCAACACGTATCAGCCACATATCAGGTTTAAACCTATATATAAAACATAAATATAGTTTCAGTATTAAAATTGAAGTTTATGTTACCTCGATTTATTACATATGTTTGTTAGTGCTATTGTTTATTAAATTTTATACAAACATAAATTAGAAATGCTAGGTTATTAGGAATATTTCCTTTAAAATAATGTCCTTAATATATCATTATATACAATATTCGATAAATAATATTTTCATCCTAAATCAGAGTGAATTAAATTGAAACCTTTCTTGAATTATTAAATGACAATTCTATTTATAAAATAAAATAAGAATAACAGAAATATATGCCAATATTATGTGATTAGAATAGTATTGTAAATTTCTCTCAGAAACTTTGCTAATATGAATTAAAATTTGCACCTTTGTAAGGTAAACGAAAATTTATTGATTATTTAATATTAGACTAAAAATAACCCTGTATTCTTGTCTAAATTAAGAACTCTGTGACCTATGTGTTATTTCAAAAACATTGCTATTTATCTTTTAAATTATTGGGTACTCTAGCGAAGAATATTTAAGAAACATAAAAAATGTAACATAAAATTGGGACATTCCTGTCTTTGATTTGAAATTGTAAAATTATAATCGCTGTTATTACGGACAAAATTGGAACAAAAATTATAAATACTTGCCTCCTAAAATGAGAAAGCCAAAAAAAAAAAAAAGAGTGAATATTTATTGAATTTTCAACTCTACCATATTATGACCATTCACTATCATCGGAGAAATTCACCCCACCTCACTATGCATTCATTTCTTGATCGAACTTTGCTTGTGAATTGGAATAAAGATATCAAATACAAGTCTATAGTAATACCGTAATATTTTTTATTCCATTATTATCATACAAGATATGTTCTGATTTTTGTTCACTTTTAACATCTTGTGGAAGAATGAATATTTATTGCATTACTAACATGTTTGTTTTTGAGCTGAAAGTCTAAATGCATTCATAAAACAGGGGTTGGCCTAATATTCAATGTTGGTGGACTATTCCATATGGTAGAATTGAGATAATGAAAAATCTTGAAGAGTTGTTTAATATTTGTTCACTGTTATATTACCGAATTTTAATTTATTTATATGAAAGGTGAATTTTATTTAAATAAAAAAAATACATATATTTAGAATCGGTGTTGATAAATTAAACATTCACTTCATTTGCATATTTATTATTCACATATTATTAACATAATATCTTATCAATTTTACAACTAATTAGATATAAAATTATAATTAAACAAAGTTTTGTTATTTATTTTTTGATTCTTTTACTCTTTTATTATTTTTATGGCTTTATTTACATTACTCTGTCTTCTTAATAATAACTATTTTTTTGTACCAGTTTTATACTATTTTGAAGTGACCATATCAATGAATAATAATTCCAGAAAACCAAGTAAATCTCCTAATAGGTATCTTTATTGAATTTAGTGAATAATCCTGCAATATATCATCATGAAATTCCCCTTAGCAGCCAAAAACGAAAACAAGTTTTTATTAGAATAGAAAGTAATTTGCAGCTTCGTAATTCCTACATATAGGGATGTTATTACGACTTGAATTTTTTTCATTTGAATAATCTTTCTGCAAGGTACTATCTCAAAGTATTCATTGTAATACCATTTGTAATTTCTAATTTAACACAAATGGTTATATAGAATAATTAAATGGCAACATTTTAAATATGTAACAATTCTAGGAATTGATGAAAATGTAGCAATGATTTTATTAAATTTAATTAGCTACATCATATTACATTATAATCCAACTACTTTAACATATTACTTAAGGCTACATAGACTCAGGTCTTAATAAAATTTTCACAAAATAATGATAAAGTTTGATAGTCTCATTGTCGATATTTTATATCTTAATAAAAACTTAAGCAGTCAAAATTGGTACTATTTTCACTTCCTTATAATTATAAATTTAATAAAGATAATGATGGAAGATTTACATTGGATTTTATATTATATACAAATATATATTTATGATGAATTTTAGAATGAATATTTTGAAATCCTATTCTGTAAAAGATAATTCAAGACATAACAGACTTAGGTTTTAAAAGCATTTTTATTAAATAATGTCGAAACTCATAAGCATTTTTATATTTACTTGCCACTTTAATAAAATACTTTAAATCAGATAAAACTAGTTATATTTTTATCTGCTAAGGGTAGTTGAATGATAAGGTAATGAATTTCATAAAGATGGCGTTGGATACTTATAATGTCTCTTAGACTAACTGCACATTAGAAATGCTACATTTAAATATTCTATTACCTTTATATCCATCCAATTCATTAGAAAATACACTTTTACAAATTTGTCTTTGGAATTTTTAAAAGTAAAAAAAAGTTAAAGATAAATTTTGAAATGATTCACTTCTGCTGAAAGTTTTTAACAACTTTAATTATTGTTCTCTTATATTTTATCATCTTCGTATCCTTTTAAAAAATGCAGTTAACATTGTATCGGTATGAATAGTTGTGAGATAATCTTTATATTATAAACAAGTTCTGCTTTTCTATAAATTTCATTTTCAAGTTTGTCATAATACATTTTCTTTAAAAAGTTTATTGCCATTCACTGTTTCATACTATCAATGTAATATCAAGTCCTACGAGATGAGAAAAATTTCAACTTTTAACTTATTATTTATTGTATTTTTAAAATATCATGAAATATCCTAAATAAATTTAAGTGTTTTTATGATTCAATGAGAGAAGATTCATATCTCAGCAAACTAATAACTTTCTATGCAATTAATTTATATTAGGTAGTTAGATCATTATAATAAAATATATATTTTTTAAATTGTTAAATATATCAAAAGTAAATTGTTATATGAATTGTACCTCAAATATATATATATATATATATATATATATTTGAGGTAGAGAATTTATATATATATATAAACATTCCAATTGATGAAGCTTTAAATATAATTTCACAACGTTGCAATTTACCAGACCATATTATTGCTTTGATTAAACATTGTCTCTTGAAGACATATTTTGTATACAACGGACAACATTACAGACAAGTTTTTGGTACTCCTATGGGGTCACCTATCTTAGGAGTAATAGCTGATTTATTCATGGAAAATATAAAAACTCGTGCTTTATAATCATCATCTTTAAAACCTCTCATTTGGCATAGACACATAGATGACACTTTTGTCATATGGCAACATGGAAAAAATAAATTAGATGATTTTTTCTTACATTTAAATAATATGCATCCTCATATTAAATTTACAATGGAGACAGAGTCTGATGGAAAACTTTCTTTTCTTGCTGTTCTAATCACCAGAACACCAAATAGTTTATCTTTTTCGATTTACAGAAAGAATACACACATGGACAGATATTTACATTTCCATTCTCATCATTATCCAACTAAGATAGTTCCTATAGCCAAAACTCTTTTAAATAGAGCAATTAACCTGCAGATAAGTCACATCTGAAAGAAGAAATAAATCATATTAATAGTGTTTTGTTAGCAAATAGTTATTATAAATTTATAAAAAAAGCCTTATTTCAAGCCCAAAGTGGACAAAATAGGAAACAAAAAGATGATAAATCAGCTATTAGGATTTGTGTTCCATATGTAAAAGGAACTACAGACAGTACTGGGTATATGAAAGCCGGTTTGATAAATATTTAAATATACTTATTAATAGTTGTTTATTTCAATCTTGTTTGATTGATTATTTATTTATTTTAGCTATAATATAGATACAGCATTTTCTACTCATCAAAAGATCAGCAATATAATAACCAAGCATAAGGATTCAATCCCTCTTAAATCTCATGGTGTTTATCTAATCTCATGTGAAAATTGTAAAGCTTCTAACATAGGTATGAGTAATCGTCGCATCAGTGTTAGGAGAGATGAGCATGCTAATGCAGTTAAACAACACTCATAATCAGCAGCACTCTCACTCCATACTATATATTCAGGTCATAAAATTGATTTTTCTAGTGCGAGGATTATATCCAAATGTGATAACTCTACCAGTGCAAAATTAGAGAAGCCAATGAGATACTTAAAAGGCCAGATTGTATCAATAAGCGAGTTTATACATGCAAACTTCCTCCTATTTGGAAAGATTTTTTTAAGAAACATTCTTAATTTAACATTATGCTATTGGTGGAACTTTAACGTTTGAAAAATCACAAATATTTGATTAGGTTACTTAATCTTTGTAGTAATACTTTATCCCAGATTATGGATAAACACTGTATTCTATGATTACTTAATATAATTGCATTATATTTATATTTTTGAAGTTGTAACCAGCAGCACTTATTAATTTGATTGCATACTTTATATACGATTTATGATAATTATTATCATACTATACACTCTTATACATATGTATGTTTATATATTTTAAATATAATTATTTCAGAGCCGATATTGGACATTGCTATTGTTCATAAAAATTTTATTGGCAATAAAACTGTTTTAAAAACTGGCGAAGTAAAGTGTTTTGTTGACAAAACAATTAATCAAAATGATGTTACTTTTACACAATATCCATATAGACAATTTATAAAAGGTTATTGGGAAGAATTTAAAACTTACAATGTTTACGTTTTGAAAGAAGTTCAATCTACATACCCAGCAATCGGTTGTACTACACATAGGACAATGTTTAGTCATCCCATTACGTTTCCTATTCTTGCAACTGAAAGTAAGCTTTTATTTATAATAATATATTATTATTGCATGTCACAACTAATTTTTTAATAAATATTGAAACATAATTTGTTAGAACAATAAAAATATTAGTAATAAAATACAAAATGCCATCATAGTTTACACAACTCTTTCTTTAAACATCGTTATATTAAAAGAACATTTCAATTTAATAAATTAGATCATAAAAGACTTTGTATGCCTATAATCTTCTAAATATTAATGGTTTATACAGAATATATTTCAATTATGTCACATTCCATTTAGTAATATAATAATATTAAAGTAAAAATAAAACTTTCTTACATTGCTGTCCCAGAGTAAAGACTTCTCTAATATCTCTTTTCAGAGAATTAGGCGAGGAGAATATATTAGCAGCAGAATATTAAAATAGTAGTCATTTCAATTTTGTAGGTTTTCTTACTTATTCCTTTTATAATTAATAATATCTGGAAATTACTTACTGACCAATACTTGGGTGATCGAATTGGCCATCTATGAGGCAGGTATATAAAAACTTTCAAAATTAGAATTTTAAATTGGGAACATATAAAATTTATGTACCCTAAGCTATATTTCTTCCCTATATTTTTTTTAACTTTATAAAATAATATCTGAGATATTTTAATAAAAATAAATTTCCATTACTCATTGAACTATTTTATTTTATTTTTTTTATAAATAAAATTATCACCTCTTTTAAGATTTATTTCAACTTTAATTCTTCCAACTAAGTCTTCTGTTTATATTTATTTTCTTTTGATATAATTAATATTAAGTTAAAAAAACGTATATTTTCTTTTTATATTTATATTATTTTTATTTTTTTCTTCTTTTTATTGATAGTTTTTTTTCTCTTTTATTTATTCTATTAGCTTTTGTTGTCTTATACTCTTTGAAAAGTTAAAAGATAAAATTGCACTTTCATTTTTTTTATTTATCACAATTTTCCACATTTCTTTCATTTTTTAAAAATAATGTTTCAGCTTTTTCCATTTTGTTATGTATTTTTTAAAATTTTAATCTAGATTCTAAATTACCACATTTTAATCGACGATAAATATAAATATAAACACAAATATAACACATTTTTAATATTACTTTTACATCAAGAAAAGTTTATTTTATTCGATTGATTTTATATTTAGACTATAATTTTCATCAATGTTTTTTTTTTAATTGTCTAAAGTTTTACATTTTTAAAAACTACAGTTGACAATATTTTTATTGTGATTAAACCAAGTTTGATATTACTTACTTGCGAACATAGGAATCAAAAAAAAATCCCAATATTCTTGAATATTTTTTAATATAATCTTCATTATTCTATTAATTGCATACTATTTTATCAAGGTTTTATTTAAGACTTCCTCTTTTATTACATAATTTGATTAAAAAACTTCTCTTTATATTAACAAAAATATCCAAGACTTTTTCTTCATTTATGATATTTGACTTTTTTTGTTATTTTCTATTTTTAATTTGAAAAGCTCCATATTGTTGTATATATATATGAATATTTTTTCAATGAGTAAACTATATATATATATTAAATTTCAGATATAATTCCTATAAAAATAGTTTACTCATTGAAAAAAATACGCTATTGTTAACGTTGATAATTGTAAATATATTAAAATGATGTGTGTGAGAGTACTGTATAATTCTATTTTTGTTATATTTATTCATAATTAATTAACAATTGAAATATTTATTAATAATGATTTTCATTTAACTTTTTTGGCCTTGTATTTTTCATCTAATTAACTCAAATTTATTCAATGCTTATCTAAGCACAAAAGCAAAAACAAATATATCTTATTTGTTTTTTATTATATATATGTTCTTAATAACCTCTATAACATTACATATTCTTGAAACCCATGACTAAAGCCACTGTAAAAACAAATAACCCCCAAAATGCACTTCGTATTGAGCTAATATTCATCAATTGTTCCTGATTACTACCTTGCACATATATTTTTATCATACATTCAGTATTTACCAACAGGAAATTATTACATATTATAAAGATATATGTGAGAATTAGAAATATGGTTTAACTTCTGGTTCAGGACAAAATGCATTTTGGGGGCTATTTGTATTTTATAATATCATGTGTTTCAAGAATGTGTGGTGGTATGGAGGTTATTAAGAATATCTACAATATATATTACAAATGGAAAAAGAGAAATGAAATTTAATTACTCCATATGCATATTTAATTAATAAACTTCAAATGTATACTAGAGATAATCTCTAGTTTAATAACTGAATTTTATATCCCCCCCTCCAACTACTTGACATTATAAATGAACAATATAATAAAAAGTCAAAACTACTCAAATAAAATTCAAGCGGTGGGGCAAAGTAGTATTTACAAGACTTAATAATTGCTAGATAGCAAGAGTTTGAATATTCTTAAATGATTGTTTTATTCTCAATCTAGGAATATCTACCTCTGATCTTGCTCTTCACGAATTGCATGCACTCACCCATGAACATTACTTTAAAAAGCTTAAATGGTAAAGCTGAATACATGAAAAAAAAAGAGAAAACTAAACCTATTGCAAACATTTAAATTTACTCGACTCAAATTCAGGTAATAAACGTGATAGGCAGATGTAAGCATTGCTCTTTAAATATATTTACTTTTTAAATATATATTATCTTTGTAACTTTCCCGTCTCTTGGTTTTCTTCTGGACATCTTTATTTGCCTACTCATTTACTCTATACCACGCTAGCTCAATATTAAAATACAATATCATTGCAAGAAAGTATACGATCCTTTATGGGGCTTGAAACATTCCACACATAACTTTATAGGATAGACTCCAGCGACGATTACAAGAGATTTGTTTTAACATTCAGAAGTATAAAGGAAAATATATTTCCACAATGGCATTGCTATTGTGAAGATTCTTCCACTACCATCTTATTATGATCTTTGGAAAAATCCTCACAACAAACAATGACTACCATAATATTTCCTTTAATTAATAACTTAAATCACCATTATACATTTTTAAAATATTAAATTAATATACATTAATGAAATTACATTAATTTCACACAATTAATAATATCCTATAATGATCTCAGGGATCATGAACATTCTGCATTACAATCCAATCTATCCATTAGATTGATATTTAAATGATTGTATCACAAATGCTCACAATAATTACTATAGAACACTTGTTTAAGTATAAACCAAGCTTCACCACACTATCACTATCTACCAAGTCTAACTTGCCTAAATATTCTCTTCAATTACTTAGCATTAATCTACTGTCAATAAATCCTCCAGAGTTACAGACTTTCAGATACATTTAGTTAGTAATTAACACTATTGAAATCTTATACTACTTTAAATTTATGATCTTATAGATATTTCAATTTAAGTTATAAAATTAGAATGTGGCTCTCCAGTGCACTATTGATCCTATCATATGCTCTCCATTTTGCAGTATTGAACCGAAGTTTTCAAATAAGGCCTGCAATTAAAATATAATAGATATCATTTTATGTGGATAATGTGTTTTCTTGATGTGACCTTGTGATACGAATGATTCTTGGATACAATGAGATTAATATTACATAGTTAAATTAATATGTTCTTTTATTTACAATAAGAATGATAAACAATAAGAACATATACATACTGGGTTAAATATTTCATTAAAAACAAAAAAAAAAAATTAACCAAGATCAAACTATTTATGCCTAGATAACTTATTTACATTTTATACAGATAATCTTAGTGTTTCAGATATTCAATTATTCTTTCCCTAGTTTATATTTCTCTTTTAAAATTATTATTATTATTATTATTATTATTATTATTATTATTATTATTATTATTATTATTATTATTATTATTATTATTATTATTATTATTATTATTATTATTATTATTATTATTATTATTATTATTATTATTATTATTATTTTATTTTATTATTTTATACTAGCCTGCTATGTACACCATTCATAAATTATTCAATCCCTTCATATTTATTTACATTTAAATTGAATTTGAATATTTACATTCCAATCATATTACAAAATTTTTACTGATGTGATAAAAAATATAAATAAGAACAATATTTATAATATGTAAAAAACTAATACCGTTAGGATTCTTTATTATATTATGAAAATCATTTCATCTCTTCATTCTATCTCTCACACTTATTTTATAATTTGATATTAGATCTCAGTATTTCATTCAGAATGTCATTGTTTGGTATGTGATTCTATTACTTGCGAGCCACTCGGTCCAGACTTAACTAGAAAATCCATGCAATCCTTCAAAATTTCATCTCTACCTTTAATGCTCACTAGAATAATTTTCACCCTAACTTTAGAAAGATGAGCCACTGATTTTTTGACTAATATGCTAATAGAGGAACAAGAGTTTCATTTATTATGATGTGTTATTTTGTTATGTAACCATTTTATTAATGGACTTACCCACTTCTACCCTCTCTTCTCTAATAAGCACTTACAGTATTTACACAATCATTTCTTTATTGAAAATCCTCCTATTTCTTCCTATAAATTATCTGAGCATTACAAAGATTTAACTTCACTAATCCTCTATCAATTCCTCAGGTAGCTATTCTATAGAGCCTATCCTGGAAATTTGATTCATATTCTACTTCAGTGTAGGCAGTCTTTAATATTCTATCTATTTTAGACCCCTCCTATAACATATTCTTCTCATGCAATATTCCTCTACCTATATCTACCATCATTTTCCGAAACAAATAATCTATTTGTTTATTATTATTCAGATGTTCTAGATAATATTTATTTTTATTAATAAATGAGATTCTAATATGGTCTTACATCATATTAACACCATATTCTATGTTTTTTTAATAATCCGATCAGATTATATACATAACTTAAATATTATTTCCCTGCACACATACTCTTTTTTTTTTTTTTAAGTGTCATAGCATCGGCCGGGATGCGAACCCGCAACCCGGGCAACTGCCTCTTTACAAAGCAGTCACGCTGACCTCTCGACCACCAATGCAAGACTGCACACATACTCTTTCACATTATAATTCACGAATATACATTGTATAGCTAGTTGCAAACATAAAAACACATTTCTTTTCTTTCTTTCATTCATATGCAAATATTGCATTAGTATTTCTTATGTAAAAAATTTTTTTTTATCACTAATAAAGGTAAAATTAAAATCTCTTTTACCTTATTTTTTCCCAAAAACATTTCTTTCTTTTTTTTTAACATTACTGTCATTACCCTGTATGTAGATTTTGTTCCTAGTGCATTGAGTGTCTTTCTTCTCTTAATCTTGCTCTATACATGAAAATATAGATAAAACATTAATCATACAAGTACAATTACTTGGACAAATTTTAAAATTGGTTTATTGTTCTATGTGCATAATCTGGCTCTCCACGAAAATACCATGCACAAAAATTTCCTACTGCTCCTTAGTAAATCTTCACATTATAGTTATTTTTATTATATCTTTTCTCTTCAATGTATACTCAACAAGTTTCATTAAGATTTAGGCAATTTTTTTTCAGCATTTCTACTTCTCTGGTTATTTACTATACTTGGAAGATTTGTAAACATATATTTGATGTTTGTCTAATCCTTGGGCTCCAAATATATTCATTGTCTGACGTTTAATTACTACTGAAAGTTATACAGACTTTTCTTATTCTTTCAAATTTATACAAGTTTGACTTTTCATTGATTATGAGAAATCTTAATTCATATTTTTTTTCCAATAGAAGTTTAATCTTGACTGCTACATTAGAAATTATTACTTAAATATCAGTCAAATGAATATTTGGTTTTCTCAACTTATCATTATTAACTCCTGAATTATTTTTAGCGTTTGATTAAGTAGATTCTTAGGCATAAAAATATTTTTTTCTTGAAAATTTTAAATTGCTTTCTCTTTTTAAATTTATAATGATTAAAGCTCCTATCTGTCCATAGATAAAATGAATTTTTCATCACTTCAATGCAGTTAGTCTTTTTTTAATCTACAGCATTGTTTTTCCTTTCTCTTGGTTATTCTGGCAAGAATAGCAACTTTTGTTTTCTTTTTTAAACTGATCTAGCTGGCATTTTGATTGTAAGTAGATTTTCGAGACTGGAAATTAGATCATAATGAAGAAATTGGTTTACTCACTACATAGTTTTAAGAATCTTTAAAAAAATATTTCATCTCTTTAGATAGCTTTATAAATAGAATTTTTTTAAAATTAAGTAAGACTTCAATATTTTAACTTTATAACACGGAAAAAACCCCCTTAACACCACTATCTGACTTTTTTATAATTTTTTTTAAAAGATCGGCTGATATTTTACTCTTTGAAAAGAAAACCGGGAAAATGTGATAGTAGAGAGTCATTTATTGAAATCTGATTGGTTGACTCTCCCATCACTTTGTACAAGTTTTTTTTAAACAAAATGTTTCTGGTATTTCTGTTTGAAATAATATAGAAATAAAAAAAAAATTTAATAAATGAAATCAAAACTTACAAACCAAGTTGTATTTCAGAATGTATTTTGAATCCTTGATATGATTAATTAATTTAAAAACCTATAAACTTTATAATAACTATTTTTATTTTATTATTAAGCTAAATTTTGAAATTAAAACAATTATGTTATGGTAAATAATTGTTCTTTTTTTCCTTGAATACAATTCTATTTTTAACTTTTGAAGCGACACCGAGGTACCTAATTCAAAATCAGACTTGTATGTAAAGGACGTTTATTTAGATTTACCACTCTTTTAAATTATACAGCTAGAATTGTTAAAATTTATATTAAATATTAAAATTTATATTAATATAACCGATTATAAATCATAACAATTATTAATCTCTATAGAATTATCTTTTTAAAATTATATGTATTAATTCATTTATTGCTATATTATCCAAGTTTATAGATTTAATATTATCTTGATTATTAATGTAAAATTTTGGACTTATAATTTACGTTTTATATGCCATTCTGACCATGGATAACCAATCAAAAGGTTACAATATATATATATATTAGTAAATATAAACGAAATATTGAAATAATTTGTATTTATTTATTTTTTAATACGATGAGTATTTTTCTAGCCTATTAAAATATTTAATTGTTAATAATATTTATTTATTTTAAAGATAAACCGGTTAGCATCTTTATCTATTATACTTTTAATACTCATATATGAAACGCTTAGTTAATTATAGCGAAATCATGTGACGTTGAAAGCCTTAAGTGATAGATTAAACAATTATCAATTATTCTTTATATATACTTACTGAATTGAAAATTTATCTTCGATATTTTGGCTCTGAGTCTCCTATTATACCTTGACTAAAGTTTGTAATACAATGTTAGAATAGCTTATATTCAAAGGTTTTTTTTTTTTATTATCTCTGAATCGATAGTCAATTCTATTACTTTAGATGTCCCAACGTCATATGATGTTTTTAAATAATAAATCGTTTGATTACATATATATTCTATAATAAATAAATTATTTCCATTTCAGAAAAAAATTCTGTTTATTATAAAACTGTGAGCGTAAATGACTATAATATAACAATACCACTTCCATATTTGAAAAACATTATTTTGAATAATAATACTTTAAATGAAATGTCAGAAAGAAAATATTCAACAGATGACAGCCTTAAGATTACTGAAGTAAAAATTCATCATGGAGGAATTTATAGATATGATAAAAGCGATTTTAGTTTTGCATTCAGGTTAATTGTCAGAGGTATGACATATTTTCATAAATTATTGGTACATTTTATAAAATGTTTATTAAAATAGTACTATTTTTTGTTTTAGTTTGTGAAGAAGGAAAATATGGTCCTAATTGCAATAAAACATGTCCAAGGTGTGAAAATGGTGGATTGTGCCATGATATTACTGGTCAATGTATTTGTCCACCGGGATTTACTGGATTACACTGCGATAAAAGTATACAGCCTATATTATATTTTAAAAACATCATTTAATAAAATAATAATAATAATAATAATAATAATAATAATAATAATAATAATAATAATACTTTTAAACGTTAATTAAAGCAAGATTATTTACATATAAAATATCCATATGTCTTATAGGTAAATGTGCTGGTCAATATTGAAAACTAGGTTTTGAATCCAGGATGATTAAAATTTGAATAAAGTTTCTGTTCTAATTAATCAGGATTTTTTATTTAGATAGATATTGTATAATAAATTTCAATAACTATTTAATACTAGGCAGTAAATAGACATCTAGCTCAAATTCTCATATATTAGCAATTGAGTGATATCTTATTTTACATTATTTCTTTATAAAGGGATGCGTTACTTAATACTATTTTATCTTTACCTATATAATTTATATAGTAGCAAATATACTTTAAAGTTTATTATAAGAATCTTATGGAAATCTTATTTAGATAAATAAAGCATTGACCTTTAAACACTGTCAAAGATGCTTATAATTTGTATATATGGATAGATACTATTACATTTATCAATGTCAATTCAAAATATTGACTTATAAATAATATTCAATAAAAAGTTATTAATACTATAAAACCGGTTTCAATCTAATTTAATCTTCTTACAATGTCAACAACTGAAGTTAATTTCATAAAAAAAGGAAGCATAATAAGATGTAAATACCAAATTTATTAAAATATTTAAAAATTTTAATTTTTAAAGAAGGCCATAATAAGATGTATTTTAAAAGTAGTATGTTACGAACACAAACCTATAATTAGGACAAAACTATTTAATAACATGCATTTATCCCAAAATGAATCTGGCATATTAATAATTCATAAAAAGACAAAAAACAAAGTCAAAAAAAATAAAAAAAATTATGACGTTTGAATTGGAAAAATAAAAGCGAGTATTGAAATGAATAAAAGTAAAAATAATAATCCAAGAGGGCATATTCAAGAATAAGGGAATTCTGTCTTGTATTGATATATACATTCTTTTAAATAAATATTATTTTTGCATAAATGAAAAACTGGTAACTGATGGGAATTTATGATTGAAAATTTACTAAAATAACAAAAAGGCCATTAAGCTGATTATGTCGATTTACCTTTGAATTTCACTAACTGAATTCAAAAGAAGTTTTGTTAAGTAATGTTATACTTTTCTGGAATTAATTGTCTAAGTTAGTCATAATCATTGAAAAATATCTTTTATTCTGTGAATAGATTAGAGAATTAGAAAATAGTATATGATATTATTAAAAATATTTATAGAATTAGGATTATATGATACTTTTTAGATTATTAATGTGTAACGAAACTTTTATCTACTCCAACCATTTGAATGTTAGAATGACGAATTTAAAATTTTTGTCATTGGATTTAACCTTCTCATAAAGAAAATAATTACAATTTTTAAAATTTTTTTCTGTACTGATGTGACATTTTAGTTACTATTTTTTATTTGCATATTTCTCTAATAATAATTCACCAAGTTAGAAGATTATACTTTTTTACCACATTTAACATTCTCAAAGAATTGCAAATTTTGGAGATTTATTAGTAGATTAATTTAAAATTGTTCCTACTAAACAAAAATTGGTCAAAAGATTTATTCTGTTTATTCTAGTCATCAAACATTTCATGAAATTTAAGCGATGTTTTTTCTAAATAGACAATGTTATTATATCATTAATTGTTTAGTATTTTTCCAAAATGTATTTATTTGAGATAAAAATTAAACATTTCATTATAAGATTATTTTCTTATTTTTATTGTTTTAATAAATGAATAAGTGATTACACTCAGTAAAATATATGTATATGTATTCCTATCACATATAAATTATGAAATTAATGAAGACATTTAGTAATATTATTTTTTTTAGTTATTTTATATGAGAGTTAGAAATATTAGTAACTTCATCAAATAGGAAAAAAATACACTATTTTTTACTTACTTTTTTGATATATTAGCCATTTTTATCAAAAATATGACCAGAAAATCTATGTCTTGTATGGTTTCAATCGAGTAGCCCATGTAGTTATTAAAAATTTCATAAAATTTTTAATTTGATTAAGTTTAACGTATTTAGATGGCAGTATTTGATAACAGTAATTACAGGAGCAAAGTACTTTATGATGATATATAAGAGATTTTTACTATTGCATTGGTTTAACAGCAAAAAACTTGAGCTATTATTCTTGTTAATGAATATTTAATTCAAGATATCAGATCACTCTATTTATAAAACTAATTAAATTTATCGTATCATCATTGATGAGATCTTTTTTGCAAAGCTTTTAAACAGATAATTGGATAATATAATACTTTTTCTTGCTACCAAGAGTACAAATGCTTTGATTTGTTTGCTGCTCACAAAATTTGCATTTATATTCCAAAGCAAAAATATCTTAGCTCAGCAGATGTCTTAAAAAAATTATGATACTTAAATGATCTAATATATTCAGTAGATTATATAAAATCAATGATTTGATTGATAATGATGCGTTTAATCAGATATTTTTATTAGACAATATATATTAAATATAAGCAATTCCAAACTTTCCTAGTTGACAAATTTATCGCCAGCATAAGGTTAGTTAGCCATATCTCAATTTATATATATTTTTGAACAGGAGAATGATCATTTTGATAACTATATAAATTCTCTTTTATAAATTTTTAAGTTCTTTACAATTTTCATTTATTAACACTATTTAATTTTTTTAATCTGGTCTTTAAAATAGGATTTTTTCACTATTAATGGTAAATTATTTTATTATTTTGAAAATCATTTAAAAAGTTTTCTAATTTACAATACTGGTCTGAGATGACTATAAATAAAATTTTATTCATAGTTATATTATTAACATCTAAAGTTTTCAAACATTTCACATTGAAAGTTAAAGCTAAGGGAAACTATCCACATACTTTTCACAGAAGCACATCATCAGGAAGTGAAAACACATAGAATATTGAATATGCCATGAAATCAGAAATCTGAGGAAGAACAAATTTAATGAAATTATTGATTGGGCATTTAGAGATAGATGACCAGGCTCTGCATGGTGAACTTACTATTAACATAAATTAAGGAAAAACATCTATAACTAAGAGATATACAACTAAAAGAGAAATTGACATTAGCATGTGGAACATAAGAGAGGATGAAAAGTTTTCTGTATTCAGTAATAACTAATTAAAGAAATTATTTTTTTTTTGTGAAATATCAGAAATACACTAGCAAGGAAAGGATCTCATGTGATCTATTCTTCAAGTCAATTTTCAACTGGATAAATTGTGTTGACCCGTGTTGTGATCAACAAATTGTCTTATTTTGTTGATATTTACAATCGAATGAATGATTAAATATTGATTATCGTAGCATCACTAAACCGTGTAAACTTTATATACTTCAGATATATATGCAATATGCCATATACAGATTCTGAAATTGAAGAAATTTATTCAAGATTTGAAGACACGATTTTAATTTTTAAAGCAAAATAAATAGTCATTCTAATAAAAGATTTAAATATCAAATTAGAAGATAGAAGAAAAAATTGATCATTCTATGAATATAGTAGATAGGTAATGGACTTATATAATATGTTATTGAAACAAACCGTACAATAATGAATATGAGATTTCATATCATGTTTACCTCATATTCACCCAGGATGCACTCAATAACCTTTATAAATATATCTATTATGTTTTGATTTGAAAAAGGTAGAGAGCAATGATCATTAATATCAAGACTATGCCTCGTGCAGAATGAAGTTTTAACCACCCACTAAAAACTTATAAAAATATTTAATCATTCAGAAATAACAGATTTTTAAAATACTTTTTAACAGTTGAAGTGGCCTAATAAAAATAAAAAGTGTCAAACATTAAAATATAAATTTCAGAAGCAGTTCAAAAAGCATTAGTATTGATTGTTAGGCATGATACTTGATTTTACAGAGAATAGGCAAAATATAATTTTGTTATATGAGTACATGGATTATAAGAATGGAAAATTAATTATAAAATTAAACCAGTTTGATGATGAGGAATTATAACTAAGTGCTAAGGGCAATAAATCAGCAGAATTATATAATAAGTACATTTCTCGGAAATCAAATTAAAAAAAGCAAATAAAAACTCCCAAGGATACATTGTGACAAACACAAATAAAATAACTGAGGTATGAAATAAATACAGTTGAAATCTTTATCAACATTCATGATAACAAAATACATGGAAAGCAATTGTAGAGATAAAGATATCCAAACATTAGTGTTGATATATAATAATAGTTGAAACCATAAAAATATGTGACCAGATGAAAATAAAATCATCCATTACTTTGTTACCAAATTTGGAGAATCGGGATATGGCTAATTTATAAAAAAGGCAACAAAACTAAGTATAACTAGTATAGTATGCCAAGAAAAGGTGCAACAAAACAAATACTAAAGATTAAAAGAAAATGTAATTTAAAATATATGTGTTTTGTGGATTACAAAAAAGATTTTGATAAAATAAAATGGAAAAAGGTATGGAATATACGTTTCACCTTGGAACTACCATTTTATACGATACACTCCATTCAAAGTTTTTATCAATATAATTCTGTGAAAATCAAAATAGCTACATTTTTTTGATAGAATTTAAGACACATGCAGATATTAGGCTAGATTATGACGACATTTTAATTTAGGCTGCTACTGGGAAAAGGTTATTAATAAATAGCATGGATAAAAAAGTTATCAGAGGAAAGCAAACTGCATATTCTTGAAATAATTATCTTAAAATATAAAATAATAATTATAAATTCGGTCATGTACAATTAGAAATGTCGCAGGCTTTGAAGGGTTAGATAAATTTGAATATCCAGATTTACCAAAATAATTAATGGTTAATATGATCAAGAAATATGCAGAAAATTTATGATAGAATGAATAGAAATGACAAAATTGTCTAAAATATATACAGATCAAAATATTTTAAAAGCCAACAATTTAAATTTAATCGATTGTATGATTTTTTCATTTGCCATTTATTCAGTTGAAACTTAGATATTCAAAAGATTATATAAAAATATTGAATGTTTGTGAGATCTGATGCTATCACTAAATGATTCTAATTTTCTATACAGCCGTACCAGATTATTGCGTCTATTTTATAAAAATTTAGAATCAATAAGAGACTCTCTTTTAATAAGAAACTAATATGGATATAATGAGAAGACTCAATTTTATAAAAAATCATGACATTGAAAAAAAATTTTTACTATCCAAGTAGCTGCATTTCAATGTAATGAAGAGATTATATTAACTAGGTAATTGTCCATACATTTTATAAAATGTATATGGTCCAAAATTATAAATATGAAAGAAGACAATGGAACACTTCACATGACACTTTGCACGTTTTCAACTACTAGACATCGAGGTGTTGATGAATATAACAAAATTATTATTGATACTACTATTATTACACCTTACTAAGAATTAAAGTGTTAATTAATGTAAAATTTACTACAACCAAAATACACTGTTTGATCGTTATTGATAGAATTCAATTTTTCTTGACTTCTACTTACAACAATTACATTCTTATTTTTTTAGAATCAAATAAATCTGGTGATTCAAAAAACAGAATGTAAAAAAAATTGTCATTCTTCAAATATTTTTGATAATCATTTAATAGTTTTAATGTTTATATATTATTTTAAAAATTAAAAAATTGTTTAATCATACAGTTAAAAGCATTTCAACATACAATGCCTTTTCTATCTAGAACAGTTCCATATAAGGGACAAAGTGATCTTACGGCTCACAACATAGTATGTGAGTGCACATGAAAAAAAACTAATCTGCACATGTGGGCTCAGATAGATAGTTTTGCATATGAGTTGCAGAAAAAATGTTTTTTGATAAACAACTAAACAATTATAAAATACAGTATTTCATCAGATCAAGATTAGAGCAGAATAGACAAAAACTATTAAACAAGAGAAACTATTAAATTAAAAGTTATAACTACAATTTTCAAATTTCAGTAATCTAGAAAGTAAACCACAAATAAAATCTCGTGATTACTAGAGAAATAAGAAAACTAGTTATTAATGAGAAAAATATTTATTAGAATATCCTCAGTGAACTTATGAAAGCTGCTATATTTACACTTGTAGATTTTCAGATGACTAATCAAATTCAACTAAATGTGCATTGTCTCATCATCTTCAAATAATATAGTAACTAGGAAAAAAGAATGACTTGTCTAAACTTAATATAGACTTCTAAAGATAATTAGCTATCTAATTATCATGCCAAATCTGTATTAACATAATTCAGAGATAATTTATTTTATCAGAGGGATATTTGCCTGTCGTAAAAAGAAACATAAAACAATCTAGAACATAACTAGGTCTAAATCAACCATGAAAGTAAATATAACTGTATTATGAAAGCCAACTGAAAGAGTAAACTAAAGTAGAACTTTCAGAATGAAAAAATGAATGTGACCACCAACAGTGCTGTGAAACAATTTCATATGTAGACTTCAAACATAAATTTCAGCTTAAAAAGGTCTCAGTGTGAATGTTGAAGTATTTGTAAGATTTTAATTTTTATCTTAGTAGTTATAGATAAAATGTATTATTATTAGTATTTTTTTCATTTCCTCTTCACACTGAAATTGGGAAAAGATTGTCTGACGTTTTGTAAAAATAAACTGTGATGTAACATGGAAGAAGAAAACCTGAATTTTTTAAAAATATTAATGTTTAATCTGATCCAGATGAAAATAATTTATCTATTGTCAAGACTATATAATAAATACTAATTTTACATTAATTAGTGGATAATAATCACAGTAATTAAAAGTATGCTGGGATATACTAATGGGTTGTATTTATATTGATATTATTTGTTATTTATTTGATTCATATTAATAAATATGTTGTTAACTAGTTAATCTATGTTCTAATTCTTTCATGTAATTTTTTATTTTATTTTACAAATTCAATTAAATAAGAGTAGTTAATAAATGCAATAATCATTTTCAATATTTATTATTTTTGCAAGCTAGAACCTGAACTACAATGAAGAGAATTAATAGAAATATAGGAAGAGAACAAAATAAAGTAACTAATACAGCTCTTTTTCAGAAAGTAGTGTTCAGCACTATTACCTTTAACATAGGGCATTATAAATGTTCTCTCTCACAGATTAAAACTTTTTTCTAGCATTCAAAAATTGAAATGATGTAACAGAACATATAATCAATATTGTAAAAAAAATTTCTGTTAAATAAGTCTAAATAGTGCAGACTTGATTGATTATCAGTGATAATTTAAAAGTCAGGTGATGTCATGTTATATAATTAAATATTTTGACACTAACAAAAGAAAGGTTAACTATACCAGTCTTAACCTTTATATTTTGCGAAAAATTAAGTTATCAAAACGCATTTTTGAATTACATCTTCATAGAATTATAAATTTTCCAGAGTTATTCTACATTATTTGATAAACCAATGTGCGACCAGTTATTTGGCTAGTTATCTTAACGGTAAAAGCCTGAAATACGGGCAAAGCCGCTTGGAGCGTTGATGCTAGACAAAATCAATAAAATATAACGTTACCGGGCCGCCGCAACTTTTTCTTTTTTTTTAGGCAACAAGGTTTTTTTTTTTTAATATTGATTAAACGAATAATTTTTATTTTATTTAGAACATGATTTCTTTATTATTAAACAAATTTTGAAATTCATTTTCGTTACTTTTTGTGGCTTTTTTTGGAACCTGACATTTTTTCAACAAATTTTGTTAATTTTCTTTTTTCTTTTTATCATTTTAAAACTTCGGACTTTCAGACATCAAAAAATTTGTTTGAATCTCCCACCGCAGAAAAAATAAAATACAATTATTTGCGACTTGTTTAGAACTTAATTCTACCTTTTTTTTTTTTTTGGTTTGACTAAATGGTTTTTCTTATTATTAATTTTACTTTTTTTTTAAAACACAACTTGTTTTCACTTTGATTTAGATTATGTTTGAATTAGCCTTTTTTTTTGCCTACTACAAAAAAAAAACAGCTTTTTGAGCGAAGATGGAGGTGGGATTTCATACTGTTATTATTAACAAAAAGTCAACCAAAATAGTCAATTATTTTAACAGCACTGAAAAAAAGAGAATAAACTTTGGGACTTGTTTCGAATTTTGATTTCATTTTTGGTTGACTGTAATTGTTTTTCTCAATATTAAATCAAAATTTACTTTTGTGTTTTTGCCGATTAAAAAATTATTTTCAAACACCCACTCCCACACTCGCAAAAGGAATTGTAACCAAAAAGTCAAGAATTTACCTTTTTTTTTTTTAAACAACCTTTTTCTCACTTTTTTACTTTGATTTCTATTTCGTTTGAATTACTTTTTTTTGGCCTTCTATAAGAAACTGCGTTTGGGGGTGAGGGGAAGTCGTAATTTGTTATTCTTAACAAAAAGTCCACACCAAAATCGTCATTTATTTTAACCCCGCTGCAAAAAATTGCGTCCAAATACTTGTCAATTTCTAATGAAATGAAAAAAAAAAAGACACAAACTTTGGTCTTTTTAAACTTATTCTTTTATTGCTATAATAAAAAGTGGACATTATGTGCCTGAAAAAAAAGGACACAATCTCACACACTTTCTGTACTCAGCATGTGTGCAGAAAAGTTTCAAAATTTCACGTTCATCTCAGACCTTTAGTGGTCTCTAATATTCCCCCCCATGCTGAAACATGACTTTGTGCGTGAGCTTTGTCTAAGCCTGTTCGAAAATACACTTTGCCAATATTTTACATAGTAACCTTTTTTTAGGGAAGGGTGGGGACCGTATGACAATTATTAATAATTAACAACATTTTAAAAATCGAAATGACATTACTCTATTACGGAGATTTGAAAAAGTTGTACCGCCTTGAAATTTCAAAACCCTCAAGCGATACGGTATTCAGCTATGAATACAACGAATACGCATAAATAGCTTCGAAGCACAAATCAGGCCAAAATTTTTTGTGCGATGTCATGTAAAGCGGCCTAGCTAATGGGTTAATACAATACATCAATGTTGTATTAGCTTGTAAGGCCACCGTAAATGGCATTTTTATGTGTTTTGACACGTAAACAATGCCCCAAGCGACCGTGCCTGGATTTCAGGCTTTTACCATATTTTAACTTTATATAACTCTGTATGTTGCCAATATGGATTCTCCTATTACTTTTGTTTCAAACATGTTGCATGATCTTCTTATGATCTACAACCAGCAGAAAATTATTGAGTAGTCTAAGCCTCCTGTTATTACACACCCACGCACGCAACCACACTCATATATATAACATTAAACTATTTTTTTTTTTAAAATACTAAATACTCTCACAATATTTATACAAAGTAATCAACTGCTTTGAATAGTTTAAGTCAGTAAGTCAGTAGTAGCATTGGCAGGCATAAAAAGTAAAATTACTGAAATCAGTTCTCAGCTGGACAAATTTTTTAAAAAGAAACTCTTAGTTTGGTCACACTATAATTGAGTATTTAAGTTCATCATGAGATTGTGATGCTTGAATGTTACTTCATTTTTCAAAATCTAATGACTACAATCTAAATAAATAACATTTTAATCAATTCCTTTTATTTGTAGTATGTATGCGTAATACATTTGGCATGTATTGCAACTTCCAATGTGATCAGAAAAATTCACCTAAATCATGCAAGGGTTTACTAATTTGTCTTCCAGATCCATATGGTTGCTCATGTTGGAGAGGGTATAGTGGTGTTGATTGTACTCATGGTAAGTTTTAATGAAGAATTTTTCTTTTAAATGTTTGTAATGTTTTTTTTTACTTTTAACGTTTTAAATTATAGTTTTTAATTAATATAATTTTATCAAAAAATATAATTTATTGCATATCTGTTTTATTTTTGCTAGAATAAATATATACTACACATTTATATTTTAAAGTAAACCTGTGTTTCAAAAGCTTAGAATTAAAATGAAATCTTCCATCCTAAATTATTGATTTCGAAATTTATATATTTTTTTTAGCCATGCCTTGTATTGTTATATAATCTAATTCTTTTCCTGAATCTAGTAAACGTTAAAAACAATATGTATATTAAAATATATAGCAAAAATTTATTCAAAAAATGGCTTAATCTCTTCACATGTGATTACCTCATTGATACTATTGTTTTTATGTATTTTTTATTAGTCCATATTAAGTTAAATAAGTTTTCATAGTTTCATTATGTTATAATGTAAATTGCTTGCAGTTGTTTTTATTACCTATATTATTTTTAATTTATCATTTTTTAAAGATGGTGTAGGCTGCAGATTTAATCATATAGTGATTATTTATAGATTTTTTTTAGGAATAAATATATGTTTGAATTCAATATTGATCAATTTTCAATACTATTTTGTAATCATAATCAAAAATAATATTATTATGGGGCATATCAACAAAATTGGGAAAAAATAGCAAAATTAAATAAATTGCTAAAAAAAAAACCTAATTGCAAATAAATTCACAAACATGATTGGTTTATGTATGTATTGCTAGGCCAATTAGTAAGACTTCTTGCAACATGTTTTGCTTTAGCTAAAGACAATTATTAATTTAATGAATTTACACTTGGCATTTAGATATTCAATATTTTTACTGACTTTTTATTTTGAATTTTTTTTAATATAAACATTATCAGATTCCAAATTCAGTTTTTATGACTCATATCCAAATTATTACAGTATATACATCTAGCAAAGTATATTTAAATATAAATACATGTACAACATTTTTACTGTTAGAAATAAAAAAAAAGCATTTTTAGTTTAATTTTTTTTATGTCAATAATATTAGATTTTAAATTTAGGTTTTATAGTTTATGTTTTAAAATTATTACACTATATGTATCTATAATAATACTTTCAAACAAAATACATAGAAACATTTTTATTGCTAGTAATTATAATGATCTTCATAAACTAAATTGATAATTAGATTTATGTAAAAAAATGTTTTCCATTTTAATGTTCATTGTATATCTTTGCAGCTATTGTATAAACTTTAATTTAATAAGGAAAATGTTTGACCTATTAATTCATCTTCTAGAAGTCTTTAATATAGTAGACTTCATTGTGTAATATATTATAAATTCATCTTGTAATAATTTATTAATATAATGAACATATCTGGGTTTTATTTAATCATAAATTTTTAATTTAAGTCTATATAAAGCTGCTAATTAACTTTAATTCTCTAAAAATTGACATAAAATAGAATTAATTCTCTCTGGATTTCAATTTTTTTAAAAAAATATAGTTATTCTACTAACAATAATTTCTGATGACAAACACTGTCATTGGCCACTCTCTCTCTCATAGTATAATTAAAAGTTTCATAGTGCACAAAATATTTATTTTAGTTCCATTACCTTTTGCCTAAGCTCATCAGATTTTTGGCGTAATTTTATGTAAATTTCATCATTTTATAAAAGTGAGTCATAATCTTATATCAATTAAGTAGCCCTGTTAAGAAGCTGTTAATATGCTTTTTTTATTGCTTCAAGTCTTAATTGGTATGGACTCCTGTAATTTCTTAATTCTGCAAGCTCTTGAGTTAAAATGTATCTTAATATTTATAATTACTGGTAGGATTGTTCAGACAAATGTGTTTCAAAAACTAGATTAAAAATATTTTTTTTAATGAATAAAAAACTCTGATAAATAATCAAAATACAATAGTAACTTGTCTTTTCTTCATAAGACAAACAATGCAAAATTATATTCTTTAATTGGGAGAAAATTATAGTTTTAATTAAACTTTTTTTATTTTTTTTTTTTCTGTTATAAAATGGGTAATAGTAATTAAGTTTTTCATTAATAAAAACATTTTTATTTCACTTCTTTGCATATATTTTTCTAATAAATAAATTAAATAATCATTAATTAATTATATGTTGAACCATTTTCATCATCTAATATTAAACATTGAGAGTCTTAGACATTTTTAAAAATTTTATTAAAACTTTCCAAATACATTCAACTGTTAGTAATAGTATACAGATTACTATACAACACAGATATTAGTATAAAACACAACGTTTCAAGTTGTATTATTCTCATCTTTTCTTTAGGTGTTGTTGGTCTGACCAGTGACAGTACTTGTATGAAAATTGATTTTGGACCTTTACATTAGTAAATATTGAAGTTTGCAGTACAGTTCTAATGAATTAAATTATTTTCAGTTTTTAGGCTTTTGGCATAGGGATTCATAGCACTTTGAAGAATTAATCAAGGACTTGAAAGAACTGACATATTGGTAAGCTTTGATGTAGAAAGCTTGTTCACAAATGTTCCCTGAGATAAAGCAATTTCTATTGTAAAGAAATAATAAAATAATAATATCTTACAAACCAGAACAACTATTTCTACTGATAATATAAAAAATATTAATATTCTGCATAACAGCAATATACTTCCAATACACATGAAATTCTTTCAACAAAATTAAGTAATGGTCATGGTCTGGTCATTATTATCTCTGATTAACAGCAAGTACATGGAAAACTGCAGCTATAAACAATATTCTATATCCACTAAAGTTTGGCTTTTCTATATTGATGATACATTATTTGTGTGGCAATGTAGTGAAGCACTACCTTCTGGATACACATTGACAACTTATCACCTCCAATTAAATTCACAACAGAATCAGAACAAAAACAAAAATTGGCATTTTTAGATGTTCTTGTGATAAGATTCCCTCATGATAAAATCAAAACTACAGTTTATGGAAATCCTCCACAAAGTAAAATTCTTAGTCATATATATCCAATGACATGGGAAACACAAAGCATGGAGTCATACTAATACTATGCTACAGAACAAAAGAAGTTTGTTCAGAAACTATTAATTTAGAAAAAGAAAAAAATCTACATAGAATAAACTCTCATGAAGAATAGTTATCCATTTTCTTTCAATAAAAGAACTTCAAATAGACAATAAAAAGAAAGATAAAAATATTGATACTATAGTGAATTGAAACATAGTAGGAATAGCAGACAAACTAAAGTAAATCTGCAGTGATTATAACAAAAAAAGATTATTCCAAAGCCATACTACACTAAAAGGAATTGTAATATCTTCAAAATCTAAACTTGAAATGTTAAAAGCAAAAACTATTTCTATAAAATACCATGTAAATGAGGATGTATATTGGTGAAACCAATTGCTCCATTGAACAGTGATCAAGAGCACAAATTTTTAATTAGACAAGATAAAACATACATATCTAAAGTAGTAGATCATGTATGTATCAAGGAACATATGTTTTATTGAGAATATACAAAAATATTGGATACAAAGGAAAAAGTACAAAGAAGAAAATTCAAAGAAGCTGCTCACTTGATTATAGCAAATAACCCCACAATTCAACACACTGTGATAATGCATAATGTCTGAAAGCTACTAATTAATCTTGTTTTAAGAAAACAAGTGGGGAAATCAGAAGGATCATCAAAGGTAAGTATATAAAATTTCTACTGATAGTTATTTTTGTCAGAATAACTTAGCTGGGGAGAGCATTATTTTAAAATTCAATATTCATAATTCTAAAGGTCAATAAACATCACATGATCAGGTCCAAGTTAAATTTCCATGCTAGTAATATTACTGGTCAAGCCAGCAACACTTTTAAAAAAGAGGCTAATAATATTCCTTGATACATTGTGTGATATTCTAACCTGTGTACTATTACTAACAGTTGCATGCATTTTTGAAAGTTTAACTTAAAGGTTTTCAAGATATTAAAGTTTAATATTAAATGATGGAAATAATCCAACATAATTAATACTAAAATGCCATAATTACTAACTTTCATACAAACAATAAACAACCAAGTTATAAAAAAAACAATAAATAACCATAGATTTTATATTAGAATCATTACAAACATTTTATATTAGCACAGATAATTTTTATATTTAAAGTTTTTCTTTAAAAGCATAATTCTAACTTTTCAATCATTTTAGTTTTTCTTTAAGTAACTATCTGTAGGACATTTCTTCTCCCATGACATTGTACAAATGTAAATGTGCACATACTTATCTATTAGACTACTTTTCAATTAAGCACATGTGGAAAACAATTTTTTTCTTCATATATATACGTTTTGTAGTGTAATTGTTAGGGCAATACGGTAAAAGTCCTTTTAGTATTTTTTCAGCCCTATTTATGTCCTAAAACAGCTGTTTCATATCTCTCAACATCCAAAAAAGTATTATTATGCATTAGTTCGCCTTATCTATGACACTTTGATGTCAAATCTTTAATATAAATAATAAAAAAAGATAATAGCGAAGTATATTTTAATAAACAACTTTAGCACTGACATATCTATAAGTATGTGTTTATATTATTAATAACACGTATAACATTTATATAAGTAGGTGAATATACATATTTTATTTGTTCTGCTGAGAAAATATTAAAATGTAGAAAAATTATTACTATTATTTTTTTTATTAATTGCTACTTTTTAATAATATATTTACTAATTTTTGAAAGGCAGATATCTAAAATTAAAAAAAAAAAAAAATAATTATTTTATCTCTATTAACAAAAAAGAGAACCAAAAACAGTCTAATAAATATTTTGACTTGACTTTTAGTATGTTTATTTGCCATCTTGTGATATAATATTTTAATCTCTTTTGCAGAAAATTTTCTATGTAAAAATTTTCAACACTTTGCTTAATTATAGCTTTCTATTGTATTCTACCGTTCAGTGTATGTTTATAGTATAAACAATATATATATATATATTGTACCTGTGAAAATAGTATGCTCACTTAACAAGATTCAAATCCTAAGCAAAAGTACCTCGAATCTGATCATGCTCGAGATACACAGGTCTGGAGCAATCCTGAATTCTAACCTATTTGCCTATTCTTAGAATCTCTGACTCAATGAACAACAATCCTGATGACACAGTAAAATTATTTTAAATCCGTGCCCAGAAGCAGAGTGGTAGAGCATAAGATCAGACTGATGATGATGATCGAGATTGAAGTAGCCCAGGAATTACACTTATTATAGTTATTTATTAATGCTAAGCTCTTAGCTAAAGAAAATAGTTCTAAATATTAACTAAGAAGGTAATAATTCAAAACAAACCAGGATTTACATGAAATAGATATATTTAATAAATATTAAATGAACGCAAATATATATATATATATATATATATATATATATATATATATATATATATATATACGTACGCTCTACTCCGATCTTCTCAGATCAGACATGACATTAAGATAACACTTTGAAACTATTATATATATATTTAATATTGAACCTTAGATTGTTAATTTTATAACAACTTAACATAGAATAATAAAGTGATTTAACATTTACTAACTCGACTGTGAAAAATATTTAATTCAGAACATGAAACTACTTTTAAATTAAATTGATCATTATACACACTATTTACACAGAGTGGAAATATTACTATTAAGTTTGTTTATGAAATAACAACATAAAAAAAAAACATTCATTGAAATATTATTACTATAATACAATTTATAAATGATTTCTAAAACTAGAGCAGAGGACTAAAAGAAAAAAAAACGACAGGTAAATAAAGCATAAAAGATATTAAAAAACACACAGATTACTGATGAAATATAAAAAAAAAAGAACAAGCCCTCTCACACTACCATTAAATATTTGAGGAAAGAGAGAAAAATCAAAAGAAAAGACAAACACGAGGACAAGGGGAGACCACCCACAAACACACAAACTCTAAAAGAATTGAATATAAGTGTCGGCCCCCCCACCATAAACAAACCGTTTTTCCCCCCCGCCGCCCAACAAATTAACTTTAATTTAAACCATTTTAACGAACTAATACTACAAAATCCCAATTTAACAACAACCACAATAGAATAAAAACACGACAGAAGGATTTTGACAATTTTAAACTACAATAAAACAAAAAAAACAAACCAAACAAAAAAGAAAAACAAACCACACCAAAATTCAGTGCATAACGCCAATTTATTTAAAACAAAAAACATAAAAAACAAACCCCACACAAAACAAACATATATATATATATATATATTAAGGAAACATGTATATTTTACCAACTAGTTTCACGCTTGGGACAATATTGTTTATTTACAAGACTTTGGAATTTGTTGTATAAAATCCCCTCTATCACTCATTTAATAAATATAATTTTACAGATACAATTTTATAGTGTTTTATAACTTGTGCAGACTTAATAAGCTAATACAAGAAAACTTTTGCTATGGAACATTGTGGATGCTGAAAATAAATATAAAAGATCATGACAGTTTTTACAGTAAATGATTTATTTGATAACGAGCAAAATATATGATTTCAATCATGCATTTCTTAGGAGAACCATTATTTATACTTTTATTCATATTGTTTGGCAAAGACGTCTTTTAGAAATAAGAAACAAACAATGCGCTTCATTTATGAGAGTAACTTATGCAATCATTAATATAAATTAGATTTACGTCTATGGGAATCGATAACGGTTTTTAAAAGAAAGCAGCTTAACTCAATGAACTAAATGTATTTTTACGAAATGAATCATTATCTTCAACACATCATTGTGACTTACTAAGATTAGGTGGACGGTGATTAAATTAAAGACAAGAGTAATGGTACTAGCATACAATTAAAGAAATCTGGCCTTCATGATGATTGTGGATATTTTATCATTTTAAAAGAATATTTGAAATGAACTTATACTGGATATGTCTGCACATTCTGGCGGAGTGATATCAAAAGGAGAGGCTGAGTTTGAGAGCCCAGATCTGGATATGCTGTCATTTGCAGCACATAAACCTCATATTTTACATTCCACAGGAAGTATTGTCCCTGATTACGAACAATTTTGAAAAGTAGGATGGGAGTTTCAAGTTTTCAACATCCCAAATAACAAAGCAATCAAGAAATGGAAAGATAAAATATCAGAATAAAAGAAAATGTATGCCAGCAATGTTTATATAATTTTATATTATTACTTAAAGTTTGGAAAGGGTCTAACCTCTTGCGCAATAATATGTTTTTAATTCTGAGTCATTTAACAAATCATAATGAATTACTTTTATTTATATTATTAAACTAATAAAATTTATATTTAAATTCGATTCCCATATATGTATTAATTAAAGAATTAACCCTCTGGGCAATGGTAAGAAAAGGTAGAATTTTATATTAGATGTCGCAATCTTTTATAAAGGCAACTAAACAACAAAATAAAATAAGTATCCACAATAAAATACTTTTAGGTATACAACCAACCTAGCAAATGATTTCTATTTTAAATAAACAAATGAATATAATTTTACTAATGAATTTAATTAAAGTCGCAAGATTGATTGATACAGACATATTAGAGAAAATAATATATATATATATATATAAACAAAATAAGTTGCATACATTTAATTGAGCCGCATAAAGTTATATAAACATAAATTAAGCATGAAAGCAAACGTATATTTAGAATTACTAATTATTAATAAAGGATTATAGAGAGAGAGTTTACGAGCAAAACTAGCAAAACATCATAAATAGATCTATGAATTAATTTAGCTACAAATTATAAATCACCCATGAGTGTTCGTATTAAAGGCAGCTCTAAATTACATGATTTTACCTAAGATATCAGCATAGCAGCAGGCAGGCAGGTAGGTAATTCTACGTCATCTCATATGGCTGGTCAGCTGAAATTTTGACGGCTGGTAGACAGTCCTCTGAGAGGAAAAAGAAAGGTTGACGGCTCCACTACTCATGCTCCATTGCACTAAACCTCTCTTGACTTCTTAAATGATGGTCTGGCAACACTTTTTGAATCAGGACATGTAAAAGTAACCAACTGATCAAGCGAAAGTAACTAACTGATTTATTAAGTAACTAACTTATCAAGTGAAAATCACTGACTCACTTTAAAAGATCTTATGGGCTCTTTTTATACACTATCTCTATAATCCCTTTATAAACAACATTTAATTAACATGTTTTTATACAGATAAGGCTCGAAATACCATTTTTAGCTATTTTAAATCATTCGACAACAACTGATAAACGATTTGTTTTCGATCTTAATTGCAATTGACAATTTTAATTAAAGGCAAAAAGCTGAATTTAAACAAAGATTATTTTAGCATTTCAAGCCTCCCCCATTCTTCTTTGTTGTTACATTCAATAGTTTAATTAAATACTTTAAATCAAAATACATATAGATATAACAAAAAAATTTACAATTATATAAAGAAAATGTTTAGTTGTCAGCAATAAACATTAATACCATTATTGCTTCATTCATATATATATACGCATCATGCACACTACTGTTTTATTTTACTAAATAGTTTTAATTTTATTAATTTCTCTAATCATTAGGCATATAGTGTGTGGGTGAATAGCATATATTTATAGCAAGGTCTGAATTGTGGACCCCTAGGAGGTTAGTATAGATGATGAAACATGAAGCATCGATGATGAGTAGACATTGATTGCTTCAATATATATATATATATATATCATTAACATATGTTTGAACATTTTTTAAAAATGTATATGTCAGCCAGTTCCTCTTATGAAAATACTACTTGAGGTCAGTTAATTTTTTGCTAATTTACACGAGACTCCAATAAATACATGCTCTTTTAATTGGTGATACAATATTATCATTTCTATCAAGATAAAAAGTATTGTTATCATTTTTAAAAAGAAATATTACAGTAAATAGTCAAAAAAGAGTCATAGATCACATGACCCTATCTCTTAAGCTTGTAAGTTAAAAACAGTGAGGATTTCCAATTCCTCAACAAGCTTTGTGATAAATGCTTAGCCAGAACCAGCACTTAAAATATCTCTGTCAGGAACCTCCCCAACCCGTGACCATGGTTTCATGCTTTCACACTCCTCAGAGAGGTGCCAGGGTAGGTTCAGACACTAGATCTAAAAATACCAACCCAAAGCCAAGCACTTATCTAAAAGTTATTTATTGAGTGGAAAATCTGAAATTTTTAGACATCTACATGTCTTCAAATCCAGCTATCCAACTCAAATAGCTATATGCAGCTGATAGATCTTCAGCCATACCATATATTAGAAGTCTTAGCAATATAACATTGCATAAGACTTAAGGCAGAGACTATGGTCAAGGATTTGGGGGGTTCCTGACAGAGATATTTTAAGTGCTGGCTCTGGCTAAGCATTTATCACAAAGCTTGTTGAGGAATTGGCAATCCTCACTGTTTATATTACAATACACTCTTAAATGCATTAGTCAACACATCAGCATCTCTCTTTTATGCTATAAATTTTATTTTTTAAATATTATTTTGGTAATAACTGGAGCATTTATTTGTTTTTACATTATTTATTTTAAAAAAATCGCAAATTAATCAATAATTAATCAAACAAATAAGATAAATATATCTTAAGTGATGTTTAGTTAACATATAGAAAGTAGTTGAAATGTTTACTTAAGAGAAAACAATTTGAAAAGAAAAAGTAAAATTAATGTTCATTCTTTTATTTAAAAGCATTAATCTGTTTCATTTATATTTTGTTACATGTTCCATAAATGATACCAAGATTTACTAGCTTCACAAACAGAAAAAGTTATTCTCAGGCTTCAGCAAATTTCTCAGGTAAATTGAAGTTTTATTTGTGTAATTATGCACTATCTATCTATCTATCTATCTATCTATCTATCTATCTATCTATCTATCTATCTATCTATCTATCTATCTATCTATCTATCTATCTATCTATCTATCTATCTATCTATCTATCTATCTATCTATCTATCTATCTATCTATCTATCTATCTATCTATCTATCTATCTATCTATCTATCTATCTATCTATCTATCTATCTATCTATCTATCTATCTATCTATCTATCTATCTATCTATCTATCTATCTATCTATCTATCTATCTATCTATCTATCTATCTATCTATCTATCTATCTATCTATCTATCTATCTATCTATCTATCTATCTATCTATCTATCTATCTATCTATCTATCTATCTATCTATCTATCTATCTATCTATCTATCTATCTATCTATCTATCTATCTATCTATCTATCTATCTATCTATCTATCTATCTATCTATCTATCTATCTATCTATCTATCTATCTATCTATCTATCTATCTATCTATCTATCTATCTATCTATCTATCTATCTATCTATCTATCTATCTATCTATCTATCTATCTATCTATCTATCTATCTATCTATCTATCTATCTATCTATCTTACTGTCTGTCTATCTGTCTATCTATCTATCTATCTATCTATCTATCTATCTATCTATCTATCTATCTATCTATCTATCTATCTATCTATCTATCTATCTATCTATCTATCTATCTATCTATCTATCTATCTATCTATCTATCTATCTATCTATCTATCTATCTATCTATCTATCTATCTATCTATCTATCTATCTATCTATCTATCTATCTATCTATCTACCTATCTATCTGCCTACCTACCTATATATTTACCTACCTACCTATCTACCTACCTACCTACCTACCTACTTACCAACCACGAGTTTTCTGATGAAGATAGAGAAAAAGTAAACAAAGTTAGATGACAACAAAAAATTATAAGAAGATTGAAATCACAATTGCTGCAAATAAGACTTGGTAATTCAAAGACTCTTATGAATCAATGGAGAAGACTAGGGTTATTGACTGTAGTATGATCTAAAGATTCCTTTTAAACAAATGTATTTACATTATGTAGTGGGTGATCAGTCACCTGCATTTTTTTTCCTTAATTAAAAAAAAAAAAAGATGATTGTGTGATTATAAAAACATATAATGGTAATTTTACAATTAATGCAAAAAAATGATTGTAAGAAATGTTCATAGTCACAGTTTTCTATATTTTTTAAGAAATAGAAGAGAGGGAGATAAACAAAAATGGATAAAAAATGAGCAGTTATAAATGTTAATATTAATTATTGTGAATTAATATGTATATAGTTTAAAAATTTATAATGAACAAACTTTTTGGCTGAAGAAATAAAAAGCAATTACATTTTTAACTTTTGAGTGGATCATACAGGGTTCACACATTAAATGATAAGTTTACAAGAACAATTTTATTTAATTGATCATAATAATTTTTTTTTAACTTTACAAAGCTAAGATTTAATCCATAAATTGAAAATTAGAAAAAATTTACTTATTATATATTAACTTGTACGTTTGTACAATTCTAAATTATTATCTTTAGTAAACATTTAAAATTAATAATTAATAAAATCAAACAAACATTCAGATTCAAAATTTCTTCTTAGATAAAAATATTATAGTATTTTTAATCTCTACGAAATATAGATTACTCCAAAATAAATTCAGACGAAATATTTTTTTATTCCAGAAAAAAAAAGTTCGTATGGTAATTAAATATTAATTGCGATAATTCAAATGTAGATGAAATTTATGTGGAAGTTATTAAAAACCTCAGCGAACTATATGTACACTACTACAACTCCATCGATGAGTCTATTTGTACTTTAGCTTAGTTCCTATATAAACATTGAGTTTATTAAAGGGTCATTATGCATAGTGATGAATTATATATATTGTAATTTCAGAACAAATATAGACCATTCTGAAATCATTATACACAATCAGAAAAAAAAGCAGTTTCATATTTAACAATCTGAATATTAAACGAATCAATAATTAATAGATATAAATATTAATTATGATAGCCACAATGTAGATAAAATTGATGCAGACATTACTGAAAGTCTCCAGCAAGCTATATGTAAACAAATACAACTCGAAGAATAGAAGAAAAAAAATACTGAATGAGCTATCTATCGGGGAGATTTTTTAGTAACTTCTGCATAAATTTCATTTACATTTGAGATATTACAAGTAATATTTTCATCTATTAGCTATTGATTTATTCATTATTCAGAGATTATAAAGTATGAAGCTCAGCCTTTTCCTGTGGTTATTTATAGTCATTTCAGACTAGTCTGCTATTTTCCTGAAATTATATCAATATATATATAATTCATTCCTCTGCATTATAACATGTCAATAAATTGAATGTTTATATATGATCCAAGCTAACTCACAGGTTGATTCATATTTTTAATTTATTGATGAAGTTATATTTGAGTTACGTATAACCCACTGGGGTTTTTCAGTAACTTCTGCATAAATTTGATATGGCAATTAGTAAAACATTACGTACTTCCTAAAATATTGTCACAAAAATAGAATTATATATATATTGTAACCTAGTGTTATTGACACTTGGTTTACTTGGCATTATTTCTGCAGGAAAACAATGCTATTCTTTAAAGAAATAAAAAGATAAAATAACAATAGTAATAATTGATTAATAAAGTATGCTATTCACTCACTTTGGCATGTTTTGGGTGAATAACTAATAGATTTAATAACTCCATGTCATTTTTAAAGAGAGAACATGAATAATTTAATTGAGATATTAATAATTAGAGCAAATTAATATGGTATAAAAGCTAAACAGTAATTGATTTTGGATGGGTAGAGGGGAGAGTGGATGAGTGTCTTATCATAAAGCACAATAACTTCTGGTAATTTCTTTTTGTAAAAAAAAAATAAAAAAAAATATAATGTTTAAAGAATTATACATCACTGATTGTTAATTTAATGTATTTATTATTTTTTTTTATATTGTCAAATTACTTTGTAATCCAGGTAGATAATACTGAAAACTATATGATTGTAATAGGTTTTTCCTTTCTTTTGTTTATGTTATAATCAAATGATTATTTTTCTGGAAGAGGTCGCTAAAGTAAAAAAAAAAAAAAGGTAAAAAAAAATATAGTCTGCTTTTAGTTTTCAAGGAAGGAACAGTGCTGAAATTTGGATATCCTGATTTTCTTTGCCATCTACCTATTTAAAGACCTTTTATACTTAAAAATTTATTGTCTCACGCTAAAGTTCAAAAATGACAGATGTAACTAAAAGAGTCACGAAAAGTGTTATTATGTCTAAATTAAGGAAGATAAATGATTTCCAAGAAAGAAATAATTATTTATTAACTTTATGTCATTTATTGATATTTTCTTGGTATAGAAAGAAAAAAAAATAATTGAAAGAAATATTTTGAAACCAAGGAAAATCAACTAGAAACATTTTCGCGCTCTTTCTCAATATTGTCTGCCTTTACAAGCAATGTAGTTACATACGTTAAAATATGTTTTATTCACCAAGAATTGTCTGGAAATAATAATAATGATAAATAAGATTAAATTATGCACCTGTATATTTTTTTAAAAAAAATATAAAAAAGAATATAAACTTTCTCAGAGTAAATATAGGAAAAGTTATATAGGGGCATTCTTACAGAGAAGTTACCGTTAAAAAAAAAATTTATAATTCCTAAAGTATGAACAAAACCAAATATCTTAGTGACTTAATGATAAAAATAAATGATATATTATATTATACATCAGTTGGAATTATTAAAACTTCATGTACAAGTAAATTGACTGCAGTTATTATCATAATAATCTCTCGGAAAATTGCGCATTTTCGTCCATAAGTAAGCTAGCTAATAAGTATACGTATCATCAATAAAAAAAAAAAAAAGGAAATATTGTGTATGTTTATCGTCTATAGTCAAATATTCGTCTATGTTAGAAGTCTATTTTTTTTCTTGGATCCCAAAATTGTAGTAGTTTAATTCAAGTAAGAATTAATCTTCAATTCTGCTATATGTTTCTTTACCTAATTTATTAAACGCACAAAATAAGAGAAAACTTTTATTTAAAGGAAATAATACCACGCGTTTATTGTTTTTAAACTTGCTTCGTGAAATACGACTGGATAAAGCTCTTCACCTGGACCAATTGCTCAACTGAAAAACATTTTCTAATGAGAGAGTATGCACTTGTTAATTAATGATTGTTTAAAACTAAGTTATAAATGATATGTATTTTTTTTTATATCACATAGATTAAAGTCTGTAGGGTCAAGTGATATTTAATAGCCTTGTAATGACAAAGGTATGTTTTAATATAATTATTATAGGTTAAGTTGATATTTAACACGGAAGCTAAAAAAATCTATAAAATATGTTTTAATTATTACATACAATTGTAGGTAGAAATTTTGTAGGTTAGATACGTAAAAGAAAAATATTTAGATATTTAAGGGGTAAAATAAATATTGAAAATTATCAGAAGTAACTAAAAAAAAAAAAAATGCTATAACAAAATATTTCTTGTTAAAGTTTTGAAACGAATTTATACTGTATTAATTGAGGAAGTTATTCCTAATTATTCTTAAATAACACATCCACTTTATTTAGTTTAAGATAGTATGCTACCAACTATTTTGAATGTTCCTTTATTAAAATTAAAATTATTATACTTTTATTCTATGATGTCCATTGATTTCAGATGTTGATCAAAGTATACACGGTAACATAAGTTTATTATAATCAGTGTATTTACTTATCCTGCCCAGATATAGCATTGGTATATGCTTAATATTCGCATAGGTAATAATTATAATGTATTTATTTTGTGGGATGAAAAATGATCTCCCCAAAAGCTTTGTTTTCCATGAGAGGAAGATTTTAAATATAATGTTCGGGTATGTTTATAGCCCAAGTGATCGATTCTCATAGATAGGACGATCAAGAATTTATCTAGCATTTAGTATGTTTCATTCGTTTAAATCCCAGGAGAGGATTGTATTTGGTGTGTGTTCGTTGTATGCCCAAGTAAGAGGCAAGAAACCACCAAAACATTTTAATGTAGTAGATTACTTTACAGACCTTCGTGGTTATTCCATATTCCTCATGTGAAAATAAAGATAGCTCCACCATGGAAGGTGTTGATTATTGTGCTTAATTTTGAAAGTTCAGGCAAGATAAAGGTTATATTGGAGGTGTTAGTTCCTCAAGATCCACTTTAGTATAAATAATGCGTTAGTAACTAGGATCAATATCTGTATTGTGCTGCTAAATATTGCTAGTATTTGACAAGTAAATCAATGGTGAAAGTAATTAAAATTGCGTAATTTAAAACGCTTATTTACTTAAGGAATATTCAAATGCAATATTTAATTCTGGTTAGTAATTAAATAATACTCATATTTTAAAATTATACGTATGAATAAAATTTGTATCGTAACTTAAGTTAGCATTAAGTTAAATGTAAGATGGTAAGTGTAACTTCTGATAACTGGCCTATAATTAGAATAGGTTATCCCATTAAAGACCATAAATAAAGTAAATGTATTAGAAATAAATTTAATATTTTGCGTATTGCATATGATGGGATTAATCATTTAAAAAACAAAAACAAAAACAAAAACAAAAATAGTTAGTCAATAATTTTGAATAAAAGCTTCTACAAGGTTACCAAAATGTAATAAACAATGTATTGGTAATGAAATGTACTTTTAGTTAATCAATCCATATGATTGCATACAGGAGAAGTAGTAACCTCTAGTCCATAACCAAAAGAGTATACAGTCTAATGTCAGTTATATTTTATATTTTTGTATTACTATGGGATTATTGAATAAATGTTCATATATTTTTTTTTGTGATAATAATAAATTATAGTCTTGTTAAAATTTGTTGTAGATTCATTTTTTTGTTTTTATATGCTAAATATTTGCAAAACCTTTTCTTGAGTCCGAAATCATTCCAAATTCTTAAAAACTTAATATACCAGATAAATAAAGTTAAGCAGATCGGAATATGTCATTATATTTTAGTTTAATGATAATTATTTATGGAGTTGAAAACTTAAGACTAAACATTCACCTTTGTATAAAAAAAAAAAAAAAATGAATTTATTCCCAAACCATTAACTTTGGTTGCACATTATTCCATTCCCATTTAGTTAAATTGTCTAAGTAATAAATCTTAGTTATATTATTGTGTTGTCATGGATGATGGAAGGACACAAAAAGCACCCTTGTCTTTTTATTATTCTGACTGAGATTCTGGAAAAAAAAAAAGGCTGTGTTATTCAAAATTATACGTCATTATTGAATAGAATTATCATCTCTTTAAATAATATAGCAGTGGATATGAGAGATGAAGACACATTGAATTTAAGTAAAATAAATGTTTCCTATAGCCGACCAGAATGCCAGTCATATGCGACAACACAATACTGCCGAGCATTTCCTTACATGAAACAAAGAACCCTGAGATTAATATTATTATAATTATTCTTTAAATTAATAAGTGATCAATTATTGTTGTTATTACAATCGTGGCATGGCTTAAGAGAATTAAATGTACAATTGTATTATATGAAAGGTATTTTAGATCATATTGGAAAATTAATGGATATATTGCTTTATTTTGGTTGCCTTAAAAACAACCTGTGTAAAGTAGTGTCCTGGGTGCAAACAAATAAATAAACAAGTGCAAATAAAATAAACAAATTAATTACTGGGTTAGAAATGGCCGCCCAACTACAGGGGCCATCGATGGCTATAGCTGGCCACGAGGAATTTAGTAAACTTTTCTTGAAGTCAATATTAATATTGTTTGCACTTGAATGGATTAGTTATTCATTGATTAAAAATATTTGCCAATAATGAATTGTTTTAGCCATAAGATATTATGTGAATATCTATTATATGATCTAATCTTTTGCCACTGAAAAATAAATAATTAAGTTGTCAGTTTAGGATGTTGTGGTCTGTAGGCAATTCCATAAAACACTGTAATGATTTTATCATTTATGATGATCTGTTTATCTGGTCTTGTGATTTGCACTTACGCTATATTACATAATATCTAATGATATTTATATGGATCAAGAAGAATGTGAAAAAAAAAAAGCATATTTAGTAGTTAATGCTGGAGCTTTAGGGATATTAAATGTCAGAGCACAGTTTTTGGTGTAGATTGTTTTTGGTAGGAGAGGCATGGAGGCAGGATGTCTTGTCAATAATTTCTTATCGATAAATTTATTAATAGTTCATTGCTAATATTTCAGTACTGTTAAATACTAAAAGAGTTAGAATTTTAATATGAGTGAAAACAAAGATAATCATAGTATTTCTGAGGATTTGGGAGGATCCCAAGAGTTACAATCCCCTGATACACAGACTCCATATTTTAGTGTACAATTAAAAGAGGAAGGGGAAGATTTGGATATAGCTAACCCAGAAGAAGCCACAATAATAAAGGGAAAACATGAAAATGAGCCAGATCAATTAATGAGAAATACATTGGAGGAATTCTTGAAAAAATTAGAAAACTCAAATAGTGAATTGAAAAGTGAATTAAAAAGTCAGATCCAAAAGTCAAATCATAAATTAGAACAATCAAATAGTGAATTAAAAAGTCAGATACAAAACTCAAATAGTGAATTAAAAAGTGAATTAAAAAGTCAGATCCAAAACTCAAATAGTAAATTAGAACAATCAAATAGTGAATTAAAAAGTCAGATCCAAAATTTAAATATTAAATTAGAGAATCAAATGCAGGAGATCAAAGAGACATCTCAAAATCAAGTACAGGAGATAAAGGACTTAAGGGAAGATTTGAGAAATCATGTAGAAGAATCAAAATTGGCCTCTGAAAAGCTGGAAATAAGAATAAGGAAAGAGATCGAAACAAATTCTGAAAGGGCAGAAAATATGATTGAGGTTATCCAGCAGGACTTTAAAAGTCAATATATTGTATTAAACAGTGAAGTACAGGAAATAAGAAATTATCAAAAGGAAACAGTAGTATTCCAAATAGAAGTTCAGGATAGAGTTGAATCTATTAAGGGAGAATTAGACAGTGCTAGAAGTGAAGTTAGTAATTTGAAAGAGGAAGTTAAAAATATAACTCTAGCACCTGACAATGTAGTGAAAGAATGTCAGAGCCAGATAACCAGATTAATAGCTAAACTAGAAACTCAAGAGTTGACCCAATGTGAGATTAATCAAAATCTAGAAAGTGAGCTAAGTCAAGTTATGGGAAGAGTAGAAAATTTTAATGATATAATAAAGAGTAATGTACAGCTATTACATAATAATCTCCAAGATCAAATAGGGGAATTAATGACTCAGTGTGAGAGTAAAGTCTATCAAAGGTTAGAAGATAAATTCGGGATAGATAAAGATGAAACTATTAACCAATTGAAACAACAGATTAAACACTTAAATGTAGGCCTAAAAGATAGTTCAAAGAGAATAGGCTGTGAATGGCAGAACTATAAGTTAGAATTAGAGAGTCGAATTCAAGCTATAGACTATAATAGGGATAATTTTACAAAAAGTAAAAAAGTTGTTCAAAGTAAAGGTTTATCTGAAACTCAAGTAAAGGAAACAAATAATGGTCATAATAACCAAGGAATATCTGAGTTACATACGGTAATTAATCCAGTAGAATCAATATATGATCCATTAAATGAGGCTAGAAGTAAAGTCATGCTAGAGCCAGAAAGTAATAGCTCCATGGCCTTAAAATTCTTAAAAATAAAATTTTTTAGAGGTGAATATCTGGAGAATCCACACGAGTATCTCCAGAATCTGGAGGAATTATTCACCTTATGTCATTTATCTGAGATAGAAAAGATTGCTATTGCTGCTAACCATTTGTGTGCAGCATCTAAAGACTGGTGGCAATCATATTTATTAAGCCAGAAACATATGGAGACATCAAATATCTTATGTTAGCCAGTTTTTGGGGGGAAGACCGCCAAGATAACCTGAGATATCAGATATCTCAGGAAAGATATCATGTAAATCAGGGTAGTTATACTCAGTTTTTCAGGAGTCAGGCCATCAAATTGAAAACCTTGACAGCTTATCCTTTATCTGAGACACAAATTGTGCGAATAATTCGCCATAATCTGCCAAGGCATATAGAACAGATCTTGATTGCTGCTGACAGACATTCCATAGAAGAGGTAGTAGAAATTTTAGATTCGTTAGAGACCAGCGATAGGAATATTGATAATAGAATTAGGGTAAATAGAGACACCCATCCGATGGTGAGTAATATCAATTTCGCAGATAGGTCACATATGGGAAGGAGGAAGTTAGAGAAAAAGGATATTATAGGATGAATCCCTATGGTAGACAGAATAGCCACCTCAGTAGGCCAACAGTTAAGAGTAGAATTCTGAATGAGAATCAGCCTTCTATTAGTGGTATCCCAACAATACCAAAGAAAAATATAAAAGGTAGTAAAATTAGCGGGGCATTAAATTAAAAAGGACCTCGCAGGAATGTTCCTCACTTCGGGGACCTATTTTTAAGCATATGGGGAACAGCATAATGTAGAACATGACCAAGCACTGGCCAGAATTAACCTTAAAAAGATGGGTGATAAACACACTCGTTATTCCAAAACCAGTCCACATCCTTTTAAAGTCCATGATTTTGTTTTAATTACCCCATGTGAGCAATCTCCGGAAACATATGTTTAGAAAATTCATGTATCTTTATGAAGGCCCATATGAAATTGTGAAACAAGTTGGTGAGAATGCCTTTTTGGTCTCAACCCCTGATGGAACAAGAGGTACCTATAATGCCCGAAGCTTACTACCATATCCCAAGCAAAATTAAATCCTTTAAACTGTATTTATTGACATAAGAAAGAAGTAGGATATAAACTTAGTAATACCATAAGAAGTGTTAAAAATGCATATATTATTTTATTTTTTATTTATTATAACGGTGGGAGAATTGTAACCTAGTGTTATTGACACTTGGTTTACTTGGCATTATTTCTGCAGGAAAACAATGCTATTCTTTAAAGAAATAAAAAGATAAAATAACAATAGTAATAATTGATTAATAAAGTATGCTATTCACTCACTTTGGCATGTTTTGGGTGAATAACTAATAGATTTAATAACTCCATGTCATTTTTAAAGAGAGAACATGAATAATTTAATTGAGATATTAATAATTAGAGCAAATTAATATGGTATAAAAGCTAAACAGTAATTGATTTTGGATGGGTAGAGGGGAGAGTGGATGAGTGTCTTATCATAAAGCACAATAACTTCTGGTAATTTCTTTTTGTAAAAAAAAAATAAAAAAAAATATATATAATGTTTAAAGAATTATACATCACTGATTGTTAATTTAATGTATTTATTATTTTTTTTTTATATTGTCAAATTACTTTGTAATCTAGGTAGATAATACTGAAAACTATATGATTGTAATAGGTTTTTTCTTTCTTTTGTTTATGTTATAATCAAATGATTATTTTTCTGGAAGAGGTCGCTAAAGTAAAAAAATAAAAAAAAAAAATAAAAAAAAATATAGTCTGCTTTTAGTTTTCAAGGAAGGAACAGTGCTGAAATTTGGATATCCTGATTTTCTTTGCCATCTACCTATTTAAAGACCTTTTATACTTAAAAATTTATTGTCTCACGCTAAAGTTCAAAAATGACAGATGTAACTAAAAGAGTCACGAAAAGTGTTATTATGTCTAAATTAAGGAAGATAAATGATTTCCAAGAAAGAAATAATTATTTATTAACTTTATGTCATTTATTGACATTTTCTTGGTATAGAAAGAAAAAAAAAATAATTGAAAGAAATATTTTGAAACCAAGGAAAATCAACTAGAAACATTTTCGCGCTCTTTCTCAATATTGTCTGCCTTTACAAGCAATGTAGTTACATACGTTAAAATATGTTTTATTCACCAAGAATTGTCTGGAAATAATAATAATGATAAATAAGATTAAATTATGCACCTGTATATTTTTTTAAAAATATATAAAAAAGAATATAAACTTTCTCAGAGTAAATGTAGGAAAAGTTATATAGGGGCATTCTTACAGAGAAGTTACCGTTAAAAAAAAAATTTATAATTCCTAAAGTATGAACAAAACCAAATATCTTAGTGACTTAATGATAAAAATAAATGATATATTATATTATACATCAGTTGGAATTATTAAAACTTCATGTACAAGTAAATTGACTGCAGTTATTATCATAATAATCTCTCGGAAAATTGCGCATTTTCGTCCATAAGTAAGCTAGCTAATAAGTATACGTATCATCAATAAAAAAAAAAAAAAGGAAATATTGTGTATGTTTATCGTCTATAGTCAAATATTCGTCTATGTTAGAAGTCTTTTTTTTTTCTTGGATCCCAAAATTGTAGTAGTTTAATTCAAGTAAGAATTAATCTTCAATTCTGCTATATGTTTCTTTACCTAATTTATTAAACGCACAAAATAAGAGAAAACTTTTATTTAAAGGAAATAATACCACGCGTTTATTGTTTTTAAACTTGCTTCGTGAAATACGACTGGATAAAGCTCTTCACCTGGACCAATTGCTCAACAGAAAAACATTTTCTAATGAGAGAGTATGCACTTGTTAATTAATGATTGTTTAAAACTAAGTTATAAATGATATGTATTTTTTTTATATCACATAGATTAAAGTCTGTAGGGTCAAGTGATATTTAATAGCCTTGTAATGACAAAGGTATGTTTTAATATAATTATTATAGGTTAAGTTGATATTTAACACGGAAGAAAAAAAAAATCTATAAAATATGTTTTAATTATTACATACAATTGTAGGTAGAAATTTTGTAGGTTAGATACGTAAAAGAAAAATATTTAGATATTTAAGGGGTAAAATAAATATTGAAAATTATCAGAAGTAACTAAAAAAAAAAAAAAATGCTATAACAAAATATTTCTTGTTAAAGTTTTGAAACGAATTTATACTGTATTAATTGAGGAAGTTATTCCTAATTATTCTTAAATAACACATCCACTTTATTTAGTTTAAGATAGTATGCTACCAACTATTTTGAATGTTCCTTTATTAAAATTAAAATTATTATACTTTTATTCTATGATGTCCATTGATTTCAGATGTTGATCAAAGTATACACGGTAACATAAGTTTATTATAATCAGTGTATTTACTTATCCTGCCCAGATATAGCATTGGTATATGCTTAACATTCGCATAGGTAATAATTATAATGTATTTATTTTGTGGGATGAAAAATGATCTCCCCAAAAGCTTTGCTTTCCATGAGAGGAAGATTTTAAATATAATGTTCGGGTATGTTTATAGCCCAAGTGATCGATTCTCATAGATAGGACGATCAAGAATTTATCTAGCATTTAGTATGTTTCATTCGTTTAAATCCCAGGAGAGGATTGTATTTGGTGTGTGTTCGTTGTATGCCCAAGTAAGAGGCAAGAAACCACCAAAACATTTTAATGTAGTAGATTACTTTACAGACCTTCGTGGTTATTCCATATTCCTCATGTGAAAATAAAGATAGCTCCACCATGGAAGGTGTTGATTATTGTGCTTAATTTTGAAAGTTCGGGCAAGATAAAGGTTATATTGGAGGTGTTAGTTCCTCAAGATCCACTTTAGTATAAATAGTGCGTTAGTAACTAGGATCAATATCTGTATTGTGCTGCTAAATATTGCTAGTATTTGACAAGTAAATCAATGGAGAAAGTAATTAAAATTGCGTAATTTAAAACGCTTATTTACTTAAGGAATATTCAAATGCAATATTTAATTCTGGTTAGTAATTAAATAATACTCATATTTTAAAATTATACGTATGAATAAAATTTGTATCGTAACTTAAGTTAGCATTAAGTTAAATGTAAGATGGTAAGTGTAACTTCTGATAACTGGCCTATAATTAGAATAGGTTATCCCATTAAAGACCATAAATAAAGTAAATGTATTAGAAATAAATTTAATATTTTGCGTATTGCATATGATGGGATTAATCATTTTAAAAAAACAAAAAAAAAACAAAAAAACAAAAATAGTTAGTCAATAATTTTGAATAAAAGCTTCTACAAGGTTACCAAAATGTAATAAACAATGTATTGGTAATGAAATGTACTTTTAGTTAATCAATCCATATGATTGCATACAGTAGAAGTAGTAACCTCTAGTCCATAACCAAAAGAGTATACAGTCTAATGTCACTTATATTTTATATTTTTGTATTACTATGGGATTATTGAATAAATGTTCATATATTTTTTTTTGTGATAATAATAAATTATAGTCTTGTTAAAATTTGTTGTAGATTCATTTTTTGTTTTTATATGCTAAATATAAGTGTTTGCACAATATTTGCAAAACCTTTTCTTGAGTCCGAAATCATTCCAAATTCTTAAAAACTTAATATACCAGATAAATAAAGTTAAGCAGATCGGAATATGTCATTATATTTTAGTTTAATGATAATTATTTATGGAGTTGAAAACTTAAGACTAAACATTCACCTTTGTATA